>JAPQVY010000068.1:64276263-64643763 GCA_028535165.1 Quercus tomentella | reverse complement strand
TTTGTGAGCACTAACCATATAATTTCCAAAGCCATAAAATCTAACATACGGTAATTTATCATAAATATACCATACTACCACATAAACCGGTCAGGGGATCCACCATTCACAATTGGCATGATATTGTCCTCTCTGGTATGCAGACTCTTGGCCCCCATGGACAGCAGCCTCACCCATACCCTCAAGGTTTTTCTCTCCCCCCATGGACAGCAGCCTTACCCATAGCCTCAAGGTTTTTCTCTCCCCCCATGGGCAGCAGAGAGTGCATCAAATAGGACCTCTCTTGTATGTGATCTCTTGGCCCCATGGACAGCAGTCTCACTCACACACAATCAAGGAACCTCTTCCCCCCATGGACAGCAGAGAGGAACGCGTCATCCAAAGTGAAAGGGCACTGACCTAGATTTGATTCCATTGTCACAAAGACTACGAAAACCAAATCGGATGATCACCGGGAAATCACACATAGCATGGTGTTAAAACAACTCACAGGTTACTTTACTTTGAAACGCATAGTTCATATCCAAGTAGTTTCAAAAAACCTTAATAATCTAACTTCTACAAAGTTTGTAAGGTTTTCAACTTTATTCTTGTCAAGAGATTTTCTATCAATTTCCCAAATAATACAAAATAAGATAAGCATCTTTAAATTTTTCAATACACCATAAAATCAATGATTTTCTTATCAAAAATTAAATAAAAGATGCTCATTTTTCCATATCATCAATTCATGCATTTCCCCAAATGCAATACCAAATATGATGCATTTTCATATATAATGATATATAATAGGGTCACAACACAATACTTTTAAGAAAACATATATCCATATATAATTTTTCAAAATGTGTTTGACCCAAAAACAACATTTATAAAACATGGTTATTTACCAAAAATCCCATTAAAAACTACTTACCTCGCAACCGCAAAATCCTAACTCTCCAAGCTCCAAGGGAGATTAGCTAGAACCTAAACAATATCAAGCAAACCTATCACAATGAGCACAAAGCTTGAAATTGTATCTAACTACAAATTAGGAATTGCCAAGTAAGAACTTAATTAGGCAAGCCTAGTATTCAACCTCACATGTAATGTATTCCACTTTCTCAAAACACTATAATTTGCAAGGTATAGACTCCCATTTATACTCATAAATCATTCAAGGTGTTATATCTAACATCAAAACCTCCACACTTTATAAGTACTTCCCACAAGATTTATATAACATCATCAAGTGACCCATGACACCAAAATCATAATTTTCTCCAAGACAAACAATTTAAATCTTTAACTAGCTCCAAATAATCAATAAAAATTATATTCACCATCTATCACATGTTATAACTCAAAACCACAAAATTTTCACCATAACAAGCCTTAGATAGCCATCATTGTAAAAATCATGAACTCACTCATCAAATACATCCACCAAGACCAAAATCCATACATATAAACACATGAATATCATTTCCAAAGCTCTTAAATCACATGAATATCATTATTAAAGCTTGGGTAAAATAACCTCAAACAAGAACATAATATCCATAAAAAAAGATTAGAACTTTTACCTCAAATAAAATGATGAAGATGCTTTGGAGTTCCTAAGTATTTTTCCGGTGATCTTGCCGGAAAAATAATGGTGAGGTGGTGTGGTTTGGAGTGGAGGCCGGCGGATGAGTGTGGAAGTGAGTGTGTGTGTGTTTAAGTAAAGAGAAGAGAAAGAAAAATGAAAGAAAGAAAAGAGAGAGCCGGCCAAAAGAGAGGAGGTGGGTGAAAATGAGTGGTGGGGAGTGGGGTTAGGTGGGGGGCACGTGGGAACTAAAAAAATATGACCTTGACCCCTTTTTTTTTTTTTTTTTTGTGTTGACTGGGTTATTACAGTATGTGTAAAAATATAAAGAATGATGGCCTTATACTCAATATCTTTTAGTTCAGCAAACGGCTCTTTGCAGAAGCATTTGTTTACAAAATGAAGTTGACTAGGAGAGAGCTGAATGAGGCTTATATAATTAACCTAAGGATTTTTTTAGAAAATAACTATAAAATCTAAACAATTAGTTAGGAAATGTTTTAAACTATTTTGGTTTCTAACAATTCGAGTTCAGTGGAGTCGATTTCTGGGTTGTAAAATCGAGTTTATTATACTCGAGTTTCTTTTTGCAGTAGCTGACGTGGACAAACTGTCTACCACGTATGCACAGAAATCGAGTTAAATGGACTCGATTTCAATCTATAAAAAACGAGTCCATTAGACTCGGTTTTTATACATACAAACCGAGTCCAATTGATTCAATTTTTATACACAGAAATCGAGTCCGTTGGACTTGATTTCTCTGTATAAAAACCGAGTCTGTTAGACTAGTTTTGTATGTATAAAAACCGAGTCTAATGGACTCGATTTATGTTTTCTTTTTTGCCACACGTCACTCAAACGTGTCTCTCAAAAACTCTACTCTCAAAAAACTCTCTCATTCCCTCCCACACTCACAGTCCTCTAAAAAAAAAACTCTTTACAGAACTCAAAAAACTCTCTCATTCCCTCCCACACTCACAGTCCGCTCACTCAAAAAACTCAGTCTCTCTCACTCCATTCCATCTCGGTCTCTCACTCTCTGATCCGGCTCCGTCGCCGTCCGTCTCTCTCACTCATTCCCTCTCTGCAGTTCCATTGCCGTCACCTTCTCCGTCGCCGTCGCCGCTCCATCTCGCTCCGTCTCAGTCTCAGCTCCGGTCTCTCACTCTCATTCCCGCTCCGTCGCTTTGCCGTCAGCTTCTCCGTCGCCTTCGCCGTCAGCTTCTCCGTCGCCATCCCAACAAACTGCAGGGTATTCTCATTTGATCTCTTCTATGTGGTTTTTGGGTTTTTATATCATTGTATGATTTTTGCTTATTTTCTGTTTCTTATATGTTCTTTTATTTTTTTATTTTTTGGGTGTAATGGGTTTTTGGATTTTTATTTTTATAAAATGTTTATTATTATTAATATTATATATTTCTGTGATTTGAATTGAGTATGACTATGCGCACAAGTTATGCTTACCAGTAAATAGGACTGAGCATAGACCCGGCCCACCCGACCGACCCGACCCGAACCGAAGGGTCTTGGGCGGGTTGAATGGATGCTTGGGCCGGGTTCGGGTCCAATATTTGGGTCTGCCTTGGGTTCAGGTCCAACCTGACCCGACCGATCTTTTAAAAAATGAAAAAAAACACACACAACTAGTGTATCAGACAAGCGAAACCGATCCAATACCCCCATTATGAACTATTTCAAATAAACTAAAATACATTAAGATTCACCATAATCGAAAAGTAAAACACTAAAATAATTTCAATTAACACGAAGGAAATCAGCTAATATTGCATTAAAATAGCAAAGATAAACCATAAATCAAACACTCTAATAAGAACCCAGAGGAAAAAAAAAAAAAAAACCCATAAATCAAACACTCTAAGAACCTAGAGAAAAAAAGAAACCCATAATTCAAACACTCTAAGAACCCAGAAAAAAAAAAGACTGATATTTGCACCGAGTTTCGCAAGATTCCAAGAAAAATAGAGGAACGAGTCAGTAATATACAATCAAGCTCCTTTCGAACTCCGAAAAAAAAAATCCGAAATTTGAGAAACTAAACCCTAAAATCTCGAGCTAGAGAGAGAGAGAGAAGAACCTAGACATGGCGGCGTCGTGAGAGAGAGAACGAGAATGAAAAATCTTAAAAGGAGTGGTACGTGCTAACGTGCGGCGGTGGTGAATGGTCGTAGCTGTTACTGTTGCTATTGTTGTTGTTGAAAGCATTTTTTTCGTTGGAGACTCGGCCTTGTTCATCGTCTAGGGTTTTACCTTTCAGCCACCATAGGAGAGAGTGAGAGAGAGAAAGAGAGAGAGAGATAGAAAGAGAGAATTTTATTGTAGAAACGGTGCGTTTTTTAGAAAAAAAGGACATACCCGACCCAATATCCAACCACCCAACCCGACCCGAGACCCGTACTTTTTGGGTTGGGTCAGGTTTCTCTCTGATAAACCCGATTGTTATCGGGTCGGGTTGCGAGTGGCAGTAAAACCGACCCGATCCGACCCGATATCAGTCCTACCAGTAAATAGGTACTAGCATTGATACTGTTAGATCCATTTTCTTTATAGGAAGAAAATTTGGAATGGTATGCTTTTTTAAGAAAAAAGAAATTGGTATGAGCAGAATTCTCAGTTTCAATTGATTGTCTGAATTATATTTTGGTACTTGTTGATGGTGGTATTGAGTAGAGTTTCTGGGTTTTGTTATGTAATTTTTAATATAGGTGGTATCTGAATATTTTTTTTGCTTTCATACAGAAATATTCAATCTCTTGTCTGAGTTGGATTAACAACTTTCTGGGTTGGCTCCGCTGATAGTAAAAGTAAGGACTCTATTCCTTGCAACTGATATATGGGTTTGCTTTGATTACTCCTTTTTTCTGGGTTTATTGGTAATGGATGATTTTCTATTGGCATGCATTGTACTTGATAGCAACGCAAACAGTGAACATAACTATATGTTTGCATATGGTGATAGTCTTCCCGATGATCATCTATATTAAAATCTATATATCCATGCATGGTTTCTATATACATTCACATTTTGCATTGATATTGTGTTTGAAAACATAATTTCTTTTTTAAATATATCGAAAGTTGAGGGTGAAAAATAACTGGATCCTAAATATTTTCGTTATAAACACTAAAAGGTACCAATTAAACTATTAAGGCTCTTGGCACAAGTCTAGTGTAAACACATTTGCCTTGAAAGTTTATTGCAAATTTTGAAAGTTTGTGTTTAAAAATTTACACTAAACTCATTTTTCCAAAACATGATTTAAATGTAAAACACAAAATTTCTAAATTTCAAATGTTGCACTAACTTGTATATCCACATAAAAGTTCAATGCAAATTTTGAAATCTATGGAAAATTATTTAATGTTACACCCACCTAAATCAATAACTACTAAACTCATTAAAAACATGATACCACATTTAGTCTTTAGATTGCGTTTTCAAAACATGATTTAAGTGTATAAAACATAATTTCCAATTTTTAAAATACTATTTGGTAATCAAGTCTTAAGTGTAATTTTGAAAATTTTGCAATCTATGCAAAATTTATTAAAATGTACATAGCAGCACCTTTAAAGTTTAAACATACTCTTCTTTTTTCTTTTTTCTGCTCCCCTCCCTAGACTCTATCCACATTACCATTTTACGTTCTCCTTTCTATGAAGTATTTTTAAATACAGATTGTTGTGAAAACCAAAAAACTGTAATGTTCTGATTTGTCGGAGCATTGCTCTAACTCCTTAGAACACATTTGAATGAAAATGGAGGAATGTAGAAGGCGTAATTAATTAGCTCATACTGAGCTTTTGGCAACATATTAAGTTTTTTATATTTATGTTTATTCCCTGTGGTTGATTGTCATACTTATCGTTTGTGCAAGAAATTGGGATCCTTGCCAATTTAACATGTGCTTATATTACTCTTGACTCCCTAAACTTCGTGCAGTATGGCTGCTGTTCCTGCTCAGCTCCCTGATGAGTTTGGTTCTGGGCCCATTGACCATTCGGTGTTAAGGTTTGTAAAAACACATCGAGCGTGCGCTGTTTGGGAAGGCAAGGTAAAAATTAAAACCGACCACCTGCTGAATATTCTCTTCTTATCCTTTTACATTATGTTGATTTTTTTTTTTCTTCCCATTTATGAAATTCTAAGTTTGTCAATGGTATTACTAGCTTTGAATGCATGGTCATGCCCATTAGTTGGGTTAAGTTAGATTGGTTGACTGTTAGGGTACGTTTGGTACACTGAATGTGGATTACAACAGGAATGGTAATCTTTATTACCGGGAATAAAATGTGTTGTAATGGAATAACTAAACCTATTCATTAGTTTGGTTATGAGTTGTAACATTAGAATAAAACTAATGATCTATTTTAGGAAATATCTCATTCATACAATTATATTTCCTAGAAAATAATATATTTTAAATTTTAGAGAGATGAGTTATTTTTTTATGATTTTTTATTTCCATAATTGTTAGGTGGATATAGAAAATTTATTTATTTGGAAATATATTAATGTTAGAAGTTATTATATCTACTAAGGAATAGCTATTACAACCCTTTTAGAGAGGAATAGTTATTCCTCATTTTAAAGAATAGCTATTCATAAGGAATAACTATTCCCTGTAATAAAAACATAACCAAACTATTGAATAGCTAAACAATAGGAATAGCTATTACATTACAGTGTCTATTACAGTCTACCAAACGTGCCCTTAGTGTGGGTGTACACTCTGCTACCATTCACTCTTTCATCTAGAAAACCAAGAAAAACACTCTGAGATGAAACTAATGCTAAAAGTATGAAATTTAGGCTAAAAGGATCATAGTTATGTTCCAAATATTCCAATACGTAAAAAATTAAATGCAGCCAGGCAACCCTCAATAGAAGAATGATGAACTAGCATTATTACCAGAATGTTATTACTTATTATCTAAGAAGAAGAAAAAATCATAACCAGAAAAGGTTGAGATATATAATACAATAATGTAACAGCTAAGCACTGTAAAGAAGCATATAAAAATGGATATAAAAAAATTAAAAACAAAACTAGACAAGGATTTGATCTTCCTACCTTAGATTGAGAAGTTAAGGCCTCATCATATTGTTTTATGAGTTCGGGTGGAGCAATGTTGTCAATCTCAGCTTCTAGTACTGCAATGGGAACCTTAAAGCCTGAAATCAATCACCAAATACCAGTTAACTATGACACAAAATTGTTAATTTTTTTTCTATTTTCTAGTAGGAGTACAAGTACAAGTACAAGGAAGAAATTAAAGCCCATGAGTCTTATTTTATGTTTTGACTTCTTTTCCTATTTGGTTTAGGAGTTATTAAATCCTTTTTGTTTGTTATTATTAATCCTAGACATTATAGGAAGGTTAATTCTTTGTTATATAACACTCACTGTAGCACACACACCTTTGAAATCATGTTTTGAAAACACAATTTCAGTTATAATTGTGAATGGTGAAATAAAGTTTTAAAAACACAATTTCACAATTTTAACTGAAAATAGGATTTCAGATGGCATGGCATTGTGTGTCCCGTACACAGTGTATAATTATCACCACTCATCCAGTTCACATTGGATGGAATTTAAAATGCCACTTTTACAGAAGAGAACATATGGAAATGTCTCATTTAAAAATCATAAGGAGATTGATGTTTATTGTTAGTCATGTTTTGGGAGGAAGCCACTCAGTGCCACCCCTCCATCCACACAAATAATCTGCCCGGTTATGTAAGAGGATGCAGGTAGGCAAAGGAATGCCACAAGGGACGAAACTTCCTTTGCCTCTCCAGGGCGTCCAAGAGGAGTTCTTGCATTTACCGATTTCGAAAATTGCTAGTCATTGAGAGCCTGCAATAGTAACGAGAAGTCACATAAAGGACTTATTTCATATCATGTAAATGAATACAGAATTATTTTTAACTTAGTGAGCTGTCCAAGTCTAAGCAACGTCCCAACTTCTGGAAAAAATGTTTTTGAGAATTAAAGCCTAGGAGTTCCTTTTCTATTTCAGGTGTAAATGTCGTGCACCGTTGCATGCACGCACACGCACGCCCACACACGTTTCTGTTATCTTTTAACTCTACATATGACTCGCATGTGGCCCAAATAAATAGAACATGATAAAAATTAACTGCACACAGAACAGTGAAAAACACATTCATTGAATGCACAAGCATGGTGCTACACAATTACTCCTAATATTGTCTTTGGCCCACTCACATGCCAAATCTTTAGTTAGTTGGTTTATTGCTCCTGCATAGAGAGAAAAAAAGAGACTAGAGTCAGAATTTAAAAGTTTACAAATCCATAAGGTTTGAATAATATGCACATTGTTTTAACAGACCAAATCGAAAAATAAAAATTTAAATTACATAAGTATATTACCTTTACTTGCACCGTAAATAGATCCAACATTTAGTGCCACCACACCAGCAATAGAAGAAATACAAAAAATGCTTCCTACTACTGATGTTTTCAAAAGAGGACGTGCCAGCTGGCATAAATGGTAAGCAGATTCAAGATTGGTAGTCATAACAGTAGAGAATTCTTCAGCTGTGTAATCTACAGTCGGTTTCCAGATGTTTGTCCCCACATTGTTTATCTAGGATTAAAAATTTAGTAAGAACGGGATTTTAAAGGTTCACAAGAAGGAAAGCCATTCCAAGAGTAGCTGTGAACATTTCTATAAGAAACATTGGTATGAGAAACTCCTTTGGAGGATTCACAAATATGAAAGTTTTCTAAATTTAATTTATGCAACTAGCTAAGCAAAAAACTATCCTGCTCCTGGGTTCAGGCTACCGGAATTAGGATGTAAAGAATGATTGAAGAAATGCATTTGCAATTTGTTTATACCAGAACCCTGGATGGTCCTTTTTTCTTCTCAAACTAAAAACAATGATATTGATGGTATAGTAAATGCTTTTATTTTATTGGTAAGTTATGTACAATCCCAATGACTGAGTATTGAACCCATAACCTTACCCTCCACCTAGCACTTGCAAAGGGAGGAGCTGCTAGTTGAGCTAGAGCTCATTGGCGATGGCATAGTGGAGGCTGGTTAAACAATTATTTATAAATATGATGTTCAAAATACACAAAGCCATATACAAGCTACAAATTTGGGAAGCCCAAATAACATAACATGGAACAATTACCTTAGTAAATACATAAATGTCACATGCAGCGCACTAGGCTCCTACCTTTACAAGGTCTAAGGAGGTCAATGGTAGGTAACTTTACCCCCAATTACAACGAGAACATAATAGAGGAAACTACAATTCAATGCTAATTCACATTAGACTCCGCTATGTTCTAATGTGGCAAGTGATGATTTTGATGTCCTAACTATCTTTAAATCTTGTTATAGATAAGCTCAATTTTTTTGTTTTTTTTTTTTTTTTGGTGGCTGAATATTGGGTTTTATTTCACCTAAAAAGCTGCACAGTTCAAGCTAGAAAGCTACAGGAAAAAAGTTTCCAATCTTTCAGAAAGTAACTTCCTTATGATTTTGATGTCCTAACTATCTTTAAATATTGTTATAGATAAGCTCAATTTTATTGTTTTTTTTTTTTTTTTTTTTTTTTTTTGGTGGCTGAATATTGGGCTTTATTTCACCTAAAAAGCTGCACAGTTCAAGCTAGAAAGCTACAGGAAAAAAGTTTCCAATCTTTCAGAAAGTAACTTCCTTATGATCCACAACTACATCTCTTCAACCAGTTCCAAGAATTAATTTCCAGTTAAAATCTTTGAAAATTGGTATAGATAAGCTCAATTTCTTGGTTTTTTTTGGGGGGGGCTGAATATTGGGTTTTTATTGTACATAAGAGGCTGCTAAGTCCAAGCTAGAAAGATACAGGAAAAGGATTTCTCATCTTTCAGAAAAGTAACTTCATTATGATCTGGGAATCCCTCCCTATAACCAGCAATTATCTACTCGCTTTAAATTCCTCAAGTCTGGCAATTCGTTTGTTTCAAAAATGACTTGTTTTCTTGTGTTGTTGCAACTCTGAAAATGATCCAAATAACATTTTATGTCATTTACCTCGCACAGAAAATTATTATTTTTTCATTTAGGCACAGTGGTGATGGAGGTGGTGGGGATGGCAGAAGAGGTGGTGCAACAATGAGGGTAGTGGCAGAGGTGTCAGCAGCGATAGTGTGATGGCAATGGTAGTGGTGATGCTGGTGTTGGTCACACAAAGGAATGGAATAGAGAGGGTACAATGGAATGGCAGATAAATAAAAGACATTTAACAATATCTGGAACCTATTTTCTGTTGCAATCCCATTTGTGTCTGTCACGGTTATCCAGAATGATTTCACTTAATGAATTCCATCGATAACCTCACTTCTATTCCAGTCCCACAACAGCAGTAATGATTCATTGTTACATTACAATCTTCTGATGCTAAAATTGCTATGTAGAATGCAATGAATTAAACTAAACACATCAAAAATAAATAAATAAATAAACTGAACTCAATTGAGACCTACAAGTATATTTAGTCTCCTGCTAAACACTGACGATACTGTGTCCATCAGCTTGACTCTTTACATCACAGACTGAACCTGTGACTTGGAAACCCTTTATCTCCCAATCATGTAAGCATGCATTGAGATAAGCTTCATTCCTTGAGCATGTATGTACTTTCACACCAATTCCTCCACAACAGCATGCCTGAGACAATTACAAAACATTGCAATAAGCCTTTACTAGTTTTTATAAGATTAGTACTCTGTAGCCACTGGCCCCATAGAGGTAGAGTCCTTCAAAAAAAAACATCCATGAAGCAATTAACTAGAGAGAGAGAGAGAGAGACCCAATTCCTTGTGTTCCACCAGTAACAAAAGCAGTCATTCCCAGAAGTGACCATCTATCATCTCTGCACCTACTCCCTGCCTGCACCATGTTATCCCCCATCTTAATCTTTCCTTGATCTATTGATTTCAATGTACTTCCAGTAGCTCAAATGAGTTATAGAGTAATGATTACAATGTTTTCTATTGATTTCAATGTACTTTCAGTAGCTCAAATGAGTTATAGAGTAATGATTACAATGTTTTCTCCCCCTCCATTGATTATACCTTAAAAATTCAGCCCAGTGCAATTACTCAAAAAAAAAAAAAAAAAAACCAAAAAAACAAAAACAAAAACAAAAACAGGAAAAAAATAAATATAAAAGTTTTAACATAAGCCAAAAAAAGGTCAGAAGGAGTTAGCTAGTTATATATTAATTTAAATTGTTGATGTACCTTCCCTCCAAGCATTTCAAGTGATTGTTAATTTAGAAAGTGCATATATATATATATATATATATATATATATATATATATATATAATCTTCTTTATAGTAATACAAACATCATAAATAAATAAATAAAATTCTTCAACTAGCCGATCTGATGTTACAATTTCTTCTCTCTTGTGAGTTTGAATCACTTCATAATTACAAAAATATTGTAATAAAACAACTGGGAAAGGTCAAAGAGTAATACAGCTGCTAGAAGGACAGAAAAAAAAAATTTACTATTAAATATACAAAGAACAATAATTAGGAAGAAAAAAAAAGTTCAATTGCAGCACTCCAAAAGACAATCAAGGGAATGCCAAGGTTATGTCATTTATAGTGGAGGTTAGACTGAATGGGGTCAAAGAATAGCAAGAGCAAATGAGGAATATGGCTAAGTTGCCACGTCTAATCATGTCTAGGGTAGAAACCATTTACACACATCCCTCCGTCAACACAAACAATCTGCCCAGTGAAGTAGGATGGTGCAGGTAAGCAATGGAATGCCACAAGAGATGAGACCTCCTTTGGATCTCCAAGACCCCCAAGAGGAGTGTAAAAATACACCTCTTGTAGGTATTCTTTGTTGCTGAGCACCTACAAGTGTACAACATATAAAGACTCAAGGTCAACTTTGATTGTTTTAATGAACTGGACTTGAGCCTTTATAACTTCCAGACATCAATTAGTGCAAGTACTAATGTTTTAAACTTTGAACTTACTAAGGTGCAGATGCCGTGCATATGATGACAGAGAAGCTTAAGTATTGAACATAATTTTAAAATGTGGAGACTAATGGTGCAATTTCTGCTTGGTAACCTAGAACTTTAACACAGTAGAGCTTAGGCAGAAAACCTAATAAGAAATGCTTCTTTTCAATTATATTTTACTCCCCTTAAATGATTGTAGTTAGGGGGGGTGTTTGAGTCGGTGGATGGCTGTGGGAGTGTAGGGGATAACTTCCATAGAGGAATTAAGGCAACAGCCCTTGCCAACATAACAATCTGGAGTTACCTGCTCCTTATATTGTCTTTTGCCCACTCACAAGCCAAAGTTTTAGTAAGTTGCTTAATTGCTTCTGGAATCACAAATAAACAAAATTTCTCTATAAGCATCTTCAGTTTAAAATTAATTGGAACATGGATACATTCATCTGATAGGTAAATTACCTTTGGTAGCTCCCTGAACAGACATAGACTTCAGTGAAACAAAACCCGATACAGAGGAGGTGAATACAATGCTTCCCACTCCTGATGCTTTGAGAGGTGGATAAGCAAGTTGAGAAATATGGAAAACAGATTCCTGATTATTTGATGTGGGTTTATCTTAAAAACCCTTTTCTTTTTACTTATATTTCAAAGTCTTTGATTTTTTAAAATTTTACATTGAAATACTAATGCAGGTTTGTATATGATACCTGGTTGGAAAGTTTATCCAACTCTCCACTTTTGTAAAAACGTGCAAACTACTACCTATGAAGTTGTCAATGCAAGTTATGTGCCCACTGCACAAAGTAAAGAAGAAAAGGAAATAAAGGTATGGATAAGATACAAGGATAGATAAAACCAATGATTGTTTATTTTTTTTTCTTTTCTTTTTTTTACATACAAATGAACTTGCTAGTTTTATCCCACTTGGCATTTGTTACTGTGTTTTAATAACATGCTTCAAGTGTTACTTCTTTGTATGCAAATGTGCAAATAAGTGTCAAAGAAGGGGTTTTTTTTTCTTGGTTAAAAAGTGTCTTGGAATGCAAATTATTAAGGATAAAACTTAAGTATAATACTTTAGGTGCAATACCTTGTGCGTTTGTTAGTCTTACTTGTATCTTTACTTTGTTTTTGTTTCTTTGTTTGGGCACTTTCTTTGTATACTCCCCCCATGTACTAGGTTTGTGCCCCTTTATGTGCCGCTGAGTTGAATCTTTTTTATTTCTCAAACAATGTGACTGCATACAACCTTACTAGAGTCAACCATGGTTTTCTGTTTTTGGGACTTTATGACTCTATGTTATTCCATGATCGATGTTGTTAATTTTGTCATCACGTGATACCTAGGCAACTGATGCATTGCTCATTTGTGATGTGTTGACAGTCTTCTGGTAACTCTAGTGCTCTTTTCCTAACTGCGGCAGCTGAAAACCTGCTCTGCCTCAAATTGGCTGAGGAGCTTGGGGTGATAGTTTCAAGCCCTTGGGTTAGTTGGTTCAAAGCTGCCAGTTTACCAGCAATTGCCTGTCTTTTAGCTACTCCTCTAGTCTTATTCAAGTTATATCCTCCTGAAACCAAAGACACACCGGATGCCCCTGCCATGGCTGCAAAGAAATTGGAGCATATGGGTCCTATTACAAGAAATGAGTGGGTGATGGTCGGTACAATGCTCCTTGCAGTCTCTTTGTAAGATTAACTCGGTTTCAGTTTTATTTCTTTTAACGTTCACTATTGTAAGAGAATTATAAAATGCAGATTTGGGTGGCTCTGTTAGAATGAGATTGACATAATGGCAGACTTATACTGGAAACATTCTTATTGCTATCAATCCATTCCAAAGACTCTCACACTTGTATGATGCTTCCATGATGAAACGTTACAAAGGAGCGCCATTTGGAGAACTCAGCCCTCATGTTTTTACAATTGCTGATGTTGCGTATAGGTAAACTTTTGTTTATTTTACATTCTACATTGTCTACTTAAAAGATGATGCAGTTTGTCTTCTGAACTGCTTAAATTTGAATCAGGGAAATGATTAATGAGGGGAAAAGCAACTCTATTCTGGTTAGTGGTGAAAGTGGGGCTGGTAAGACAGAAACCACCAAACTGCTTATGCGTTACCTTGCCTATTTAGGTGGCCATACTGCAGCAGAAGGACGGACTGTTGAACGACAAGTTTTAGAAGTAAGCTGGATGATCTAACCCTACCTTATAGTAGCTGAGGTCGAGAATATATATATATATTTCTGGCATCAACAGTTAGGTAGATGCCTTTACACGTGGCATTCAAAGTCAGAAGTCTGAAAACACATGGGCTGTATGAATAAGACAAACATGCCCATAAAAGCCAAAGACAATATGGTGTAGGTGTATTGAAGATTTTGGTCAATTTGAATCTAAAATATTTTCTGATTGGAATCAATGAAAGAAAGTATGCAAGAGGTATAATTGGTGATAAAATACCGATTGAACCAAAAGTTTAAGTTATTAGAAAATGATGAATTTAATCATTTAACCAATTTTCTACCAATTGGAATTTGATCGATTAGAAACCTTAACCTTAATCGAATAAAGTTAGGAAATCTTTCATTTAAATGGATGTTAAGTTACTTATGATATTAATTCGTGATTCAAGAGTATCTTAGAATGTCTGAAGATGGTGTAGCAGTGAAAAATTTTGTTCTGCTGAGTCTTCCAATATAAATCTGAAGCAAATTCTACATTCAATGTTTGCATTCTATAGTAGAACTGGGCAGTAAGTTAACCTGGGTTCTCTTTTCCTTTTTGGGGTCTGAATTCTTGTATCTCATATTTCTGAGGCTTTAGTTATTGGCTTACTGTTTTAGATAATTTAATCAGTGGTATATTGTTATGGTGCAGTTGTCTTAATCTTCAATTGGCTGGAATTTCTGTTTTTTTCAGATATAAAAATCAAACTGTTGCTATTAAAGTTGTTCATAGGGGAGAGACCCCAGAAGAAATTGCCAAGAGAGAAGCGCGGTTTGCCAGAGAGGTTGCAATGTTATCCAGAGTCCAACACAAGAATCTAGTGAAGGTTGTTTGATAAGCATATATAGGATATGATATTTCAATTTTTTAAGCATATGATTCTATCTATATCAGGATCTGAAATTTAAGGATAGTCAGTGAATTGTTAGTGATTAGAAGAAACCATTGAAGTGAGCATTTAATCAATATCTGACACGACTGTGTCTACTTGTGTATTACCAGTTTATTGGTGCTTGCAAGGAACCTGTTATGGTGATAGTAACTGAACTTCTCAATATATGGGACGTTGCGTAGATACTTGTTGAATTTGCGGCCAAGCTGCTTGGATATGCATGTGGCAGTCGGGTTTGCACTTGATATTGCTCGCGCTATGGAATGCTTACACTCCCATGGGATCATTCACCGGGATCTGAAACCTGGTACAGTTATTTTGCTGTTTTGTTTGGAGTTTCTGTTGTTTGTACAGTTGTTGTTAACTCACAAAAGAAAAGAACAGAATATTTTATTAGCTGGAAGTGCGTCATGTCTTTACTAAGTCATTTGTAGTTCAATTCTAACTTCTATTAGAAGGATTCACAACGGTGTTGCATAACATGGTGAATGTGTTACTTGCATATACCATTTGTATCTCCATTTTTCAGTTCGTTGATAATTGCAATTGAATTTTGTTCTTGCAAGTAACTGACATATGAAGAAGAGTATTTAGTCCTGGGATACTTGTCAATCATGATTATGAAATCCTGTATGGTGTTGACATTTTAGTAAACAACTTGACTTGTGGGGGTCGACTAATCAACTTGAGTGGCTGCAACAAGGGGGAAAGGGGGGGAAGAAGAAGAAAAAACACAGAAAACAAGAAAGCTTAAGATAGTATTTTAGCGGTACTCATGATGAGTACCAGCTTTCAAAACAGTTACGCAAATATGCTTTTGATGTCTATAGGTTTCAAATTAGTATAAGTTTGCACTAAAATTCTAAAGTAGTTAAGCCAATGTTATTCTTGGAGATCCATGTGGCATTAACTATTCTGCTACAGACATGGGAGTACATGAAGAAATAGGTTGACTTTAACTGTGAGTATGTCCAATGACATATGAAAATGCATACCTACAATTAGCATCAGAAGGTAGCTGCAGAATTTAATTTGGATTTTGAAATCTGATGGGAGGCTTTCCATTGTGTGGTAGAACTAGATTTAGCATCATTGATGGCATTGCTTTGTTTTGTCCCAGATTTATGTTTCCTTGGCTGTCCCTGTACTGCATCTCTTAGCTTCTCTGGCGTGCTGTCTTAAGAAAAGGTCTACTGTCTACCTGTTGATTTAGGATCACATTGCTTCTGTCAAATTCAATTTATAGTAGTTTCTTGACTTATTGTTTTTGTTTTATGTCAAAATCTGATAATCATAACAAATGAGCAAATAGTGTTTGGCCATTCCTAGTTTAACTTTTGCTCATTATAGACAAGGTGAACATGAGATGGTTTCAAAAGATGAATATCTTATATTTTAGATTCTAGCTAACATCTTAGCTGAAGTAATTTTGAGCACTATCTCCAAAGTGATATCCACATAAATCAGGTGTAGCCACTTCTTGAGGAACCTAGGTTTGAGCAAAAGTTTGATGACTTTGTTTCCTTTTCTTTTGACAGAGAATTTGATCTTGACCGCAGACCATAAAACAGTTAAACTTGCAGATTTTGGTTTAGCTAGAGAAGATTCATTAACAGAGATGATGACGGCTGAAACAGGGACATATCGTTGGATGGCTCCAGAGGTACTCAATTACTAATGATTCTTTCCCTATTTGGAGATAGCTTTACAGCACAGTCACGCTGAGGCATGGGGAAAAGAAGCATTACAATCACAAGGTGGATGCCTACAGCTTTGCAATTGTGCTGTGGGAGCTCATCCACAATAAATTGCCTTTTGAAGGCATGTCAAATGTACAGGCAGCATATGCAGCCGCTTTTAAGGTAGCAATATATTTTGATCTTGTCTTATGATATATCTAAGATGGGATGATTTCTTGCATGTGTGTGATCTTAGGGTAGGACTTTAAAATAGCAACTTTAATGGCGTTTACAGTCTCATATGATCTCTTCTAGGACTATAAGACGTCAAAGGTAACAAAAAATATGCTAGATTTGGGAGCATTTCTTTTTCAACTTAATCTATAGTGCAGGAAACTTTGAGTAATTTATTCTAGAAAGGGGTCTAACATCCTTATTTGTTTTTGTATGAATCTCAATGATTAGGCCATCAGGTAATTTATTTTGCAATGTGTGCCACAAGGATTCACATTGTCCCATTGCTAGATTAAATCTCATTTATTTCTTGGAGCTTTTAACATCATCCAAATATTTATTGTTTCAGAATGTGAGGCCCAATGCTGAAAACCTCCCTGAGGATTTGGGTTTGATTGTGACTTCATGTTGGAGATAGGACCCAAACACTCGACCAAACTTCATCCAAATTATACAGATGCTCTTGCATTATCTGTCTACTATTTCACCACCAGAGCCCATTATCCCTCCTCGGATATATGCTTCAGAGAATACTGTGTTTCCGCCAGAATCTCCTGGTACAAGTTCCTTAATGGCTGCAAGACATGACTCAGGGGAAACCCCAACATCCAACATAGAAGACAACTCTGTAGGTTTTTTCAGTTGCTTTAGACATTGCTACTGATCCCATATAATAATTATTAGTCAAGTTCAATAAACTAAAGTCTCAGATATTGCAAAAATACTACATCTTACTTCAAAAAAAAAATAGTAAATTTGCTCAAACTTAGTTAGTTTAGTAAGTTGACATAGGAAATTATGTTGGAGCTGATGTTATGGTCAAGAAGCCTTCACTGAGTTCTGGAGTTGGGGTTGCTGAGATGTTGTTTGACTTGTTTCATTGTAAAATAAGCTTATCTTTCTGTGATAATATATTTTTTTTTATCATGAATACCTCCGGTGTACTAGAGTGGCACTAATTTAATACCTTTTTTTTGTTCACTTTGCTAATTATATTCCCATTATACGTATAAAATATTCCTTTCCCATGTATATGAAAACAAGAGCTCCTATCAGCATTCCTGTTTAATAGGCAGCAATTTTGACTAAATATCTAAAATTTGCAGGCTCAAGCAAGGGAGAAAGCTGAAAAAGAGGGATTTGAAGTAAGCATTGCCAAGACAAGTTTTAAGGCTAACACAAAGGCCCTAGCAGAAAATGAAGGGGAGGGACTTGCCAAGGTTACATTTCTTTTACTTTTGTGCGTTGATTTATCTACCCCCTAGCTTAAATAAGTGTTCCTGCTCAGCACACTGTAATTCATCTTGATTATTACAGCACAGTTGAAGAGTTGGTGGAAGTGGGTCCTGAAAAGTTAAAGGAGGTAAGGAGTTTTTTATTTTTATTTTTTATAAACCTGTAGTTGTAAGGCTCCAGAACATATGACCTTACAAAAGTAATTGTGAATCATTTTCCCCCCTAGTAAAAGATATAAGGTGTTAGTTAGCAAAAATTCTAGGATGTGAATGTATGTTATTGTCTGTGCATTACTTTCTAATTAAATTTTAGTCAAATACCTAGTCAGTTCTTAAAATTATTATCACCTTTTCCAACTAAAGGCGGTTCTATTTTATGCAGAAGCTTGCTATGGGTACAGTTTAGAGCTACACGAGAAAGAAGAGATTGCTGAGGAAATTGCACGGTTGAGGAGTGCGGTTAGTGCTATAACAGAGTCAAAGAAATCTGCAAAGGGGCTCCAGCACAACTTCTGGATGCAATTAGCAAGTTAGAGGTATTGGATGCGAGCAAGGAGAAGATGTTTGCAAGCCTTGTTCCTGACAGCAGTGCAAAGGCACTTTCTAGGTATACTGAAATGGTTGATGATGTTATCAGAACACAAGCTGAAAAATTACAACAAGCCAGTGAGTTTGCAGATAGAGTAAGGCTCAAAGAGATGGACCTTCCTGATTCCATTCTAGCTTTAGAAGGGAATTTCACTCTCCCAATGGAGCTCAAAGAAGATGTGGAGGCAGTGCAGATAAGTGGGGGCCCTGCTGGTTTGGAAGCAGAGTTACAGCAACTTAGGGATCTGAGGAGGGTCAAACAGGAAATGCTGGTCCAGATAGCAGAGTTACAGCAAAATATGATCGCATTAGTGAAGATATTGCCCACAATATTGAGGCACAAGAACAACTGTTGCTGCAAATCCAGGTTTAATTCTTTATTTGACTGCATTTTTTTTTTTTGTTTATTTTCTTTGAATATCAGCTTTCTTTTTTCTTTTACTGAATGTGATGTTTTACCAAATAGAATTGGTTTTGACTGGAGAATATGTTATGAACCAAATTTGACATCTTTATTCATATAATTGTTAGTCTCTAATATCTTCTCAGTTAAAAAAAAGGAGAGATTTTAAGAGGGATTTCATGATCCTCAAATAATTGTTTGACATTTCTTTCAGGCTCAGAATGATGATTTTTCAGCCATCTTTAATCTTGAAGATTATAAAGGTTGGTTTTTTTTTTTTTTGGATTATAATATATATATATATATATATAACTATTTTTATCTGTTTGTCATATACATTTTTATCTGTTTGTCATATACATTTTTTAAGCATTCATTCAATTTTCTGGCATTTTTGTATCATTAATGTGTAACAAATCTACATTCTTGCTGTACTTTTTAGAGTGTAATGAATGGCTCAAAGTTTTTCATTTAGACCATGTTGCTCTGGCATGTCAGTTTTTGTTGGCTTCTGTGTTGATCTTTTCCCTGCTATTTTTTCCAGCATCTCGTGAGAAATGTTACAAGCAGATTCAAGCTGCCATAGCAAAGTTCCGAGAGATTAAGGAGAACATCAATGAGGGACTGAAATTTTATGTTACTCTACAGGTTAGAAATGTTTGGTTAGACTGTGTGGTGCAAGTATTTATTTAATATAGTTATTGTTCAAGTATACACTTGCTCCTCTTTGTAGCTGTGGGGGAGATTTAAATATTAGCATGTTAAATATTAGCCCATAACCCACAAGTCCCAGGATCGAAACCAGGCTCTGATACCATGTTAAATATTAGCATTGTACACCATGTTGTGTATGTTAGAGTGGATGCGGAAGGAGAAGTATAGAATAGGAACACCGAGAACACGAGGGTTACGTGGTTCAGCCTTGACGGCCTATATCCACGGAGGAATCCCTTAAGGGTTACATCTTTATTGTGTAAGAGTGTAGTACAATAACCTGTGTTACAATGAACCTTAACATGAGTATATATAGGCGACTAAACTCTAGATTACTAGTACAAGCAGGATTGGGCTTGGGCCTATTACATTAGGCTAATATGTCTAATATATATCTCTAACAATGTGCATAGATCTCTCCTTGTGAGCATGTGTACGTGATTCTTTTCATTATTGTATTTGTGAACTTTGCTAGAAGTGACTAGTTATTTTGTCTGCATCATAAATTTTAGTTTTTTGGTTTTTTTTTTGGGGAGATGTGTATGTACTTCCTGGGTGGCATATTTGTATTGGTAATCATGGTAATGCATGTGTTGTGGAGTGAGAGGGAGGAATTCCTTCCACTTTTGTTTGACTCTCTTCCTAATTCTTTAGGAATGTTTGTAACTTGTATATACATCATGTGTACCCAAGATTTCCTTTTTTCAACAGAATTAACATAAAAAAAGAGTTGATAAATGAGCTGTCTTTTTTCAACAGGATGCAATCACAAATGTAAAGCAGCAATGCAACGATTTTGTCATGACCAGAAACATCCAGTGCCGGGAAATGACTGAAGATGTGCAAAGACAAATGGCGGGCCTCAGTTTCCAGGATAATAAAAACGCAGGTGCTTACAACAACTACCCTTCAGCCATGAGTATGGCCAACCTACTTATCCGGGGTGGCAAGGCCCATACTACAATGCCCATGCACAACAATCTGGATCTCATCCTCGGGCTCCTTACACCATCCCAGCTCCATACCCTCCTCCTCACCAAAGTGGCTACTATAAGCAACAATAGTGTAGCTGTGTAGCATCTATCCATTTTGGCTATATAATTTGATTGTTTTTGATATGTAATCTGTCACTTTGTTCCATCCTTGGTTAAATGGATTGGATTTAGCTAGATCTTATTTATGATCGTATAGCCTCTTCATAATCTGTATGCTGGTTTGCCTAATGCTTTGTATGTGAATTGCATAGCTTGCACAAGGATTTTTCTATGTACAGCTTTTAAATTATGTTGAGATTTACCGAAATGATACTAATTTGATAAATAAAAATCATCTATTTCACCTTTTGAGTTCCATTGATGCTTCTATCAATCACAAATTGTTAGAATTTATTTTTTCCTTATAAAATAACCAATGTTTAAAATGGGGAAAAAAAATCAGACAAATGGGAGGTTGTGATTGATATATTTGATAGACAATAATCTGTTCACTAGATAAATGCATAGCCGATTTTGCTGCTTGAGGTGGGAAATTTCCTATGAGTGTCTTTAGAAATAAGTGTTTCCTTGGGGTGTTTATTGTCTCTCTTTTTGGTTGTTTTTTGATGAATGAGCATGATTGCACTGATGGTAGTGACCAAGCTTCAATTGGAAGTTGTAGCATCAATGCTCAAAGCACGAATAATTAAAGGGCTGATAATTCATTGACAATATATATTACTGCTCGAAGGGGAAGGGAAGGATGTGTGTGTGTGTCTATAGCATTCAGGAAAAATCATAGTTAAGAATTGTGAACATTGGGTTCAATAAAGGCTTTTTTTTTTTTTTTTTTTTTGGGAGCAAAAGAACCCTTACAAGTAATATTCTCCCCTAAAAAAATAAAATAAAGAATTAATTTTTTTTTTTTTTTTTACCAAAATAATAAGGCTATTGCATTTACGTGGAACTCTCTTGCCATTTCTCTTTTTGGTCTTGTATAATTAACTATAATAGGAGGAAATAAACAACCTTAAAATTTACAATGAAACATTAGGGGAAGAAAGAAAATATTTTTCAGGGATGCTGGGAAAGAAAAGGACCACCCACTTGTTGAACACATCTAATTGGGTCTAGTACCACAACCTGTCCTGCTAGCATATGGATCATCTCTCTTTGACATTCCATCGATCTTCTATAGTTATGATTAATTAGCATCCCATTTCAAAACTCACATTTTCCATCGCTCAGAAAAAAATAAATAGATTTTATTTCAATTTAGAATATGAATTTCTAATAGAAATTTCATTTTTAATAATAATAGAATTCTAAAAAAAACAATTAGAATGCTATTTAAATTAAAATTCCCTTTCTTTAGCTCATAGAAATCGAGTTCAATGAACTCGGTTTCCATGTATAGAAACCGAGTACATTGAACTCGATTTCTATGCTTCGAAACCGAGTTCATTGAACTCGGTTTCTATGCTTGGAAACCGAGTTCGTTGAACTCGATTTCTATACGTGAAAACCTAGTTCGTTGAACTGGATTTCCTACTTTGTTCAGCTCAACTTTCTGGGTAAATGTGGACTCGAATTGTTATATATGAAATAAAGACTAAAGAATTGATATTCTCCCCTAAAAAAAAACCCTTACAAGTAATATTCTCCCCTAAAAAAAAAATAAAGAATTAATATTCAAATTTAAGAAATTTAGTTCAATTTTATGCCATTTGCAGTACTATTGTAGAAAAATAGAAAATGAACATGTGAGTACATATATATATAGACACGGAGCATGGGCTTTAGCTGGCCATGTTGCACCTAGAGATGCTCAAAAACAGCATTCAAAAAGCCATTTATGTTCTTCTGCCAAAAGTTCTATGCTAAATGCTTATATGTGTTCCTCCAGGAACTTATGGGAACAAGGAATTCTAGTGAGTAGTAAGCAATATAAACTACAAAATTGTGGGGATTTAAAATTGAAAGACAAAATTAAACAGTCATAATATCACAATCTAGAAACAGGTACATTGGATATAAAATACTTCGATTACAAGTTCATTCAGTGACAAACAAAATAATAATTGTGCCGATACAACCCAGTAGTAAGTTCAAATACATAATAAAGAGAACGCCAATTTACATCTACAATGCCATTCCAAACTCGAGTATTTGCATGCCTGGCAAAAATTCAAATATTGTTGTTAGATACCAAAACCCAAAACATACGTACTAATCTATGCAACTTGGCTAATTGATACAATCATGGCATTTTATATAAAAGCATCACTTACCTAGTTTGAATTATTACTGCTTGTCGAAGCCCCACGGGAAAGCGGACATCTTCTACGGTTATGCCCATGTTGATGACATAATCCACAGCTCTGCTTTTGCTGAATCTCCCTCAAGTCAGAATCTGGCCTCCGGCTTCCCGGTTCTCGCCGGACCCCATCCATCTCATTTCGTATCCTAGACGCCATAGGTCGACCTTTGCCCCGCAACAGTTTTGGGTCAAGCACCCACTTTGGACCATCCACATCCCTCCACAATGAATCTGACTTTGGCACCACAAATGCATGTGAGTAGGTGTGAATGGCGTTCACCAAACTATAACATGGGTCAATATATGTAGTCGCATCTTGCCCCAAGTGCTGAAGAGCTTTAATTGCATGTGAACAAGGGATCTTTCTCATTTGCCACTTTCCACAACCACATGTTCTGGCCATTATGTTTACTTCATAACTATGGTGTCCCCCTCCAGAGCTATAGATGTTGTGTGTAGTAATTACTTGATATATACCATTCAGATTATTAAACGGATTTATTTGGTGTGAAATTGATTTTTGTAGGTTTTGTCCATAGATTTTTAAGGCATATTTAGTCCATACCTTGTCCTTTGAGAGATCATGAGTAATTTCTTTGTGTCGATCATGGAAATACGCAACAAGTTTGCTCCAAGTGAATTCACCCATTGCAGCAATGGGTAGGCCACGGGCACCTTTGAGTACTCCATTGAAGCACTCCGAGACATTGGTTGTCATAGCCCCATAACGGTATCCACCATCATGTAGTTGGGTCCACTTGTCTAGATCTTCGTTCATTAGATATGTGTATGGCATGATGGATGAGTCGAGTTCACTTTCCTGCCGCTCGGTTCTCCGTTTCTTCCTAAGGGCCTTGATCTCAGCTTCCTTGATAGGTTGCATGTACAACTCAAATTTAGCTTCCTGAGTAGCATACCCCGCTTTCAAGGCCAACGACTTTAAAGTGGCGTCCTGAAAATGCGTGTTGAAGTTGCTAGCAACATGTCGAAGGCAATATCTGTGAACTACTCGTTGTCGTCCATCATCATGTCTAAGCCAGTTTGCAATTGCACTTTGAATACCCTTATGTCGGTCAGAAATTATGCAGATGTCCTTATCTGCTATCACATCCCCCAGTGCATTCCTGAGGCGTTCTAAAAACCACCCCCAACTAGGCCCTGATTCTTTGTCCACAACGGCAAAGGCAATAGGCAAAACCTTGTTGTTGGCATCGGTGGCCATTGCAATCAACAATACCCCTCGATATTTACCATACAAATGGGTCCCATCAATACTGATCACTGGCTTACAATGTCTGAATCCTGCAATGCATGGAGCGAAAGCCCAAAATATATAGCGCAATATTGTATCACCGAACTCGACTCTGGGTATGGTGTGAAACCAGAAACGGGTGCCAGGTTCTTGATCCCAGTATGCCAACAATAACTTTCTCAACCTTTGGTAAGACTCTTCCCAATCCCCGAATATCTTTGCAATAGCTCGTTGTTTCGCATCCCATATCTTATAGTAAGAAAGATCATGCCCATAATACTTCCCTTTAATGAAATGTCTGAGGTGATAAATTGTTGCCGTGTGTTTCTCTTCCAACAATGGAACAAATTCTGCTACTAGAAAATTACAATCCATCATTCTACCATCAAGGGCTGTGGCAAGGGGCATACAACTATGAGGACCCCTAAAAGATGTGACCATCCATAATCCGAGTTCAGGCTTCGCAACTGCCCCAACATACCACATACATGATTCATCGCTGCATTTCACAGACAGTCTACTTGTGGTCGACCTACTAGTCATAAAGTTTCTGTTATGCTTTGCGGCGTAAATTGTTAATGCACGTTTCACCGCCTCTTTATTAGCAAAAATCAACCCTTTCGCAAAATTCATGTTTGCATTCCAAGAAGAACCAAATGCTTGCTGAACAACTTCAGGATCAACCA
The DNA here is from genome assembly GCA_028535165.1 of Quercus tomentella. Classification (NCBI taxonomy): domain Eukaryota; kingdom Viridiplantae; phylum Streptophyta; class Magnoliopsida; order Fagales; family Fagaceae; genus Quercus; species Quercus tomentella. The sequence continues at coordinate 64,618,946 of JAPQVY010000068.1, read as the reverse complement.
TATTTTCCCAAGTATTTTCATAAAATGATGAGGCAGGAGGTTCATAAACGGGGGTCGTATTTGTAACATGCTGAACTCTAACATTAGCGTCCTCATCATCTTCATCACATTCAACCATATCATCAACAGGAGGAATGGGAGTAATTTCATGGTCATCAACACCCCTGTCAAAGTCACCATCGTCAATCCTCTCTTCATACTCATCTCTATCCTCACCATCTTCCCCAAAACAGTCTTCGTCTTTATCTTCATCTTCAACTACTGGAACTGTAGAGGATTCACCTCAATGTGTACAAAATTGATCTTCATATCTATTTTCAGGTTCGCTCTCAATTGTTACTGGTGTCTCTTGAAAAGGGGGTGTATAGCCTCCCAATGTGGTGCATCGATCATCTAGGACTGCAAATTGTAGAGATGTAGTTGTTTGTACAATTTCTTCCTCTACGCCGACTTCTGCACACGGCTCCAAAGTGACGTACAACTCAAAATCTGCTGCTTGTTTCCATTTGTCCATCTTACTAAACATGAATTTCACATGTTTGTCCTCTATTATCGCCATATATCTGTAATTAATGCATTGATTGAGGACTTCATATGGAGAACGGAAAGTAATATGTATGTCATGCAAAGCAGGGTTCACTTGCAACTCTTCCATAATTTTTACTTTCAGCTCATTCAGGGTCTTTAGCTTACGGCGTATCATCATATAGCAGCATGGATACCCGAACCTTGAAATGAGACTCCGTCATAAGGGTTGGCATTGCTAAGGGGTCCAGCGTAGTATATATTTATATAGATCATTGTCAACCTATAGATCATCAAGTGCAATTGTGTTAGTAACAAATTTATAACGCTCAATCAACATCAATCACAAAACTTTGCGTATGAAATGCCAACATACTAACCTCAACCAAATTTGCATATACTCACCTCTAGTAATCTTACAAAAATAGTCATTACCAATTTCATATTCTTTAAAAATTCTAAATCATTCTAGGGGCATGACTTTCAAAACCCATTCAAATAAGTTATGACGAACAAAAATATTATATACCAACCAGTTATCCATTGAAATCTCTGTTACAAATCTTAAACAAATATATCTTGAAATAATTTATGGTAAAAAGACTACTATCTTAGGTATCAAACTCATAATCCATTTCATATCCCTGAGAAAGACCTAAAAGTACTAAATATTCCTAACAATTGATCACAATATTTAGTACTAAATATTCCCAATAATTAATCACAATATTAATTTTTTTTAAAACTTAGCATATTATCACAATATTACATATTATCACAATATTTACACTAACAAACAAAACAAATATTCCCATATGTTGTAATAACATAATAATCACAATATTTGGTACTAAATATTCCCAATAATCACAATATTTGTAGTTATTTTCTAAAAAATCCCCAATGACTCCATTCTTTTTGCCTTCTTCTAATCCCCTAAAAGCCTAAAGGGCTATGGAAATGGACAGCGTTTGCTCTCTTTTTATTTTTAAAGTCTGCTCCTTTTTTCCTAACTTGGAATGTTACAAACGGTAACAACACCAAATATTTGTAAATTTTTCACAAACTATACGTGCTCGTGCTGCACCATCCTTACACATTCATTCATTCATGGTCATGGTCATGATCATGGTCATGACCATGTGTTTATCACATAGATTCATGTTACAATTTTACTGTTGCAACTTCCTTAAAAAAATAAATAAATAAATAATTGGATTTATAAGATTTTGAGCTTCGAACCTTTAGCCAAAAAAGTTTTATACATTCTCTTAAATGAAAAAATAAAAAATAAAAAGGAAAAAATTGCATATCTAGAGTACTCAAATTTTCACATAATAATCACAATATTTGGTACTAAATATTCCCAATAATCACAATATTAATTTTCTTAAAAAAAACTTAGCAAATAATTTAATCACAATATTTACACTAACAAAAAAAAATTCCCCAATATGTTGTAATTTAATCACAATTATTTACTAAATATTCCCAATAATTAATCATAATATTACTAGTCATTATAGATATTTTTTCTTAAGTAGATTCATGATCTTATATAAATGTGTCATAATATTAATTTTTAAAAAAAAAACTAGCAAATAATCACAATATACTAACAAATAAATTAATCACAATATTTACACTAACAAATAAGAAAAACAAAACTTTTCCTAATATGTTCTAAATTTTTCTTAAAAAAAAAACCTAGCAAATAATCACAATATACTAACAAATAAATTAATCACAATATTTACACTAACAAATAAGAAAAACAAAACTTTTCCTAATATGTTCTAAATTTTTCTTAAAAAAAAAAAACCTAGCAAATAATCACAATATACTAACAATATTACTTGAGAGTGTTGTGTGAGATGAGTGTTCTGTGAGTGCAAGTGAGTTTAGGAAAGTTGTTTCATAGAGGTAAAAGCTGAGTGAGTTTGTGAATCTACTGAGTTTCTGAATATGGAGAACATATTCACAATACAGAGAAGTTATGAGACCCCACGGCAAGGAAGGACAAGTCCAGCTGGGACCCACAGACACGTGGAGGGTTGGGGACTGATGCTGCTGTGGGGGGACTGTTATGCCCACGTGATGTTGCTGCTGTGGGGAGTTGATGCTGCTGTGGGATGGGAGTGATGAGACACATCAAACTGATGCTGGTAGTGTTTGATACAAAGAAATCGAGTCAAATGGACTCGGTTTCTATGCTTAAAAAACGAGTTCATGGAACTTGGTTTCAAAGCCTAGAAACCGGGTCCAATAAACTCGGTTTCTAGGCTTTGAAACCGAGTTTAGAGAACTCGTTTTTTAAGTTTAGAAACCGAGTCCATTGGACTCGATTTCTAGGCTTAGAAACCGACATCTTTGAACTCGATTTCTGCCTACGTGGCCACTCCACCAAACCTCAGCTGCTGGCAAATAATAAAATAAAAAACCCAAAAATCGACCCCTCTTAACTCGAATTGCTAGAAACCAAAATAGTTTAAAACGTTTCCTAACTAATGATATTGTTTGGGTTTTGTTGTTATTTTCTAAAAAATCCCTTAACCTAATGGTATGCAGGATCTATTTTACACAAAGGAAAACATCATTTGGTGTTAATAAATTGTAAAGATTCTCTTACAACTTTTAGACAATATAGTAGGTACAATCCAGTAGCCCAGGGGCATTCCGATTACCTTAGTTTCAATTATCACAAGCCCAATTTTAGTGGCTAACCTAAGTACGACTGGAAGATGCCCAATTAATAAATTTAGCTCAGGTCACAGTATTTTGCACAAGTATGATAGCTCAACAAAGGTACAAAGATGATGGTTTATGATGACCTGACATAATGAAAGATAGATAGAAAGAAAAATTAAATAAATGAATTTCACCTCTGCAAGGTGATCAAGCATCCCAATGACACCACCAAAAAGTTGAGAATAGATTAGACCAAAGACAATATAAGAAGTTTCTGATCCCACACAAGCTAAGCAAACTAACAAATTTTTTTTTTGATGAATCTAACAAAAGATTAGACCAAAGACAGGATAGATATAGTAATATATACCAAGATCATCGGTGGCCAGCTTGATATGACATTTCTATTCTTTGGTTCAGCTGCATTGACAACAAAATCTTTTTAACATTTTTACAAATTAAGTTGGAAAGCATGAAAGGAAGTAACAGAAAATTAATGCAATTACCAAAAACTCTATGCCAATCATAGTCAGTGCTCATTACACTACACCAAAATAAGTCTATTACATCAAGTGTTAATACAACAAAATTAGAATAGTGATATTAAACATAATATCACATCTAAAAATTAAAAGTCGTTGTAATAGTAACTTAAAAATAGTAAATTATTACATTAATAATAATTAATTGTAATAATTTATAATTTTCAGTTGCAATAGAGATTTTAATACTAAATTGAATTTAGAAAATTTTTTGCAATAACTTAAATTGAAGAAATCAATTTTTTTTAATAACTTAAATTGAAAAAACCATTGTAATAACTTGATACCAATTATATATTTTGCGATATATTATAATAGATCAAATTTCAAAGAGATGGCTTATTGCAACAAATTTAACATTGCAATAACTAAAATATCAGTTATTTTACAATCTATTGCAATGACAAACACGAAGCTGCAATGAATATATTATTATAATGATCTAATTCCAATTATTTTACAATCTATTGTAAGAAAAAATATGAAAAATTTAACTATTACAATAAATATACCGTTGCAATAATTTGAACCCAAATTATTTTTGTCAATTCTTTACAATCTATTGTAATAAAATTCATAAAATAATAGCCTATTGCTACAAGATATTCGAAGAAATAAATTGTTTATTGCAATAGCAAATATATTATTACATCAAAATTTTCATTAAAATATTTAAGGTTTATTGCAACAAAATTTTTTTGTAGCACAAACTTATTACCTCAAATTTTATTGCAACACTTCGCATAAACTATTGCAATGACTTCGATGTTATTGCAACGATTTTTTTTGTTGTAATAAACATTTTTTGTTGTAGTGAATGTAGTTTCAATTTTGAACCCTAGATTTATTTACTCACACCCCTGCTATCTCTCACATAAATCTCCCTCTCCTAGTCCCAAACTCCTAGCAACTCTCTCTCTCTCTCTCTCTCCCTCCCCTCAACTTCTGCCTTCTGTTGCTTGCTGCCCTCGCCCCTTGTACACCACCGCTCGATGCCACCGTTCTGGGAGTTCACCCTCTCCTCTCTCTTTGTCACGACATTCTTAGGTTTTCCTAGTGGAGGTTTTGACTTTGGATGCTCCGCCTTGCAATGCTTTGTACCAGGTTTGTGTTTATTTTATTTTCAATGGTTTTGTTTTATATTTTATGGGTTTGATTTAGTGTTTTCATTTGGATCTTTTGTGATTTGAAATGTGATTTTTTTAGAGAAAGATTGAGAATTTCTTTGTAGTTGTTTGTTTGTTTGTTTGTTTTTTTTTTTTTTTTTTTTTTTTTTTTTTTTTTTTTTTTTTTTTTTTTGTTTTGTTTTGTTTTGTTTTTTTTTAATATTAGAATATATAGGTTTTACTATGATTGTGATGTGGTTTTGGGATGCTAATTGCATTGTGTTTAGTTCTTGAGAAAATAGGGAATTAACCGAACTAACCGTGCCGAACCAATATAGTGCACCGCACTTTTTGTAGACCGGCTCCTACCACCCACAAGTGAGGTGCGGTCAAGTATGAGGGAATACTGCACCTTACAGGTGTGGTGCAAAAATACCCCCAATAACCGGCCGCATCGCATCGTGTACAGGCCTAGATAAAGCTAATCGGTTAGATGAAAGTATAAGAAAAACTTAAAACGCATTTTGGTTTGGTTGTAAAATAACTTGATGTTTTCATCAAAGCTCACAGTCTGATACACGATACACACCTAACACTTAGAGCAACCGCATCAGCTCATGCAAATTTTCCGTCTATTTTGCACAAAAAAATTACTTTTTCTATTTTACATACCCATTTTTACAAAACACTCACATCAGTCTATCTAATCTACACATATATTCAATAAAATATTCATTTTTTTACAATTTTTTATTATATCCTCACTCACTACCCCTCTCTCTCACATGCCCAACACTATCAAAAAATACTATAATATTAAATGCACGAGTTACAGTAATCGTGCATATATGCACGGTTGTAGTGTTTGTGTATTTATGCACAATTTTACACCAACTAATATAGGTGTTTTTTACTCAAAATGTGTAAAATGGAATACTTTTAGTATTTTGTAAGATTTTACATGTGCTATGCATTACATTCAGCTTTTTCCCGCTCCCCATAAAACATTAGTATTTTAATGTAATTGAATACCCAATATGCCCCTCAAGTCACACACAAGAAGATAGACATAGAGAGCAAATAGTGTTCTGATATTCTTACTGTTAAAATAAGGGCATAAAAGTAAAATAGTGTATACATGCCATACATAATGTCTTCTCCTTTGCTATCCTTCTCTTCACGACTTTGATTCCTTTTGCCAAAAATGGCAAAAGGTCTCACTCATCAGTCATCACAGAGGCAAAGAAATCATGAAAATAAATTTCAAATTATTTCAAACATCAAGCATATAATATCTCTCTCTCATTCATTTGTGTTCTTCAATCTCTCTCTCTCTGATCTCTATCTCTCTGTCTCTGTTGCTTCTATTCTCTCTAACCGCTGTTATGGGCTTCGGGTTACTGGGGGTTTGTTTGTGTTTCGGGTTGCTGGTGGTGTTGTTTGAGTTTCAGGTTGAATTGGTTTGAGTTTCGGGTTGCTGTTGGTGTTTGTTTGAGTTTCGGTGTTGAATCGGTCTGAGTTTCGATGTTGAATCGGTGAGTGTTGGTGTTGAGTCGGTTGAGTTCGGTGTTGACTCGGTTTGAGTTCCGGTGTTGAATTGGTCTGAGTTCGGTGTTGAATCGGTGGGTTGCTTGCCGATTTGAGTGTGGGTTTTTTCTGGGTTTGGTGAGTAGTGGTGGGTTGCTCGGTGTGGGTTTGGTGAGTGGTGGTGGTGAGCAGTAGAGGGCTTTTTTCTGGGATTTGTTGTTTGTGGTGGATGGTGATGGTGAGTATTTTTTTGTGGTGGTGGGTAGCAGTTCCGATTTGGGTTTTGTTTTTGTTTTTTTGGGTTTATGGGTATGGATATCTGATCAGTGGTTTGGAGTTTGTGGCTGTAGGTTGGCTGTGCGTTTCGTGGTTGATCATGGTTTGGGTTTTTAGTTGATTTTGTGGGTTTGGTAGATGGCGAGTATCCATGAGTGCCCACCAAATGTAATCACTGTAAGTCTTTTGGTCATTTGCTAGGGTAAAGTGGTTAAATTTAGGGGATCAAAATTGTTTTAAGTTCCAAATTTGCATTCAGCGTAACTGATTTGCTTGAGATTTTGACTCCCCTCCTTGCATCTCTTTTGTTTTAAATTACATTTGAGTATAGTTGTCTTCTGTTTTTTAAGCTTTTCTCCTCTATTTTCCCCAGATAAAACCTTTGGTGAAGGCAACTAAAGACATACTAACACTACAACAAAAAATGTTTATTACAACAAAAAAAATCGTTGCAATAACATCGAAGTCATTGCAATAGTTTATGCGAAGTGTTGCAATAAAATTTGAGGTAATAAGTTTGTTCTACAAAAAAATTTTGTTGCAATAAACCTTAAATATTTTAATGAAAATTTTGATGTAATAATATATTTGCTATTGCAATAAACAATTTATTATTTTGAATATCTTGTAGCAATAGGCTATTATTTCATGAATTTTAATACAATAGATTGTAAAGAATTGACAAAAATAATTTGGGTTCAAATTATTGCAACGGTATATTTATTGTAATAGTTAAATTTTCATATTTTTTCTTACAATAGATTGTAAAATAATTGGAATTAGATCATTGTAATAATATATTCATTGTAGTTTCGTGTTTGTCATTGCAATAGATTGTAAAATAATTGATATTTTAGTTATTGCAATGTTAAATTTGTTGCAATAAGCCATCTCTTTGAAATTTTGATCTATTATAATATATTGCAAAATATATAATTGGTATCAAGTTATTACAATGGTTTTTTCAGTTTAAGTTATTAAAAAAAATTGATTTCTTCAATTTAAGTTATTAAAAAAAATTGATTTCTTCAATTTAAGTTATTGCAAAAAAATTTCTAAATTCAATTTAGTATTAAAATCTCTATTGCAACTGAAAATTATAAATTATTACAACTAATTATTATTAATGTAATAATTTACTATTTTAAAGTTACTATTGCAACGACTTTTAATTTTTAGATGTGATATTATGTCTAATACCACTATACTAATTTTGTTGTATTAATACTTGATGTAATAGACTTATTTTGGTGTAGTGGTTGTTTGGGTCTTTTTTTTTTTTTTTAATCCAATTATAAAACGACGTCGTTTTGGAACTGATATTAAAATTAATATGAGGTTCAAAACGACGTCGTTTTAGTGTATATATAAATAACTAATAATAAAAACCCTAACATTTTTTTAACCCACACACCCAGGCAACCGTTTTTTTCTTCTTCAACCTTGCCTCTCTCGCCTGCCATCTCTGAGTTCTCTTCTCTCTGTGAAGCATAAAACTATATACACATATGTTAAATTGTGGTATGTATTATATATATACCAGTACAATGTGGTTTCTCGTCGGAGTGCAAAAGAACCACCGCTCGCCGCACTGGCTATCTTCGGTGTGCCTAGATTGCCGCCGACCACTGTACCGGACACTTGCAGTAGTGCTTTGCAGCGGTCGGATCGGTTCGGCGTTGACCGATTTCATTGGTGCCGGTCAGATCCTGAACAGGCCTAGCTTTATCTAGAGTCTGTTTTTAATTTTTTTTTTTAAAAAGCTTTATCTAGAGTCACTAAATTTTTTTTTTAAAGGGTAATGCTAGGCTCCTATTCTTTTAAAACAAAAATATAATGAAAACAGTTTTTTCATAACAAATTTTATAATATTTTAGAGTGGTCAATTAGATATTCTAAATTCAATTATTCATGAAATTGAAAAGAAAAAAAAAGAATATATATATATATATATATAAAAGTATATTACAAAACAAAAATGAAAAACTTATGTAATATATGTTGGGAAAAAATTCAATGAGTTATATATGTTGGGAAAAAAGTAGATATTAAAAGCACAAAAAAAAAATGAAGAGGGGTATTTATATATATATATATATATATATATATATATATATATATATATATATATATATATATAACTTATATATTAGCTACTTTCACTCAGGTAATTCTTCATCATAGTATAATTTGATTAATTTTAGATGGTCTCAAAATTTCATAAATTTTAAGTAAACTATATGCTAGAGTCATTATTTATTTTTAATAAATTTAACATATCTAGTAATTGTTATAAAATGCAATCTTTAAGTTACAGGTTAATTTTTGAAGTAACCAGCTCAAAAGAGCTTTAATTTGCTCTAGCAAGGTTGGGGAGTCTTTTGGCTAAAAATTGCAAAAAAGGGAGTTTATTGTTGTTATAGGTACTGCTCAAAGTTATTTGGCAAAATGAGGAGAGAGACTGCATTTTGGCAATGGTGTTGCCGAAATTGCAAGAAAAAGTACAATGTGTTAGGGGAGAGAGAAAATTGAATTTCGGTAATGAGATTACCGAAATTCTTGTCCTGCCCATACTGCCCGAATTGGAAACCAATTGTGGCAATGGCATTGCCGAAAATGGAGAGGAAAAAAAAAATGTTACGTTCACAACATTTTTCATAACAAATTACAGGTGGTTAGTTGTTATTGATTCAAATTTGAACCTAATACTAAGATTACTTTTTTGCCCCAATAATAACAATCAGTAACAACCTGTCACTTAGGATTTGTTGTAAAAATGTTATGAAAATTTTATGGACGTATCATTTCTAAAAAAAATTGTGCTACCGAAAGAGAAGGAAAAAAAAAAAGAAAAAAAAGTGGCAAATTGTTTTGTGGCAATGGCATTGTCGAAATAGAGGGAAAAAAAAAATTGCCACTTTTCTTTTTTTCCTTCTATTTCGGCACCACAATTTTTTTTTTTAGAAACGATACGTCCACAACATTTTCACAACATTTTTACAACAAATCTTAAGTGACAGGTTGTTACTGATTATTATTGTTGGGGCAAAAAAGTAATCTTAGTGTTAGATTCAAATTTGAACCAATAACAACTAACCACATGTAATTTGTTATGAAAAATGTTATGGACGTAGCATCTTTTTTTTTCCCCCTCCATTTTCGGCAACTTAGTTGCCATAATTCTTTTTTTTTTTTTTCTCCTATTTTCGGCAATGCCATTGCCACAATTGGTTTCCATTTCGGGCAGTGCGGGCAGGACAAGAATTTCAGTAATCTCACTACCGAAATTCAATTTTCTCTCTCCCCTGACACATTGTACTTTTTCTTGCAATTTTGGCAACACCGTTACCAAAATTCAATCTCTCTCCTCATTTTACCAAATAACTTTGAACAATACCTATAACAATAATAAAGTCCGTTTTTTGCAATTTTTAGCCAAAAGACTCTAGGTTGGGTATTGTAAGATCCATTTACAAAATTCTGTATATTCTCTCACTCGTCCTATCTTATTATGGTATAGCATTCTTAAATGACTTATTTAATATGCGAGATGCACAATATTGAACACTTATCTAATTTAAAAGGATGCCACATAACAATTTGTAGCCTAAACTTTGTCCAACTTAAAAAAGGATTTTGATTCCTCCAATGTTTTTAATAATAAGCAACATTGAGAGAGCTGAACCCAAACTAAAAAACTTAGACATTGATTAGGAACTAACATGTTACATGTGACATCTAGAAACTCTATTCCCATCTTCATTCTTGCACATGAACCAAAGATCACTTCCATTTAATGTTTCAACTAGTACACAAAAAACAACAATAGTTTTATGATTTATGATAATGTCATGGCTGGTTCATGGTTGCCTCCATAATTTCCATCTATCCCTCCTACACTAGCCTTGTTTGGGTTAGAAGAAAATTGGACGCCTAACCTTCCCATGTGACCAAATCGCAGCTCCAAAATAATTAAGGGTAGGAGCATCCACATCAATCCTTCTAAAATCATGTAAAACACAATTTTTACACATTTTGCCTCAAAAATGCTCCACATCAGTCCTTCTAAAATTGTGTAAAAATGTGTATATCTCTACATGAGCTATAGTAACCGTGTAAATATACACGGTTACTATAACTCGTCCATTTATTATTTTACTAATTTCCCGTTCGCTCCTTTTTTTCTCTCTCTTCTCCGGGCTCAACAAACTCAGTAACTTCTCATCTTCTTCTTTTTCCTCAGATGCACACAAACACATCCACACAAACAAATCAACACAGAGATACACTTGCTCAAAAAAAAAAAAAAAAAAAAAAAGCACAGAGATACACAAACACACCCACACACAAACAAACCCAAACGGACAAACAACAAAAAAGACAGATCGGTGCTTATCGGAACGATTGGTGCTTGACTGGAACGATCGGAGCTCGTGGGTCTTGCTTGTTCGAAGCTCATGGGTCTCGCTTGATCAGAGCTCGTGGGTATGGGTCTTACCTGATCGGAGCTAGGGAGATCGGTGCTTGCCTGATCGGAGCTGTGGATCGGAGTTGTGGATTGGTGCTAGTGGATCGGAGTTAGGGAGATCAGTGCTTGTGCTTGTGACCGAGATCGGTGCTTGTGCTTGTGACCGAGATGGTGTGGATTTAGACCGAGAGGGAGAGTTGATTCAGAAATGGGTATAGAGGTAGAGAGATGGGTATAGAGAGAGAACAACATTTCAGAAAAAATGGGTAGAGAGAGAGAGAGAGAGAGCACGTATGTATAGGGGTTAGTTGAGGGAAATAATAAAAAAATTAAGAAAATTGATTATTTAAATAAAAGAGGTGATAGAATAGATGAACTGATGTGAGTGTTTTGTAAAAATGAATGTATAAAATAAAAAATGGTAAGTTTTTAATGTAAAAATAGATGTGTAAAATACACGAACTGATGTGGTTACTCTAAAGAGTATCAAAATCACAATAGAAACTGCAGGCACCTTGTTATGGCATACAATGAGCTGTTCAACTTTTTTGCGAGACTTTTGACAGTTTGACTCTGCCTTTCAATTAACGTAGTGCCCAGGTAAGACAAAAATAGCAATTTGCTATAAAGAAATTTCTTCTTTGTTGTACTACTTGTCAGTGTGAACTCTCTTGCAGTCTTGTCCAACAGTAAGGAATAGAGCTAACACACTGACTGACACTACCACACCCATATTTCTTCCTGAATTCTTTTTGAGTTTTTAGGTTGGAAAATTTTAATTTATGGATCTGCTTAAGATTCACTTATTAAAAATTTAAATTTTTTTTATTGAAAGTACAATAAATAAAAATAAAAATTAACTGAAATAATATAATGAAACTCATAAATAGTATCAAAAAGTATAATGAGACCTATAAATAATACTAAAAATAAACTAAATAGTATAATAAGTGTTGCCAAACGCGTACGGTCTATCCCTGCATTGCTCACAAAAACTAATGATATTATTAATTTATTTTTACTTTTTTGTGGTTTATAGATCAAATGCTACTATATTTAAAAGAACGGACATACATATAGAATAATAAAATAAATAAATAATCTACCAGATTTGTTACAAAAGTAACAAAGCAACAATGATAATTAATTGTTATTTATTTATTTTTATTATAAAAACAATGATAATTAGACTACCACAATATATTGTTATAAAATTATTAAGGTGTAATTTTTAAATGATGCAAATTAACCAAAAAAGGTATAATTAATCTCTATATAATAATTTTATGATGTAATATTAGAAAAATAAATAAATAGAGAAGATTCAAATGCTATATTTGATGCTTTTCAAACGCCCCCAGCCGAACGCCAGTTCACACGCAGATATGCTTTTCTCATGGTCTGGGATTTTCTACTTTTCATTTTCGAGCTGAATAGTGTTAAGAATATAAAGTGTGAGAAAGACTGAATATCCTGTATATTGATGTATATAATAATGTACAATAAAGAGCCTTATATAGGCTAGATATGTGTGCAGTACAAGTAAAAGGAGTAAACTACAAGTACAGTATACTGGGCTAAGCCCAATGGGCTAAACTAGTCTAAGCTATACACTAACATCCCCCCTCAAACTCGAGGTGGCAAGGAGGAAGCCAACTAGAGTTTGGATATAAGATCTCGAAGACGACCAGGCGGGTGAGTCTTGGTAAAGATATCAGCAGGCTGGTCAGCAGAGGAGATGAAGAATAACTTGAGATTTCCCTTCTTAAGATGCTGGCGAGTGATGTGGCAGTCGATCTCAATATGCTTAGTGCGTTCATGGAATACATCATTATGAGCAATGTAGATAGCACTACGATTGTCACAATAAAGAGGAGTGGCAGTGGGCTGTGGAGCATCCATGTCAGCCAAGAGCCAACGAAGCCAAACAAGCTCACAAGTGGTGTCGGCAAGGGCACGATACTTAACCTCAGTACTGGAACGGGAAACCACATCCTGCTTCTTGCTGTGCCACGAGACCAGAGAAGTACCTAACAGGAAACAGAAACCTGTGATAGAGCATCAATCAGTCGGATCACCTGCCCAGTCAGCATCTGAATAAGCATGAAGCTCGAGAGAAGATCGAGAGGAGTAATGCAGACCATGATAAAGTGTGCCTTTGACATATCGGAGAATCCGAAGAACAGCAGCATAGTGGACAGAACGAGGTGCATCCATGAACTTACTAACCATACCCACGGCATGTGAAATATCCGGACGAGTAACAGTGAGATAGATCAAACTACCAACCAACTGACGATAGCGAGTAGCATCGGATATAGGTTCACCGTCCAAGGGTGTAAGCTTTGCATTGTATTCCAAAGGAGTGGAAAGAGTCTTATTATCAGTGACACCAGCTTTGGAGAGAAGGTCAGAAGCATATTTAGCCTGGGAAAGATAGTATCCATCAGAGGATGAGGTAACCTCAAGCCCAAGAAAATAGCTGAGAGTGCCCAGATCTTTCATCTCAAAATGCTGACTAAGGAAGTTCTGAAGAGAGCGGATACCTACAGAATCATCTCCAGTAATAATCATATCATCAACATAAAGAAGAATAAGAGTGATACCAGCAGAGGATCGTCGAACAAAGAGAGCAGTGTCATGAGGACTCGAAGTGAAACCCTGCTGAGCAACAACTGAGCTAAACTTTTCAAACCAAGCTCGAGGAGCCTGCTTGAGGCCATAAAGAGCACGGCGAAGGCGGCAAACTTGATTGCCTGAGTGTGGATAGCCAAGGGGTGGTTGCATGTACACTTCTTCATGGAGGTCTCCATTGAGGAAAGCATTCTTCACATCCATTTGATAAAGAGGCCAACGGCGAACAGCAGCCACAGCAATGAGACATCTAACAAATGTAAGACGAGCAACAGGAGCAAATGTTTCCTCATAGTCAATACCATACTCCTGAGTAAAGCCCTTGGCAACTAGGCGAGCTTTGTATCGTTCAACAGATCCATCAGCCTTGGTCTTGATCTTGTAAACCCACCTATAACCTACTACAGACTGACCAGGAGGCAAATCAACCATATCCCAAGTGTGATTTTTATGAAGGGCATCTAGTTCTTCATTCATAGCTTGCTGCCAAAGAGGGTCAGTATGAGCCTCACGATAGGTGTGAGGTTCATAGAGAGTGGCAAGAGCAAAAGAGCAATGATAATCAGTGAGATAAGGGGGAGGAATGCTTACCCGAGTGGAACGACGAAGTTCAGGACCAATAGGAGACTCAGGAGAGGGTGGTGCCACAGGATCCAAGACAGGCGGGTCATATGCCGGAGACAGAACCGGAGATGAGTCGTCTGGAGAGGCAGTCGATGCTGAAGAATCCTCCACAAGTTCAGGATAGAGAGGGAGGAAAAGATCAGTAAAAATGGGAGACTCTGAGGAAGAAGATGTAGGAAACTGCTGAAGACTCGTGAAAGGACGATGTTCCCAAAACTCAACATGACGGGAGACACGAAGGCGATGAGAAATGGGATCATAGCAACGAAACCCTTTTTGAGACACACCATAACCAAGGAAACAACAGAGACGAGTACGAGGTTGGAGCTTTGTTCGTTCATGAGGAGGAAGAGAGACAAAGCAAGCACAACCAAAAACCCGAAGAGAGGAGTAGTCAGGAGTTTGACCATAGAGAAGCTCAAATGGTGATTTGTTGTGTGTAGTTGGTGAAGGAATACGATTAATGGTGTGCACAGCAGTGAGTGCGGCCTCACCCCAAAAGCGCTCCAGAAGAGAGGCAGAAATGAGAAGGGTGCGGACAACATCAAGAATGTGACGATGTTTTCGTTCTGCACGACCATTTTGTTGAGAGGTGTAAGGACAAGACCGCTAAGGAAGAGTACCATGTCTGTCTAAAAAGGATAGGAAAGATTTATCATTATATTCTTGAGCATTATCTGATCGAAAAACTTTAACGATGCGATTGAACTGTGTTTCAATCATTTTATGAAATGTTTGGTAAATAGACACAAGTTCAGACCTATGGTAAAGCAGATAAATCCAAGTATACCGAGAAAAATCATCCACAAATATGACAAAATATTTAGATCCCCCCTCAGTGGGAACAGGTACAGGACCCCAAATATCAGAATGTATAAGATCAAAAGGGACAGAAGAAAAGGAGTCACTTTTATTAAAGGGCAATTTTGTTTGTTTGCCAAAATGACAGGAAGTACAATCATATTTTTGAAACTGAACTGAACCTAAATGACCTTGAGAAGCTAATAATTGAAGACGAGATAAGGATGGATGACTAAGACGAGCATGCCATAGATCAGGTGAGGAGGTGGCAGTGGTAGCGGCTGCCGAAACAACTTGTGAAGGAATCTTCAAGTCATGAACCTCAAACATGTGACCAACCTTACGGCCTGTCCCAAGCACTTGACCCGTCCGGGGATCCTGCACATCCACACCATGATTAGTAAATAGAAGATCTACGCCTAATTCGCAAAGTTGACCAACAGAAAGCAAATTGAGGGATAACTTTGGAATATGAAAAGTGTCACTAAGGGATAAACAAGGAGAAGAGATTGTTCCTTTATGACTAACAGGCATAGGAGTTCCATCAGCAATGTAAATGGTGATTGGATGTTCTAAGGGTGCCTTATCAGAAAATTGGGATTCATCAGGAGTCATATGGTTACAACATGCAGTATCAAAAAACCAAGGTTGTTTACCTGAGGTGACAGAAAGGGCAGTGGAAGTGCGGGATAAAACCTGTTGAACAACTGCCTCAATATCAGCCGTAGTAAGTGAGGAAGCCAAAGATGGACCTGTAGGAACCGATGGATCTGAAGGACATACAGCAGCTGCCTGAGGAAGAGAAGCTTTATTCTGCTCTTGCACAAATTTCTGTAGCTTACGACAAACAGAGATGTCATGGCCTTTGGCACGGCAAAACTTGCAGTGAGTACCTTTGGAAGACTGAGAGGTGGGACGCCCGAAGTTTATTCGCGGAGGAGCAGTGAATGCAACAATGGGAGGCTGTGGTGAGGGTGTAGCCAATACATGATCAGATGATGTCATGTGATAAGTAGGCCGACGATTCTCCTCAGAAATGAGCTCCTTTACTGCAGCATCAAGAGAAGGGGTAGGAGACCGGCTAAGCAGAGAAGCCCTAGTAGGCTCAAAATCCTCACGTAAACCCATCATGAAGTGCATAAATCTACGGCGATCCCGATATTTGACAAAGAGCTCAATGTCCTTAGAACACACCAGTGGAGGATCTACAGCAGAGAGTTGTTCCCACATAGTAGAAGTCTGAGAATAAAAATCAGAAATAGACTGACCTGTCTCTTGGCGCATTTGATAAAGCTTTGATTCAATGTGAAACTCCAAGCTTGAATCATTAGTGCAGTTATAACGATCGGCCAAAAATTTCCAAGCAGTTTCAAGACGAGGAAGAAGATTATGAATGGAGGGAATAGAGGTATTGATAAACCAAGATAAGATCTTACTCTGAATACTCTCCCATTCCTCTAGACGTTCTTCATAATCATCTGTTGTAACAACAGTCTTGGAAGACTCTTCAGCAGCTGTGGCTTTGGACTTAGGGTCTGGTACTGGCTTAGGAATGGAACCAGTCACATATCTCCACAGTTTACGAACCTTGAGAAAGACGGTCATATTCTGAGACCATGCATGATAACTAGTAGGACCATCCAACATGATGGTGATAGGACGTATGATATCTCGTTCACTTTGTTGAGCCATAATGAAGAAAATGACCAAAAAGTGAGATTTAGATACCTCAAATGCAGAAACGGAGCCCAAAATCAGAATCTACGCGAAAAACTGAGCAAGACAGGTCCTGTTGAAAAATTTTGACTTGGTCAACGGTCAACGGTCAAAGTCAACAGTCAACGGTCAGGTCTGGTCAAGTCAACGGATGACGTGTGCTGACGTGGCAGTGTGACGTCACACTAGGGCTGACGTGGCAGATCGTGAAACGAAGCTAGCGCGTGGGGCGCGTGTGGCGCGTGGGAGGATGTCTAGTCTGGCGCGTGAGGCGCGTGAGTGAGAAAGACAGAGCGTGGCGGCGCGTGGAGGCGCGTGGAGCGCGTGCTCGTGAGGCAGAAACTTCAGGCGGCGCGTGAAGGCGCGTGTGAAGTTCTTTCTGGCCGTTCTTGGTTGGGTTTTGCTCGGGATTGTCTGTTCTGTCACTCAATGCCTTTGCTTTGACAGTTGTATGAGCAGAACAATGAGATCCGAGAGTTGCTGGGACTGTGAGCGTGACGGCGGTGACTCGCTTCTGACAGTGGCTACTGGATGAAGGCGAGGGCAGCGGAAGAACGCCGGAGATGTCCATAAGAACCAGAAAGTCAGAGGAATGGCTCTGATACCATGTTAAGAATATAAAGTGTGAGAAAGACTGAATATCCTGTATATTGATGTATATAATAATGTACAATAGAGAGCCTTATATAGGCTAGATATGTGTACAGTACAAGTAAAAGGAGTAAACTACAAGTACAGTATACTGGGCTAAGCCCAATGGGCTAAACTAGTCTAAGCTATACACTAACAAATAGTATGTACTGTAGACTCTGTACGTATACAGGAGTATAGGACGTTAACCTTTTTTTTTTTTTTTTTTTTTTTTGGGTGTCATTAACAACTTAACATTGAACTTTTTCTTTTGACAAACAACTTAACATTGAACTTGCACAATAAGATTTTTTTTTTTTTCTTTTTTTTTGAGAAAGCACAATAAGAAAATTGACATACTGTAAAAATTATAACTTATGGGATTTGACACTAGATGTAACGTCAAAAAAATTATAATAATAATAATAATATGAAAGAGAAAGTTTTAATTACTTTAAGTACCATATTTTTTTAGTTTCTCAAAAAATAAAAATAAAAATTAAAGAACAACTTTAAACACCATTGAACATAAATATTGAAATCCTATGGAAAAAAATATATTGTAATAAGCTAGTCATGTCTGTTTGGATAGAACTTATTTTGCTGAAACTGAAAATTGAAAACTGAAAACACTGTAGCAAAATAATTTTTAAATGTATGAATAGTATCGTGGGACCCATTTTTAATGAAAAAGTTAATGAAAAGTGATATTTGTGGGACCCATGAACAGTACATAGATGTACTATTCCTTGCTGATTTGGTCAACAACTACGGCTGAAGCCAAAAAAAAAAAAAAAAAAGGAAAACGCAGACTTAAAACGCAAACACCATTTTCAGTCCAATCCAAACCGCACCTTAATGCAATTACACAATTCTCTCAATTTTCAATTCCTTTTCTGGTTGTTATTTTGTTAACATGTTTATAAGGAAACAATGAGGTGACATTTTTTTTATAGACATGACAGCTAATTGTTTAATAAAAAATTTAAATGACACTGCATTGAAAATTTTAGACCCATTCTACAAGGACCATATCACCTACAATGTGTAAATGTACAATTCTTGTAATGTGAATTAACTGGGCTAGCTAGCTAATCCATACTAGAATGTATATGACAATCTTAGACTTATTATACTAGGACTATTTACTATATGATATCACTCACTTTTCTCTCGTCTCCGTAAATATGTTTAGGTGGACATTACACATGCACACATAGAGAAAGGTGATAGAGAGAAGGATAGATTTTTGGCGTCCGATAGGTTTTTTTTTTTTTTTAATGAGCGGTTTTCTCTGAGTTGAGTTGGAGATTACTTGGATTATTAGATGAGGTGGCAAGTTTTGATTAGGCCATCAAATTCACACTACAACAATATTGTACTTTTTACCCAACCCGTACTATATCACTCTCATAAGGGTTTTGCAAAATTAAGAAACAAGAAGAACCAAATTGATACTGACCTCTTTGTATACAAAAACCAAATTAGCAAAAAATTACTTCCACTCATCAGGAACCACCTTAACCAAATCTATGCACAATAAGCTTAGGAAATTAACATTATAAAACAACAGTAGAAATTACTTATGAAACCAGAAATAATTTTTGATATTTACAAAACATAGTAATAAAAGTAATTTGTTGTAATGAAATGGTGCCTCAATAAAGTAAAAGTGAATTCAAAGTAAGCAAAAAGTAAGAGAAAAACAAAGAATCACCATTATATTGGAGAATTGCTCTAACACCTATCTATATCAAAAGAAACCTTTACTTTTAATTTGAACAAACTAAAACTTAATCAAGAACCATAACACACAATCAAACCCCTTTGCATTGAATAACCAAGAATCAAACAAATCAAACACTGCATTCATTTTCTTTTTCCAGTTTTGAAGAAAGTGATATCAAGGTTTTTAGACTCGGACCGTTTATTGAACCATAAAAGGGAGAGGTTCAAGGTTTTTGAGGTCGAACCGAGGTCGAACTGTGATGACGTCATAATTAATTTAATAATTAATTAAAGCCTAAATATAGATATTAAATTTATAAAATTGGCAAAATTGACTAATATATCTATATATGTGAGGAGAATTTAATGATTTTCAAGCATATATTTAATAATTAAATAAGAAAGTTAATAAAATAAAATAATAACCATAAAAACATTAAAATTTATGATTAATTTTTGAAGTAAAGTTGATATCTTTGAAGGATTTTAATTATAATTTTTTTTTATTCCTTGTAAGAGATGGATAATTTAATTAAATAGAATAAAATTGTGTTAAGTTGTTTTTATTTTTTAAAAAAAATTATAAAAAAATTGCTAAGGGGTTGGA
The DNA here is from genome assembly GCA_028535165.1 of Quercus tomentella. Lineage (NCBI taxonomy): Eukaryota > Viridiplantae > Streptophyta > Magnoliopsida > Fagales > Fagaceae > Quercus > Quercus tomentella. The sequence goes on along the minus strand of JAPQVY010000068.1, from coordinate 64,599,074 downwards.
CCGCATGGTTCTTGTCACCGGTTCATGTGGTCCAACCCCGGTTTTAGGGGTTCATGGAATTGCCACATATACTCGCTTTTCTATGTTTAAAAAACTGAATTTCAATTTGATTTCCGATTTTTACGGTCCGACCTCCCGGTCCGGTCCAGGTCTAAAAACCTTGAGTGATATTACATTTCTTTGGCTTAGGTTTCAAGGCCACTGCCCACTAGCTTAGGTTTCAGTAATTTTTGGTTGTAGGTGCTTATGGTAATCAGGACTTTAAACAGTGTGCCTTTTTTTTTTCTTTTTTCTTTTTTCCCCTTCTTTATACTTGACTTTTTGAAATATTCTTTTTTTTCAAATTCTATATAGACTTATGAGCTTGTTACTTCCCAATTGTTGCTCAACGAATTTTTGTACAGGCCTTATGATGTTTCTTATAATTTTTTTCATTGAATTTTTTTTCCCCCCTGGAAACTTTGTATAGCTTGTTTTTGCTATTGATATTTGTATATTTCAACAATTTTTTTCACCTTTGTAATTGTCACCACCCATTTTAACCGTCTTAAAATTTTCAAAATTCTCCCAAAAGACCAAGACACCTTTTTAAAACCAATCTCAAAATTAACTCTAGACTATATTTTGTGTCGATTGAATGAAGGAAATGTATTTTGAATAAAAACTACAGTCAACCAAGGTCAATACCCATTCATTTTTGTAAAGAACACTTAAAAATGGTAAAATTGATCAATTTAAGGCCAAATCCTACAGTTGACCTAGCTCTAACTAAAATTCTAGTCGTTTGATCGAAGCAAATTTGTCGTCATTGCAAAGAGTACCAAAAAAACTTTTAATCAACAACTAATAAACTAAAATTGGACCAATGATGAGCAAAATATGATAGAAACAGTACAAAAATGGAAAGAAAAAAAAAAAAAAAAAATACTTGGCTTATTTTGCCTCTTGAATTTTGGAAGAAAATGATGTTTGAGGCTTTGCTCCACATTGCAAAATATGGACCCAAAAAGCTAGAACTTTCTCGAAGTAGAGCTACTTTTCTACGACTTTGTTGAATCAGAGAACCAAGAGTTACTCTCTTTTTCAATTCTTTGACCGATTTGATTTTTTAAACCATGCTCTGGCCTTTCTAGGGTAGTGAGATCTAAAATATGGTCAAACAAAAACAAACCCTAATTCACTAATTCAAGTGGGCAATGTTTGAATTTTTTTTTTCAGTGCATTTCACCACTGTCCCACTAGAAACCCTAAAAGATATATCCAGATAATAAAAAGATAAATGCCTGAAAATATGTTTTCCAAACAAAACCAATGGCTGAAACCAACATAATCATTCTTTGATACATGTTTCATGAGTTAATAAGCGCAATTTTCAAAATATATGAAAGATAATCAAAGAAAACCAAGAGTGACCCTCACATAAGTAACCCGATTTTATAATTTACTCTCTCGTTATTCTTTTCGTTCCATGAGTTTGAGTAATGAATTTTCTGTAATTTTGCATTTTATTTTGGTGTTGTCGTGGTTTCTGTGATGCTAGTTTGAAGGTGCTATAACAGGGGTTTGGGGCAGCACAGTCTGCATTTTGTTGTCCACGGCTGAGGGCATTGTTCTCCATATATATAATTATAAACACATACACAATACCAAAAAATATAAAAAATCTACCGCGTTTTATTGACTCTCTGGGCTCAAAAGCATGCACTATAAGTATTCCTCTTGGGGAAAAAAAAGTTAAAAGAGAAAAAAAGGAACGCGCCGGGGTACACTCTACATATGCATTACAAAAGAGAAAGACATCCAACAAGTGCTGGCAATACAGATTCAAATAATTAATCGAACTAACTACACAGCATTCTCTCATTCTTCCATGTTGAATACAACAATCCCATAAGCATTTCCACTCTCTTTTCTTCCTAGTTCCAGGATTTCACATCGACTCGCTTGCAATGCAATTATCATGGAAACATGTCTAGTAGTATTTGCAAATGTTCCGTTATTGCAAAATAATGCCTTCTTTGATGTAACTGTATAACCTGCTTCAATCTACACGCTGTAAAGCCATAATCAAAGTCCTAAAGCAGTCTCTGAAGAAGCATAAGCTCAAAGATTCAAACCACCCTCTTTGGGTCACGAGCTGCATTAAGATGGTCCTACAAAACAGACAAAATACAAAGCTTAATGGAGGAGGCAAAATCTAAAGATGATCCATTAGATAACACCAGGATGGAAGAACCAAAAGACATTATCTCATTTTAACTCCATATCACCTTTGGTAGTAATTCATAAATCCAATGTGCTAAAGAGATTACTACGTAACTAGGGATGATAAGAATAGCCAATTGAAGACCCCATATAATGAATTGATTTTCATTTTCCAATAAAATAGGTAGAATCAATGAAAATACCTATCCATATATATGCACAAATGAACAAATGAAAAGATGCAATCCAATTAGCCCAAGTCACTAATACAAGAACTTATGATCTCTGTGAATAAACATACAAAATACAGTTTTTTCTATATGGGCCAATTAATCTTTTATAGAGACTCCCCCACTTTCAAGCCCCGATGATGCCATATTCAATCATATGTCATACATCCAATGAGGACCAATTGTCACAGCAAGTGCAACACAAGTTCCACCATAAATTCTCTTCTCTCCCCTCTTATTCAATATCACCCACCAATCTAGTTATGTATAATGAAAAAGGAGTTTCCACCGCATGTCATAGCATTAAATTAGATTTTTTTTATATTTTTTATAAGATCACTTCCACTACTTTATTTGAAAATATTTTATTAAAAATCATTAAGACTTTACAATACCACTTACATTTTTTTGAGAAACCAATACCACTTACATCAATGTAAATAAACCAGCAATCTTTCAATAACTTATTGTAAAATATTATTTTTCTTTTTATGTAAGTTTTTTTTTTAATTATTAAATTAAATAATTTCAGTTATTTAACTTGGCGATGAATGGAAATTCTGCTCATTTATACAATGAAATATGGTAATCATAATGGGTAATGGGTTGAATAGGATCCACCCAGGAAGGCCTTGTTATTGACCAGAAAAAGAGGGGAGGGGGGGTTAAGTGCCATCAAAAACCATTTCAGAAATCTTAAGATCTTTTCAACAAAAGCCATACTCCAAGTGAGACTACAGTTAACAACTTAAGAACAAGAAATCTGAACATAAATCCATAAATTTATAACAAATATATATCATGAAGAAAAAAAAATAACAGTCAAACCTCAAGTATCTGAACTTAAGCTTACCGAGATAAAGTCAAATGCTCTGGTTTCCTCTTTCTTTGAACTGTTCATCATTGTACTGGTAGCTTGTTGAGTTGGAAAGCTTGATTGGAATATGTCAGGAAGGGGGGGAACATATGCTCCGTTAGTTCCCCCAACATGACTGACACCAGCATTTTGGGTGTTCATGTTCCCAAGGTGTTGGAGGTTAGACATTGTTGCAAGGAGTTGCTGCTGAGCAAGGAGACTCCCCATGGCAGCATAATTTAAAGGTTGAGAAGAAAAGGTGGGATTCATCATCAAGCCAGGAGATATATTGTATGGCATGGCACCAGGGGGAAACATGACATTTGCATTCGTCATAGCTGTTTGAGAATTGAACATGCCACTCAATGCATCATTAGGTACCTGATGGCTGGGATGACTATTTGAATCTGAGAACAGACTTTGAGGAAAACCTACTGGAGAGGTTCCTTTCTGCTTCATGTTAGAGGTATTTTCATTAATGGACAAACCATCCATCAAATCATTAAGATCTTTTTTACGAGTTTCTTGCTCCTGAGGAAGTTCATGATTGGACCCAAAAATATCAAATAGTTCAGGTCCATTTTTCTTCTCTGCCATATGATTTTCATTATCACTCTGTTTATCATCAACAATCATCCCAGAAAAGAGATCATCTGCATGTTCTACGCTATCACTAGCATGAAATGACACATCTGCAAAGGGGTCATCATCATTTTTCGATTCAGAAGCACTTACACCAGTGCCTGGACCATCTCCAAATAAATCATCAATCAAAGGAGGTGGAGTTGACAGATTTGTGATATTTTGATCACTTTGACTATTTGTAAAATTTTCCTGGTAAGCATCTGGATCACCAGTGTCTATTAAGTCGGGCATTGGAACAACGGTAGTAGTATCAGCCTTCTTGGTTTTTTCTGTATAAGTTGCTGCACTGCCTGCCTGTTCTCCACCCAGAAGGTTTAAAACCTGTCCATAAAGAGCCAATTGTTTATTTCAACTACAGATATTCCCAAGTAATCAAAGAAGAAAGTTTCAGTCCAAGCTATAAATTGGCAGTTACTGTTTCTATACCAAATATCTTCAGATAAAGCGAGATTTGGTTATTTATGTATGGACATAATTTTTAAGGACAAAAGTGAATATGAAAGGGAGATGAAGCATGAAGCAATATCTTGCCAGAACCATTCCATTCCATATATTTATCTCCAGATGGGAGAATTTGGTCAACAATCCCTAAATGGAGTAGACTCTATTTACCAATAAAAAGTGGGGATGCTCTCTTACAAGGAAGATACCATCTATAGTTATTTAGCCATCTCAATTATATTGGTACAGATCAAATTTTAATTTGAATTTCAAGTAGAGTGAAGCAAAATTTAGCATTCATAATTGAGTTTATCAAAGGCACCTCCTCATAACCATCAGCAGAAGAAAATCAATTTATTCTGGTTTTATTTGACACACAAGAAAAATCTAATAATTCTTGAGGAGCAGCCTTTCATAACAGAGCAAAATGTTTCTGCCTCCTTGAAGTGAGTCACAATATGTTTGGTGACAGTTTAAAATAGGGCTGTTTGAAAATGGTTGCTCAAAAACCCCTGTTTGAAATATATTTTTTGAAACATGCTCGGCTGTGATTTTAAACAATGAACAGATGATTCGGATGGCACAACGGTAATAAAAATTGAACTCAGTTTTGACTGTGCCCGGACCCACTGATCAGCTTTTTTCTAATGTTTGTCTCCTCTCCTCTCTACTCTCATCTCTTCAGTCTTCACGCCCCAAAGAATATCATCTCATCTCTCCTCTCCTCTCTACTCTCATCTCTACAAAGAATATCACAGTCCGAACTCCATTACTCCTCTCACCCACCTCCATTACTCCTCTGACCCAGCGGCATTCCACCTCACCCCTCACAGATCCGGCGCCATTACTCCTAACAGTAGCTTCATAAACGCGTCAAAATCCCACACACACATCATTTGGAAGAAACCCCTATTTCCAAAGTAATCCCTTTCTCCCAATTAAATTCCTCACCAACGAAATCTGTTGCTAAGGACCAAACGGGCAACCTCACACAGTCCGAAGGGATAAAAAAGGGATGGAGATGAGGAGTGCAGGGGTTTGTTTTCTGCTGAGGGAATAGAAGGGATAGTGGACACGCAGCTACAAAGATCACACAGCTACAAAGATCACGCCTCTCCACCCGATTGGTGAGGAATACAGGAAAAAAAAAACCCAAAAAACTGAGAAATCTGTGTGAGTGATTCGGAACGACGACTCGGCAGCGACAAAAGCTCGATTACTTGCTGGGTCTTGGAGTGCTGACAGTGGAGATGAGCTCCGACGAACGTAAAGCCCAGCCGTGGATCTTCTTTGGCGTCGATGGAGATGAGGACGTGCGTGGGTTTGGCTTTTTGGTTTTCTGCTCTGAGGGAAGACTGAAGAGAAAGGGATAAAGACAGAAGAAAAGGGATAAAGAAGGGATAAAAAAGGGATTAAAAAATTATTATTTAATACGTTGTCAGCTTTTTTTATCATTAAAAACACACATACCAAACACATATTTTACATTTTTTTAACACTGAAAAATATTGTTTAAACTATGATACCAAACACATTTTTTTGTTTTATTAACACTAAAAACACGTTGTTCAACAACACTTTTTAAACCACAATTTTCACATCTTTTTAAACAATAATTTTTGAAAACTATGACCAAACGGGCCCTCACTTGTCCTCATGGATGGTCAACAATCATACCTCATTTTTGTTTGGTTTAATTCAAGGGGAAAGATAAAAATACACTTCACAGTACAAAGAAATTAGTCCACCAAATCTTGGAAAGTCAATTACTAACAGCAGGTGAAAGGATCACTTAGAATAATGCATATGATAAAAATTGCCTTGCAAGCAAATTAAGCAAAAAAACATGAAGATAAAATACATTCGCCCAGGAAAAGTTAATAAAGAATAAATAAATGACAAAATTTTACCTTGTTGGCCTTTTCCTTCAAAGAAGCTTGAGGAGACTCAGAACATCTCACCACCACATCTTTATTTTCACTGAAGTAAGATTCCACAGTTGAAAAATGTTCATCATCCTTTTTTCTCAATAATGACTCAAGGACACAGATGGCTTTCATTCGAACCTGAAGGACACCGATTTCATAAAACCATAAGATATTATGTCAATTAGTATAGAATAAGCATCCCAATTATTATTATTTTTTTATAATAAAAAAAAAAGGCGATAGCCTACAGCAACCATGTCACATCTAAAGAAACCGAAATATATTATAGGAGAATAGGCATTGTATTAGATTAGAAAATCTTGACTTACATGAATAAACAAAGAAGATCAACATACCTGCCACTGAGGTGATTGAAGCTTTGACTCAAGGGCATAACTTAAAGCCAATGCATCCAACTTTGCAGCCTCCACAAGGAAAACCTGAATAGCATCTCGAGTGGGTTGTAGACGTACACCACCTGATGTTACAATGGTCTCCAACAATCTCTCTTCACGAGTCTTACTTTCTCTATCACTTCGACCAGACTCCCCATTAGTTATTTCAGTCTTAGTTACTCTTGAATCCTGGCTCCAAGATCCACTAGACGCATTCTTAGAAATCCCAAAACTACCCTGACTCTCATTACGATAATCAACAGGTTCATATCTATCTCCATGCTCGGATTCAATAGTCAATGACCTCCGAAGAGTTGTTGGACTCTTGTAGCTTCCATTTTCATTCTTTTTTGATAGATGACCTTGTGCAAAAGTACTAAGCCCCTGCTTGATAGAGGCACTTCCAATACCAACTACCTCGCTAAGAAATGATTTCTTTTCTTCTGATGGCATTTCATAGTTTGTATTTCCAAACCCCTGTATTCTTTTGTTAAGATCTTCAGCAGGAGATGGCTTATCATTTTCCCCAGCAAAAATAGCAGCAATAGTCTCGTGAGCAGTGTCCCGCACAGCCTTATTAAGTGCATCCCCTTTCAAAGGATCCGGATGTCCCTTATAGTGAAATAGTGGACGAACAGCTGCTGAATGTCTCTGCATTTCTCTCCTAAACTCCACACCAGATTTTCCCACTGCATATTTTATCAACCTCAGAGCCTGCACATAATTTGAGCATAAATGGGGTATCAACATCTCTTACAAAAATCATAATTTTCAGTAAAAATCCGAAACCATTATGATCAGACTCATCTTTCTATTTATTTATATAAATAATGCAATTCTTATTGATATCAAAAGTAGAGTCACCCAAGTATACATGGAGCATACAATAGGGGACCTGGGACCATACAATCAATCATGCAAAGCACGTAAATCTATCAAATCAATAACAGAACATAAAGACAGACCATGCAAAACTAAACATCCAATCCAACAAAGTTTTAAGGAAAGTGAATTTGAGATCATGCATAGTTCTCTCCATGTCCTCAAAATGCCAATTGTTCCTCTCCCTCCATATACACCACATCAAACAATGCGGGGCAGCGATCCACAAATTAAAATTCTGATGACAGCGGCGACTCATCCATCTATAATCCACATATCTTTCTATTCTATCAAACCCTACTAAACTTCACAATGTATCCCCTAAAAGTTTACAGGTCCTAATTGCAAATTACTTAAAATTGGAAACCTACTAACCACAAGCAATTGCAAAGACATAACTTAACAAGATTTCATTCACCATTAACACCTTAACATTCTACAATTGCTGCCTCATTCTTAAAAACACAATTGCTTGCACCAGTTAAAATAACTCAATTCACACGATTCTTCACATCTTGAGCAGCATTAGATCATTACAAAAATTAAGAACAAGATTATTCATCAAACAAAGCTTAAAACAACAAAAAAAATCTAAAACCTTATTTCCCAAAACCCAAATTCTTAATTCTCTATTTCCCCTCACTTTCCCAGCAACCAAACAGAAAAACAAAAATAAAAATTCCCCAAGATTTCAAGAACCCCCCAGATCTACTACCGAGCCCAATCCCCAAATCCAAACACCACCAATCGAAAACCCAAATTCATAATCACAATTATTACCTTTTGTTTGACAATGGGGCTCTTGTTTTCGAGGCGCTTGAGTATAAACTCCGAGACCTCCTTCACAATACTCACGTGCGACGATCTGAGAAGCTCGCAGATCTCTTCGAGCTTGTACACCGGAGTCACCTTGTCCTCGTCCAACGTGGCACCGTCGATCATTCTAGACCTCCAGTACGACTCCACCGCTCTTCTACTCGAATCCATTTCGCCAAAAAATTTACAAAATAAAAACCCTAATTTTTCTCACAAATTTTCACCGAGCTCCAAAATCCGATCCAATCCAATTCAAAAACCCAAAATTTCAGAATCACAGCCCTAATCCAAAGCTTCACCGATCCACGAACCTCGACACGCAAAGATTTTAGATCGAATCAGAGCCGTTAATCAACTCAATACGCGACGATTTGATCAGGCCGTTGATTTTGTGAATGGGAGGATGGAAAAGGATTGGAATTTGGTTCGAGAATTAGGGGTTTTGACAGATGGAGAGAGAGAGGGTTTTTAGTTTTGGGTAATGGAAGTAGAAGAAGAAGAAAGGGAGGAAGAGCAATGGAATTGAATGAATTGAAATGAGGGTGGTGACTCACCGACCCGTGTGGTTTACGTTGAAAGTTTGACGAATGCACAAGCGTTGTGTTGGTGTGCGCCACTTGCCAATCTTGTCTTGTTAATTCCCATAAGCACGTGTTGATGATGTTGTGCCAATTTTTTTTTTAATCTTTTTGTTTAATAATACAATCCTTTTTTATTAAATTGCGAGTGTTTGTCTTCATTTCCGTGGCAACTTATCATTTTCTTTTTGGGATCATTCAAGACACAACTTCCATGTTTTGGCATATTCACGTGGTTAGCTGTGAGCGGTAAAGTTGTAGACTCATCATTTTTTATTTTACTATTTATAATTTATCACATGAATAAATTGTAGTAGAAGTTGTATCCCTAGCTTTACTCCAAACAAAACCTTTTTTTTTTTTTTTTTTTTGCATTTAGTAGCAACGTTGAAAATACAACTGAAAATGTGAATCTTTATTCCTTTATTTTGTATTATTTCGGGTGGCATGAGATAAGTATTGTTTTTCGAAAAAATTTAGTAAAAAACAACCTGTAAAAAATAAGGTTTATTTTAATAGAGTTTTTTATTAACTAAAGATAGTTTCTCTTTGACCATTTTTAATAAGTCATATATTCTTTGTCATGACTTTTATCACAATTGTGATTTGACAAATTGTGTATGAGTGTTTGTTTATCATTATTATATGAACCTATTACTTTTTCACCGTCATTTACAGCCTGTCATATTAAAAGTTGTGATATAAAAATTATGTCCACCTATTTTCTCTTACACAAAAGCCCATTTTTTTTCTCTAAAACATGGTTTTTTTTCTTCTTTCTCTTTGCAACTTATACGCCCTAGATTAAGGATTTAATAATTCACATTGGGGGTGTAAAAACCCCCAAATTGCTTTTTTTACTACACATATGTTCAAATTGAGCTTTGTTCAAGTGTGCATTGCTTAATTTTTTAGTAATTGTGAACAGTAACTACTTATATTTACAAATTACTCTACATAGGTTGTAAACTTAAATTTTTTATATTTTATTCACTTTCTCTCTCTCTCTCTTCTTTGACCTATCTCTCACTCTTAGGCTCCCCTCTTCTCTCTTCCTTTCACTCTCTGACTCTCTCTTCTCTCTCTCACTCACGATTTTGGGTGGCAATCTAGGTGGCTGTATATCGACATCAAGCTTCTGTTATGATTGTTGGTTGTGGTTTGGTGTTTTCAGTGGTGGTTGTTGATTTTTGTTTTCCAGTTCGGTGGTGTTTCAATGGTGGTGGTGATGGTTGGTTTTCGATGGTTGGGCTGAGTCTTGGTGGTAGGCATGCTATCTACTGGTCAAGCAAATTAGGTTTAGGGTCAACCTATCACTCGACCTGCTCAAGTCAGGTGAATAGATCTTTCACTCGTTGTCAACCAAATGGTCAATCAAAACCGATTCTTTGATTGGCGAGTCGGCTTTGTTAGGTTATCGATTTAAAGGAAAAACACTAAAAGAGAGAGAAATCAAAGAAAGAAAAAGCAAAAATGGAGAAAGAGAGAGAAATCAAACATAACAAACAAAAACCAAAGATCTATGAGCTTGGAATGGAGATAAAGAGAGAAATGAGAGTCTGAAATCATAATTGAGAGAGAAGAGACCCAACATATGGTAACAAACATACAAAGCGATGAGTTGGTGCCTCAGCAATGGTGATAGTAAGAAAGAGTCAAGGCTACGGTTTGAAGTTAAAGATAGATTCTGAGAATGGACAAGGAATATTGGTGAGCCATTAATGTTATTATTTTCTTTTTGGTTAAATGGTGAAATAGCATTGAGCCCAAAAACCACAGTAGGACAATGCCATTAATGCTCACATGAATAGCTACTGAAATTCATTCAAATAATCTATACTATCTATAACATGATTTTCCTCTTTAGACTGGATTTTTATGTGGTTCAAAAATACCCCTAGACACTACATTTAACCGAGACAAAACTTGGGGACAATCTGATAAAAATATATCTCCAACTCCACTTAAAATTCCTACAAAATAGGACACTCTTCTACTAATTCATGTCTTTAAAACAAACTTATCAAAAAAAAAAAATCTCAATCCACTTTATATATTTCCTTCAAGACCATTATTTATTTATTTATTTATTTTTTACTTTATCGAGACTCATCGGTTTCTTTTATTTAAAATTTGGTTTGTGTCATAATTTAAAAATTGAGATGAACGGAAAATTATGACACTAGACCAAAAAAAGTCTCATCGTACGCACAAAGCGTGTGTTATGAGGCTAGTATTTTTTATAATTAATTTGTGGTGTATGATATGACAAAGCCTATTCCATGAAAAGGAGAAACCTACCCAACCCACGTGAAAGAGAAATCAAATCAACGCGCGCAGATGGAGCAGAACTATATCTAAAATGGATTGAGATCAGAGCTATCGCACCATGCAATTTCTTTTTAATGGCTGTGATTGAAAGTTAGGAATGTTAGTTTTAATATCAGTCATTGGATCAAAGTGGTTTAAAAAGTTTTTTTATTTATTTATTATTTTTTTAAAAAAAACTTAAAAGTTAAAAGAGGTAAATAATGAAAAAAGTTGAAATTTTTTGTGAGTGATTTAGGGGTATTGCACACCAGATCCAAATCCATCTAAACATGAAGGAAAAAAGTAGAGCTATGAAGTATTTTCGGCTGGGTCGGTTGCTACAGGTTTCAAACATCTGAACCCATCACTCGAACCAAAATTTCAGTTTTTGAAGTAGTCATATTTGTATTAGATTCACTCAACTATTTGGAGCCGACCGTTGGGCTTCGAGTCGGGCGGGTCCAGTTGGTTTGATTGGGTCATCCAACTAGTTGGACAACCCTAGTGATAGGTGGTTGCTGGCAGTGGTAGGATTGTTGAATTTGGTGGTGGTTGTTGGTTGTATGGGTTTGACGAAAAGAGAGAGGAAGAGAGGGAAGAGAGAGATGGGAAAAAAGAGAGAGAAATGAGTTGTTTATATTATTTGATGAGGTGGTTTATATTACTTTAATGAGTTGTATGTTAAAATAAAAACTGGGATATTGTATGAATTGTAAAATTGATTATTAAAATAGATAAAGTTACTTTTTTGTTGTAAAATAGATATTTTTTAAGGAACACGGATGTAAATGCTAAAAGGTCGTTTGGTGGTTACTAGTTAGCAACTTCAAAGTACAATATCTAGCTGAAAGGTTAAGTTCATTCCATGCCTCATTTAACCTTCTCCTCTCTTTCCGTGTTTGTGTTAAAAATACTTAGTATTCTAAAAGAAAAAATTTATTTTTTATTTTTTAAGTATTAATTTTAGATCATTGATGAATGATGATTTGCAATTCTAGTGTATAATTTGTCTTTGAAAGGTTAAAGTTACGTTCTGTACTTCAACAACCTATATGAATCAAAAAAAAAAAAAAAAAAAAAAGCCACTATACTATAAAGTCATTGGTGATTAATAACTATAGTAATTCACTAATGTCTCTCCAAGTTAAATGCTTCCTTTTGATGGAGATAGACTCAAATCAACTTACATGATTACTCTATAAGGCATTATTATAATCAAAATTGTATCTAATACCTTCCAATGTTATCAATTTCATTCCGTTCTACCTGAAAATGGCCGAAATTTTTCATTCCGATTAGTTAACCGATACGAATCATTCCTCTATTTCATCTCATGCTAAATTCTAGCTCATTCCGATCAATTCCACTAAATTCTGTTTGGTATGGTGATTTTCAACTGGTATGTAAACAAATCATTATTTTTTTCCTAAACCCTTTTTTTTTTTTATTATACTCACATATGACATTTTATTATTACTTTTTCACTAAAAATGTGTTTTTTTTTTTTTTAAACAAAACTTTACTCACATATGACATGGTTTTTTTTTCTTCATTAAGAATGTGTGTGTGTGTGTGTCTGTGTGTTTTTTTTTTTTTTCATTTACTCATATATGACATGTTATATTATGTAATGATGATATTAATAATGCATATTGTTTTATTTTGAGTTAATAATTTGATATGGTATAATATTATGTGATGAAGACTTAAACTTAAGTACATTTATTTTGTAGTGTATATATATATATATATATATATATATATATATATATATATATATATATATATATATATATATATATATATATTATACTATATAATAAAAGTTGGGCTTAGACGCCGTGATTGCACCAAGTGGCTGCAATTTCTAAATTGTATTAAGTTTTTAGATAAAAACAAATTTTTTTTGATCTTATCAACTTCTTTGGATAAAGTAACAATAAGTGTTAGTATGAGCTTCTTCTTTTTCTTTTTTCTTTTTTAAATTTTTATAAAGTAACAATTTTACTCTTAGGTTACGTTAGTATTTTTATTTTTTGGGATATTGATTAAATATAAAAAGGGTGATGCAAAAACAATGGATATTTAAGGTGATGTAAAATCTACATGACTTTGCCTGCCTCTCCCTTATTATCAAAGTTAATTCAATTTTAATGTGAGTGTTTTTACTTTAACTCTAATTCCAGATTTTTTTTTTAATGTTTAGAAATTTATATTTGTAATTATTGAATTCAGAGTTTCTTTGTGTGTATATATTTATGTGTGTGTTGCAGTGAATTTTGCTTTCAATTTTTTATTTATTTATAAATTTGGGTAGTTTTTAATTTGTAAATTCAGGATGATTGCTTGGGGTTAAAGTAAAAATATTAGGTCAATTTTAATCATAATTTGTGCAATAGTAGTGTGTTAGATGTTGATATTTATTTTATGCTTATTTACATTAATTAACATAAACATCTTAGCATGTTTAGTGTTAATATTAATTTGACACTTTGAGATGCAAGCACTTCATTATAATTAAATATAAATGTTATTATGCAGGTATTTAATAATTATTATTTGTTGTTCTTCACTCTACTTCACCTTTTTTTTTTTTTTGAGAGATTCACTCTACTTCACCTTAATTGTTTTTTTTTTTTTTTTTTTTTTTTTGAGAATCACCTTAATTGTTATTTGAACAAGTAAAAGTTATGTCTTTGTCCGACCGGGTATAGCATTTCTCTTCAATCATTAATCAATGTTCCTCAAATAAAATTATTCATGTTTTAATTTTATGACTAAAACTGTGCAACACACGTTTACTACTAAGAGCTTTTAGAAATTTAAAACTTGTTATAATCTATAAAATATTTTTACTAATTTATTTGTTATTAAATTTAATTATATTATCAATATATATATATATATATAAAATTCTTTTATTAAGCCGTGCCAACGTAAAACTAGTATATTATAACTTTAGCAATAATCTCGAAACAAAATGCCAGAATAGACCGATAGTGTCCATTTCAATGAATTACGCTTGGCCCATACTTTCAATCTGGTATTATCTTAACAAATTTATAAGAACTGAAGAGATCATAGAATTCAAAGTCTAGGAAACTTCCTAAATTTAATAAGAAATTAGAAATGTATTTGATATAAAAGTATTTTGTCTCTTGCAAAACTTTAATTGGGCCACGTTATATGTTGTCTGCTAACATGTACAATTTCCATAGAATCCAATAACGAGCAATTTAATGGTAAAATGAAACTAAAAATTTGAAAGATTGTGTAGTTGGAGAGCAGTGAAAAGAAAACAAAATCTTTGTTGTAAGATGTGTCATTGGACGGTGACAAAGGTAAAATAAGATGAAATTCACCATCGGCCAATCATGTACCCACAGGATACATGCGCAACGTACCAACAAAAAATGGTTCGTAAGTTGGTTTTGTAACTCTTGAGAGGAAAATGGCCCATAAACTGTGCTAAACATGATGCTCTTTCAATAAGAGGCTAAGAGCAAAGATTTCAATATTTTTTCTTGGTCCAAAAAATGTCTAAAGATAACTTTGTTGATCTTTTGTAATAAAGGAATTTTAGACATGAAGGAAGTGATAAACCGTTTCCTTGTGATGGAATTCTGATTGAATTGCCAATTGTGAGTCTAGATTATGCATTTATGCACTTTTAAGTATTTGCACTCCCATGCATGTCCTATAGTGAAGTTATCATCTTCTAGAAAGTTAATATGATAGTCCTCTCTTCTCCTAATAAGATTTTATCCTATCATCTATTTGCTAAAGGAAAATTGACTTTTTTTTGGGGGCAAATGCTAAAGAGCATTTTGACTTTAAAAAGAGGGAGGGGGTATGGGTATTAAAGTCATTACATAAACAAAAGCTTTTGACGATTTTGGTAATTTCCTACTTCAACTTGTGGTTTGATAAACATGTGGAGTTGCATGTAGTGCACTTATTAGACAATCCTTTGAGTCTTTGAAATTCTACGTGTAGCTCTGCTGATATGTGCCAGTTAATACAAAAGTTATAGCAATATCAATAGGCTAAAGTTTAGGGGGCTTTTGGTCAACTTGAGATTGAAAGTTAATAAAAATTTCCCTAATAGTGTGTATGAAAATATTAATTAAACATATGCTTAAGAATATTAATGTGAATTTGTTTGTTGCACTTTTGAAACTAATAAAAAATACAAACCAACTCTCTATTTGAAAATTTGTTCTACATGGCATTGTGCATATCCTTATGCATTTTGTAAAAAAAAAAAAGGCATTGCCTATACTTGATTCATTGTTTTAAGTATTTGGTTGGTGATCCATCTTAACATCTTTTCACATGTTATAGAGAGAACAACGTTGTCAAAATGGGGAAGTTTCTATATCCAAGGGGTTTGAATCAAACTAAAAGGATCTATGAGGTAAAAAGAATTACAAGAAGACGAGATGCTTTGTATGAGTTCCTATTGATTTTCTCATTTTCTATTATGTAGTTTTTATAATAATAAAAATTATGGGTTCTCTGCACATTAGCTAGTTTTCTTTTTTGTAGCTGATTTTTTTTTCTTTTTTTCTTTTCAACTCTTTTGTTTCATTTCAGTACGTACCCTGTGTATTGGAATTGCAGTGATATTTACCTATCAAAAAAAAGTTATGTAGATTTTATTATTGGGATATGTGTGGGATAGGATACTTTTTTATTTTATTTTAAAAATGGCGGATAGGATACCAAAGATTTGCTAAAATTATGATTGATCTGTCTTTAGCAAATTTTATTTGATTCATTTTCATGTAGGGATTGCAATGCTAGATTTTCTCCCAATGTTTCTTTATATAGGTTAAATCTTTGTATCTAGATTTTGTGAGAAAAGCCATCTTCTGTACTGCATTTTTGAAACTTTCTTAGATAGTTAAAAGCTGCATGAACTGAGATAATACAATCTCCTTGTGTATTAAATCAATATCTGTCTTAGGATTTTATGGAATAATGCAATACCACCCACATCCCCCCCGCCTCACCAAATTATCTTTTAAGATTTTTAAAGTCTTGAACTGCCTTGTCATGTTGATTGATGTACTCAGAAAACGTGGTGTTAGGGATTTTTTTTAACGTTTCTAATCTTATAATTAGATATGAAAGTATGAATTGAAAGTAAGAGTCTGTTTGGATACTGCTTATTGCTAAAAACTGAAAACACTATAGCAAAATAATTTTCTGTGGGTTTATTTATATGTATAAGATTATAGAGTCCGATCGAGTTTGATTCTTACTTCCAGTAAACAAAAAAGGTGCATGTGTGAGAGAAGATAAACTATATTTACATAAATATGTGTAAAATGAAAGTATTTTATTCAATAACAAAATATGTAGAGATACATGATAAATTTTCTAGCACTCACAAGTTGGATATGGCTAGTAACAAATAAAATGTTGAGGTTAGACCACCGTGGGGGGGGGGGGGGGGGGGTGGATTTTTTTGCAACAAGGGCTGAAATGCTAGAATGAGCCCAAAACTCTTCTTGGTTCTTTAAAATGATTATTTTTGGGAAGCCAAGCTCAAAATTTCTAACGTGTGATAAACAAAGGCTATTGGTGATTTAGAAAGAGAGAATCAAAATTAGAATGACAAAAATGTAGAAATAATGCTTAGAACATCAAGTATGGAACTTTCCTCCTAAGACAACAATAGGAATTTGAGAGAGGTGGTGAGAGAGAGAGAAGACTCTTTGGTACCACTATTTTTAATTACCCTTAGGCCTTAGAATGTCGTTTTACTCTTTGCTGGCTGAATAAGTTGTTAGTCTGAAGTTATGGTTTTTGAGCCAAATGTGGCTTGCTCATTTTGAATTAATGAGAGGGTTTTATGCCAGCCTCAAGGTGCTGCTAAGTACTACTTTTTGGTTAATGGATGAGGCTTTTATCCCCCAGGATGTTAATTTGGTGTTTTTGTTTGGATTGCTTTTGTTTAGGGAAGAGATTGGTTTGCTTTTTGCATGGTTTAGGAAATAATTTGACTAAACTCCATTGGTTGTTTTTCCCCCTTTTTTTTTAGGTCCTTGGGAGGTACACTTAGTGGCAGTATGCAGCCAAGCTCAGCTAAGGGATCAGCCATGCTCTAGGGGCTAAAATTTGCTTGGTCAAAAAGTTCAGCTATAGACAGAAGAGCTAGGAGCCACTATTTGGGTGAAAATTTTGGGTACTAGACCCCCTCCATGAGCTTTAAGTGCTGCCAACATCTCTAGCCCACTAAGCGCACGCATAACTTGAATTCATGCAAAAGGTCCAAAAAGATGGACTTACACCCTTTAAACCACATCTCTCAAATCCCTATCACATGGGCTTGGACTGTTTTTTTTTTTTTTTTTTTTTTTTTTGGGATGATTAAAAGAGACTCTACCATATTAGAAATGCCTGTCTACTCTTTGAGGCCTATAAAGAGGCCAGGCTTGTAGATAATTTGTCGTAAAAACAACCATCTACAACTATTTAGAGTAAAAAGCAACGTTTTTTGCCCACATTACCCAAAATAATTGATAAGGTGACTTTAAGTCACGATTTTGAAAAAGTGAGGACCATATGGTGGTAACACTTTATAACATCTAACAACTTGTGTCACATAAATTGTAAGTTTAATGTAACAGAATCACTGATTTCTGGCCGTATATAAGGTAGTTGTTGGATGGCCATGTTTATAGTTAACATGCATGAACCAGGAAGGGACTATGTAAGAATTTACCTTATAACACCCCCACCCCGAGAAAGAAAAAACAGGGGAAAAGGTTTGTAGAAAAAGAGCATTTGGGCCAACCCATAAGAAAACCTTGAAATTAAGGGTTGTATGTAGCCTGCGTTTGATTAACTTGTTTTGAGAATTAATTCTCAAAATTGATTTTCTATGTTTTCCCAACCCAAGAAAATGATCCGAACTGTTTGGAAATTTGTTTCTCAAAAATTTCCCCCCCTTTTTGGAATAAACCATCACAACCAGAAACACTCAAGAGCCACCCATTCCCATCCAAAGCCACCACCACCATTGTGAACCCCCCCCCCCCCCATTCACCCATAGAATCCACCCCGGCCAGTAGCCAAAAAAATAAATGTTGATTTGAGAATCCACACCAACTTGCTCTTCACTGATATAAAATAAGTGGGGTACCAAACACACTCCAAGGTTTCAAATCACTTTTACTACATAACGCTGGAAGGTATAAGAGATAGGAAAATCTGAACCCACTGGAGAAACCCATAGGGAATGGCTAAAATTAAGAAATTGTCAAAAAGTCCCAGAGAAGAAAGATGTATAACACTTTGGATTAACCCAAAAAATCTGGTAAGGTAACTAAAACATTAGTCCACACAACATATATAGACGGTGAAACCGTGAAAGAGCATCTAAGCATATAGAGATATACATCTGGATCTTCCAAGTAATAGGGCTTTATAAAGGTTTAAAGGGAGAAATATCTACTAGTAGTTAGCAAAGATGAGGAAACTCAAATATATACTCCAAAGAGAGAAATCTATGCAAAAGCCTTTGGGAGACTAATTGTTTTTTGATAGATAGATAGTAGGGAGGGGATGGTGGAGTTCAAACCACATACATTTAACACTATAGGGTGTGTTACTATTACTATACACTTAAACCCATTTAGGAGACTCAATTGGCAATGTGGAGATCATTCATCTCCCTTGTGATTGCTGAAATGCAACTTGAACTCCTAGCAATCCCACCCTTCTTTAGCCCTCCTTTGTCTCTAGGACTACTAGACTTGGCCCTCACACCTCTCCCTTCCAATTTGCTCTTCTTCAGCAATTCTCTCATGGCCTCAGCTTGGAACAAAACTGGATAAGCCCTACCACACTTGTTAAACCTAGCACAGGCACTCGTATGTGCACTCAAAGCCTCTTCTCCCTTCCCTCCATTCTTCTCCACCTCTTCCTTCACTGCTTCAGCACACAGCCCACATATCCACTTCCCGGAGAACTTGCTTCGCACCTTCTCAATGTACTCCGGCGTGCACTCCTCGCTCATGCCACAGCACTCGCACCTTGCATCTTCAACCTCAGATATTGGTGGGAGTGTTAACTCGTCAATCACTTCTTTGCTAAGTTCGAATGAAATATCTGAAACTGTTCTTTGAAGGCTATCGGATGAGAGTCTTGTTGGCTTGGAGATGCTGTTGCTCCTGGTGTAAGTGCTAGCAATAGTCTCACCATGTGGTGCCATGATGAACAATACAATAACTTTCTTAAAAGTTACAAAAAGATCACCTAATAAGAGTGATTGAAATGACTTTTAGCTTTGAAGACTATCTGATAATGGAAGATAGAAATTACAGCACTCTTATTTATACTAGTGCAGTAGTGCTCATAGTCTACTTAACAGTGAGTTTATGTGGACCTTGGAAACTCACATGTGACATGTCAATTATCAAAGATTAAGCGTGAACAGTCATGAACATGATAGAGTTTCAGATAAGTTTGGATTGGAAAGCAAGTTGTTCTCTTTTAAGTCGGTTTTTATTAATTGATTTATTTAATTTTTGAAGTTCGAAATAAGTAATAATTAACTATGCATGTAATTTTGGGACGTCGGACAGCTGCTTTTTGGGCCCCCCTTTTTTTTTTACTAAGGTTGGTTGTGAATCCAATCCATGAATGTGTTAAGGTATTTTTGCTTATTCACTTTTCTTTTCTCTTCTATTGGATAACAATAACATGACGGGTGTGGCTCTCCATAGCTGTACCGTGCATGGCTCTGCTTTTATATATTTGCAGTTGGTTCATCAATGAACTGCTACTGCATGCATTAATACTAGAGATCGACTACAACTACAACTACACTTGCTCACGTCCTTAATCAAGTGATGCAGCAGTGACGATTTTAGGAATTTTTTTTAGGATATTCCTTAAGAAATATAAATTATACAATCTAATAAAAAGAAAAATTTATATATTAACAACAACAAATAAAAAAATATGCAAATACATAAAGTTTACAATTGTGCCTTCTACGAGTTTTCATATTTTGAAATCAGTGGATAATAGTCTCATTATCAATGCTACAAACTACATTTCTTTCAATGTACACAACCAAACAATCATTCATCTACTGAATGTAGAACAAATTATGGAGCAAAATTTAATTTTATTGACATAAAAAAAACTGAGAGTGTTCTCAAATTTTTTTTGAAAGGTAGACAAATAAAAAATTTTAAATTATTATATATATAAAAAAAAATTTCAGGTCAGGGTGGTCCTGGGACCACCCTGCCCTTAAGGTGGCGCCCTCGTGATGCAGCAATAGAAAAAGAAAATATTCCTTTTTTGAAAAAAAAAAGGGTAAAATATTAAATGGTCCAAATGAAATCTGACTTGCGTTCACGTGTGTGGCAACCCTAGCGATACAAACCGTATCTTAGGGCAAAACATGAAAAAGAAAAAAGAAGAACACATCCATAACCCCAGGCTATTCACGAGCAAATGACTCATCCATGAGAGTGAAATTGAGGTTCTTAAAGTTGGGTATCACAAGAAGTTAATAATAAAAACTAAGTTAACGTGTTTTTTTTTATAGTAATAATTATGATATATAGGGAGCTTTTGTACATACATCGTCCAACTAGCAAATATGTACCCATACACTCGGCCGACATGTTCTCCTCGTCAGACATGTACACCAATCAAGTGATCAAACTATGCCACATGAGTCGTCCGATACCTTGTACTCGTCTGTCATACATGCCTAAGTGGCCGATTAAACTACCTCAAGAGCAACTGATGATATGAGTCGAGTCATCTGTCACTTATAGTTTCAGACGAGTAAAGATACTTAGCTATTCGAAGCTAACTACACATTCTACTGTGTCTACTCACATATAAAAACCGCTACACTAGTCATTTTACGACCCCGCATTAACTAAGTATGGGGACATTGAACCCAATGATTTCGATGCCACTAACTCACAATTTCCATTACAGTGATATTTTTATTTACATTTCAGCAAACGTTGTCAGTATAGACTCGTATATAAACACCAAGATATCACAATTTTAAAGGTATGCAAAAAACACAATTTTTGAAATCTTACATTTTTAGAATTCTTGAAGATCATTGTGAGTTTCTAATTAATTTGTGGAGGGTTTTTAATTGGTATTACACCGATGCACTCTGTAGGTATTTCTCTCTTCAAGTTTTCTGACGCCATAGGTTCGGACAATTGACTTATAGACAAAATGGTCAAGTTACAACTAAGTAAAAAATGGAAATATTAAAACTTGTGAATTATTACAGGTCCGTTTGGTACGTGTGTTTAAATAATAGTTTTCAGTTTTTTTGAAAATACGTGTGAGTGAAAAAGTATATGAAAATACGTGTAATATTGTTTAAAAACTGAAAACATATATTTAAACGCATGTACCAAATGACCCTACATTTCTCGGTTGATTGATATGCATGGAGACAGACAAATTAGCAAAGCAAAGAGACATGCAATATTTTAATTGCTACTAGTTAGGGCAGCATGTGCAAGACATGTGCTAGCCATGGAAAAAAAAGTAGTGATTAGGATCCATTCTAAATTTTATTTGTATCACAAAATAAAGATATAAATCATTTGATTTTTAAAATACATAGAGATTTACATTAATCAAAAGAGACATTAATTTTAAGAATTTTGATAATTATGTCATAAAAAGTTAATCTTATTTGTATAAGACCGTGACGGATCCTAGTTCAATATTTTATTATTTTATTTTGACCTATAACTTACACCTCATTAGTTGTGAATATATTGTAATAACAACAATATGTTACGACATTTTTAGTTGTACTATATCTCGGTATGATATTTTATTATTTTATTTTAATTTATTTTGACCCATAAGGAATTGACACATGTGTCACAACATTTTCACAATATCTCTATGTATACATTGTACTTAATTACAATGTAAATTTATATTGTAGACACAAAAAAATTGTCAAATTTTGTACACATTTATAAAATTTGTACAATATTTACCATTTTTTGTGCAAATGTGTATAATATTAACCACTTTTGTGTATTTACAATGTAAACTTGCATTGCAAGTACAAAGTAAACATATAAAGATCTTAAAAAAACAAAAAACAAAAACAAAAACAAAGCTCAAACCAACTGGCATACTTGAAGAAAAAAAAAAAAAAAAACAAAAAGTGCACCTCACTGATTGAATAAACCAATAAAATACTATTCATGAGCCTTTGGCTCCTTTATATAGTTAATAGATATGTCAACTTACATAAATATTTAAAAGGAAAAAAAAAAAAAAAAACTTTAAGCACTGTAGAAATTAATATTAAAATGTTGTAGACTTAGCATTTTTTTATTTGATCTATAAAAAACTGAGATCTCAACAATTGTGAAAATATTGTGATAACAATAAGTGTTGTAACATTTTCTTGAAATATTTATTTTTAATTGTGGTTGGTCACAGTCTCATATTTTATTATTTTATTTTGACTGGTAAGAAATTGACACGTCAATAATTGTGAAAATATTGTGAAATTTATTGTGTCAATATAACAATATATATACCAACTTACATAAATATTTAAAAAAAAAAAAAAAAAAAAAAACACAAACCGATTACTGAAAAAAAAAAAAAAAATTAGGCACTGTATCTACCGTGTCAGTTGAATAAACCAAAAGTACTGCACAATAAGCGTTGTAACATATTCTCAAAACGTTTATTTTTAGTTGTAGTTTGACATAGTTTCATATTTTATTATTTTATTTCGACTTGTAAGAAATTGACACGTCAATAATTGTGAAAATATTGTGAAATTTGTTGTGTTAGTATAACAATATATATACCAGCTTACATAAATATTTAAAAAAAAAAAAAAAAAAACTTTAGGCACTGTACAGTGCCAGTTGAATAAAGCAAAAACACTGCATAATAAGTGTTGTAACATTTTCTCAAAATGTTTATTTTTAGTTGTGGTTGGTCACAGTCTCATATTTTATTATTTTATTTCGACTTGTAAGAAATTGACATGTCAATAATTGTAAAAATATTGTGAAATTTGTTGTGTCAGTATAACAATATATATACCAGCTTACATAAATATTTATAAAAAAAAAAACACAAACCGATTATTTGGAAAAAAAAAAAAACCTTTAGGCACTGTAGCTACAATGGCAGTTAACTAAATCAAAAGCACTGTAGCTACCGTGCATACACGCATTCGCGATAAAGCAAAAGCACTACACAATAGGTGTTGTAACATTTTCTCAAAACATTTATTTTTAATTGTGGTTGATCACAGTCTCATATTTTATTGTTTTATTTCGACTTGCAAGAAATTGACACGTCAATAATTGTGAAAATATTATGAAATTTGTTGTGTTAGTATAACAATATATATACCAGCTTACATAAATATTTAAAAGAAAAAAAAAACACAAACCGATTATTGAAAAAAAAAAAAAAAATTAGGCACGATAGCTATGGTACTGGTCAATAATTGTGAAAATATTATGAAATTTGTTGCGTCAGTATAACAATATATATACCAGCTTACATAAATATTTAAAAAAAAAAAAAACTTTAGGGACTATAGCTCCAGTGCTGATTAACTAAACCAAAAGCACTGTATATAAAGAAGAAAGAAAAGACAAAAAAAAAAAAAAAAAAAAAAAAAAAAAAAAAAAACCTCGAAACCAAAGCACTACAGTACTTGTACAGTGCAAACACACTGAGTGCACAGTGCCGAAGCATTGTAGCGGCTAAATATTGTGAAATTTGTTTTGTCAGTATAACAATATATATATCAGCTTACATAAATATTTAAAAGAAAAAAAAACAAACAATTATTGAAAAAAAAAAAAACTTTAGGCACTGTAGCTATAGTGTCGGTCAATAATTGTGAAAATATTATAAAATTTATTGCGTCAGTATAACAATATATATACCAGCTTACATAAATATTAAAAAAAAAAAAAAACTTTAGGAACGGTAGCTTCAGTATCGATTAACTAAACCAAAAACACGGTATATAAAGAAGAAAGAAAAAACAAAAAGAACAAAAAAAAAAAAAACTGTTACCGCTACAGTGCTTGTACAGGGCAAACATGAGTGTGCAGTGCCGAAGCACTGTAGCGGCATAGCCGCTTTTTATATAAAGAGATATTTGTAAAGGTGGGCTCACCACTCACCGAATTTTCTGGGCCAATATTGGGCTAGAGTGAAAAATTGACATAGTTTCATGGACCTACAGCCTTGACACATGCATCTTGCCCGGTTCTAAACTAGATTCTGCCAGGCCATAGCTTTATATATCCATGTGCATTTGTAATTTGTGGATTCGACAACTCCACCACTTCCAAAACAGGAAAAATGTTTTCCACTTTTTTTTCACATTTTATTGAGTTGTTTCATTGTAAAATTTGGTCAAACTTAAAAATAGTTTGTGTTGACCGTAAAATTCTTTGTGAAATTTTGTAAAACGTTTTAGCAACAAAAATCTAGTAGAATATTTTACAAAAACACATATTGGCTCTTCTCCCATCCGGTGGCTAGAGCCATTAATGGTGACTGGGGGCATTAATTTTGGTGATTTGTGCTTGAAATATTGTATATCATACAAAGTTGCACTTGAAATTTTTTACTAAATATATATTTTATTTTACTTTTGAAAACATTTTACAACGAAATAAATAGAGAAGTGGAGAAGGTACAACAAAAAATACAAAGGTGATATAAAATAAAAAAAGGTGATATAAAATAAAGTGAAACTGTAAGGACTCAATTCGTAACAACCCCAAACTGATATTGGGTTCGCATGTTAAAGGCCCATACAATAAAATTTGTAGAGCGTGGGCTGAAAGGCTAGACCTTGGTCACCGGACAGTAGTTGGTCATGGTGTTCATGGTAGTCGCATGAGGGTGAACTTAGCGTATCTAATAAGACTTTTCCCCCGGCACGGCCTGAGCGGCTCAGGTCCTTGGACCTCGTCCAAGGGGCTTGGTGCTTTTATTACTCTCCCTTTTTTAGGATTCAATGGCCTGGGAGACAATATGTCCCCCCTTTCCGTAATTGCTTCTCTTTCCTTTTTATACTAGCCTTTTCCTTCTCTCCTACGTCCACGTGTAGGTTCAACTTTCTAGGGCTGATACTTGTCCTATCAGCCCATACCCAAAGTGGTTGGGGGTGGTTGTAAAACCTGACAAGCATTGCTCTGTCAGGCGCAGAGTACTTAATTGCAGTAATGGTTGCTTTTCCCTTGTCCTTTGTCGCCACACTATTCAAGGCTCCTCTCCACATTAATGCGGAGGTGTTTGGCTTTTCCATGCACCGTTCCTATACCATACTCGCCCTTTTTTCTAGGAGCGTCTTGGGATGCCAAGGACAGACTCGTCCTCGGCTATATCTCTAGGCCATTTGGACTTCATTTGTACGTCCTCGGCAACATCCCTCCTCGGCTTGGGCCTTGGGCCCTAGTATGAAGTGGGTCGGGCTTATCAGACTCTTAGGCCCCACAGAAACAAATAGAGCTCTGGAGAAGGTACCCAAAAAAAAAAAAAAAATACAAGGGTAATACAAAATAATCCTATCACAAGCCTCTAGAACATGTCTTACTAGTTTTAAATTTTTATAGAGCAGTGGCGGTTGCTACCTCTATTTATGGCATATGTCATCTCTTAGCTTCCCCAAAAAAGACATTAAAAGAAAAAAGGATGGCAAAATTAATGTACTTGAAAGCTTGGGATGATATTTGTAAGGGAAATGCTAACGGATGCCCTTAGGGTAATGGTTAATAATTCATTTAAATAAAATTTTTATGGGAAAAAAAATAAAACAATTAATGTTTTGACAGTTTTTTTCATTTTTCATAAAAGTTGTGTCAAAACTTTCCTAAAATGGATTGTTAACCATTGCTCTAAGGGTAGCCGTTAGCATGACTATATTTGTAAACTCCAAAAACCACATTTTAACCTAGCCAAAAATAAAAACCCATGTCTTATTAAAAAAAAAAAAAAAAAAAAAGGAAATCCATACATTTCTACTATGTTCTGCCGTCACCCATACCTCGGTCTAGGGGTGTTCACCAAACCACAAAAATCACACCAAAACTGCATGCAAAATGACATAACCGCACCGCACTACATGGTGTAGTGCAGTTTGCGGTTTTATAAAAAGAAAACTGCATTGCATTCTTTCTATATATTAATTAATTTATTTATTTTTAATATCAAATATATTTTTAATAGTATAATAACCCTAGTTTTTTTCAAAAAAAAAAAGTTTGATAACTCTAGCAAGTGTTAACTAGGAAAGTCAGTCAAAAATAAAGAAAAACTAGCTCAATAGTTTAAAACTTGGCCCAAAATAAAGGAAACAATTAGTTTTGGGCTGAGCAGAAAAAGCCCGAAATTTGAAAAATATATCGACTTCAAATCATTCAAAACACATTTTATACACCGCACCGCACATGTGACCGCAAAATGAGGTGCGGTGCAGTTATGGTTTTGGCTAAACTCTAAACTGAACCACACTTCACCGCATCGCACATATGACTACAAAAATAAGGTGCGGTGCAGTTATAGTTTTGGCTAAACTGCACCACAAAGTGTGGTGCTAAAAATGGCCCAAAACTGCATCAAACCGCACACCCCTCGGCCACAAGAGAGATATCAAGAAGTGTGGTGTTCCTTCAACAAAGGATGATCAAGTTTTGTTCCAAAAACCAAGCATTGGCAAATCTTTTCTTTTCAAGAATGAATGAAAGTCCACCTTTTCTTTTCCTTTTCCTTTTATCTCCAAAGATACAATTTTCAAATATTTTGGCCCATTGCATTTCGGATTCATGCTCAATTGTGTTCACAACTTAGGTTCATTATTTTTGCATTCCATATGTTTGATAAATTGTCCCAATGAATAAGAGGTTTGTTTGGTAACGTTGTTTGAACAACAATTTTCATTGTTTAAACAACACAACACATATTTTTACAATATTTTTTCACCCACACATATTCTCACAATACTAAAACAATATTACTGGAACAACATTACTAAACGGCCCTAAAAATATGTGATATCTTAAGAATTTGGGTATGGAGTCTATAGACCCATTCTGCCATTCATGAAACTTGCTTTCTTTTTTTTTTTTTTTTGTGGGGAACCCCACGCGTTGTTTACTTGACATCTCTAAACATCGTTGGCACCGCCAAGTCACCCAAAGTTATGTTAACGAAAGTTAGGCCAAAATGGCCAAATAGCCATAAAATTGTAAGTATATAGTTAGTAGGCTTAGTTTGCAAACATTATAGCTTTCTAGCATCTCGAGTCTGTAAGAGGCGATTTTGGTCTATAAATCGACTCTTACAGACTCGATTTTCATCCTCTGATCTGACATTATTTTCCTAGTTGGAAATCGAGTCTCTAAGACTCGATTTACAAACCACAAACCTTCCAACTCTCAAGCCTCTCTCGTGCAAGCCTAGATACACAAATCAGATCAAAAGAGAAAGAATCAGATCTGCCCAGAACATATCAAGAACCCAGAGAAAAAAAAAAAAAAAAAAAAAAAACAGAAAGAGAAAGAGAGAAGAACCCAGAACAGAAGAACCTGGATCGGTCGGAGAAGAACCCAGGCCGCACGGCGGACCGCGCGGCCTGGCCTGGGTCGCGCACCTGCGCGCGAGGCCTGGCCTGGGTCGCGCACCGGCGCGCGCGACCCAGGCCAGGCCGCGCGGTCCGCCGTGCGGCCTGGGTTCTTCTCCATCTCTTTCTGGATTTTTTTTTTTTTCCTATGGGTTCTTCTGGATCTGGCGCGCGCGACCCAGGCCAGGCCGCGAGCGCCGGTGCTGGACCCAGGCCAGGCCGCGCTCGCCGGTGCGCGACCCAGGCCAGGCAGCGCGGTCCGCCGTGCGGCCTGGGTTCTTCTCCATCTGTTTCTGGTTTTTTTTTTTTTTTTTTTCTCTGAGTTCTTCTGGATCTGGGTTCTGTTGGGCTATATAAGATTTGAAAATCGAGTCTTAGAGACTCGATTTTTGTGTAACCACGTGGAAAATAATGCCACATCGAAAATTATTAGACAATGAAAATCGAGTCTTTAAGAGTCGATTTATAGACCAAAATCGAGTCTTTTAGACTCGAGATGCTAGAAAACTATAATGTTTGCAAACTAAACCTACTAACTATATACTTACAATTTTATGGCTATTTGGCCATTTTGGCCCGAAAGTTACGAAACTCAAAAAAATCTCAAAGAATCCGAAACCCCCCACCAACAAAGAGAAACAGTGTGACATACACACAGAGAGGTCACACTCACTTCAAAAACTGTCTGTTATAAAAAGTGTATGGCTCTCCCCTTTACTCTCCACACTAAGCTCTCCATCTCCACCACATCCGTACGATTGTTCCACGTGCCCATAATCTCACCCAGGGCATCACACAAGCCCTTCGAGGTCAACGCTTCCACACTCAGACTCGGAGGCTTGTCTCTCTCTTTGGTGAGCGATAAAAGGTTGAGTCATTGTTGTAGTATTAGTAGTAGTAGAACAAGAGTGTCAATGGCAAACAAGGGTGAGGTGAAGAAGGAGGTGTTTGAATCTGCGGAGGATCTGGCTGTGGCTCTCGCTAAGTACACTGCACAGCTGTCTGATAAGTTTTGCAAAGAGAGAGGAGCTTTCTCTGTCGTTTTATCTGGTGGGTCTCTCATCAATTCCCTCAGGTAACAACAATAAGGTTTTTTTTTTTTTTTTTTTGGGTCTTAATTTTGACTGTCATTGTGTTTGTAAATGTTCTTACTTTTGTTGTTTTTTTAGGTTTTTTGATATACCCAGATGATATATATGTTTGTTTGGTTGATGGGAAAATGGAATGTTGTAGGAAATGAAAACAAAATGGAAAATTGGGTTTAGAACCAAAAATGAACTATTGACTGTGCTTGATCGCAGGGGTTTGGTGAAAAAGAGGGAGAGAGTAGAGAATTGAATCATGGGTTATTCATTATTAAGGACCACATGAAGTAGATGCAATTTTTTTTTCCTTCATTTTTTTCCTCAATTTATGATGTTCAATTTTATTGAAGAACTCGATTAACAAGTAAAAATGATTGCTTGTTTGTCTTTTACTTTGCGTGGTTTTATTCATTGTCAAAAGGAGGGTTTAAAGATAATTAGTACGGGGTTCTTAATAATGTGAGTGGGAGCCTTGGTAATTGCTTGATGATGGAATTGCAGGAAACTAGTGGAACCCCCGTACATTGATTCGATTGAATGGTCGAGATGGCATATCTTTTGGGCGGATGAGAGAGTGGTGCCAAAGGATCATGAAGACAGTAACTATAAGCTTGCTTATGATGGGTTTCTTTCTAAGGTAGGATTGATTGTTGAAAGTTTTCTGATTCCATATTAGTAAGAATTGCTGTAAGATGGTGCATTCAGATTGTGCTGTTCTTTGTGGTATATTTATGCTTTATTTTGAATATTATGTTGGGTGTGGAAAATTATTATAGGAACTTTAAAAACTGTGGATCTAAGACTAATGGCTACACCGCTTAGGTGTGGCTTTATTTGGGTAGAAAGCATTGCTAGGACAATATTAAGGTCAAAGAGAACACTGGATCAGGCTAGTGAGAAAAGATGTTAATATATTATGAACAAGTTTATGAGAGCATGGTTTGTTTATGACTTTGTTGTGGTTAAATGATTAGTTTGGTTCAGGTAAATAAGCAAAGGTTTGGGTATTGTTAAATGATAAAATGATGTCTTATACCATTTCATGAAGTTTGTAATAATTCTAGATGCTTATCTATGATTTATATGATACTGTATTCTTGGTCATATGTAGTTAGAAGGCTGGCTCATCTTCTTTAGTTAACTTTTTAATAGCAAATTTTATTTTGTCTATGGCTGTTCTGCTTGTGACAGTCTTTAGTTAATTTAAATCTGTTAAAAAAAAATTTTCTGGGTAGGTACCAATCCCCCCTGGCAATGTTTATGCCATCAATGATGCCCTGTCAGCTGAGGGTGCAGCTGAAGATTATGAGACATGTCTCAGACATTTGGTTAAGAGCAGTGTTGTAGATATATCAGCAGCTAGTGGGTTTCCAAAGTTTGATCTCCAGCTGCTGGGTATGGGCCCAGATGGACATGTGGCTTCTTTATTCCCAGGCCACCCTCTGGTCAAAGAGAATGAAAAATGGGTCGCCTTCATTAAGGACTCTCCAAAACCACCTCCAGAAAGAATTACTTTTACCTTTCCAGTGATCAACTCGTCTGCATATATTGCCCTTGTGGTGAATGGTGCTAATAAAGCTGGAGCAGTGCAAAATGCTTTAGGAAATAGTCAAAATTCTGAGAAGCTGCCTGTTGCAATGGTTTCACCTGAAGGGGAGTTGGCTTGGTTCTTGGATACTGCTGCAGCTTCAAAGCTGTAGGAGTGGGAATTTCTACAGCTTTGTGAGTTGATCAACATATATATTAGGGTGTTTTATCTTGTACTGTGGTTCTATCAGAGATCATATAGGAGTTCTGTTATATTTTGTGATCTCTGTGGTATGTAACAACTAGTAAGGTTTTTCTATTTTGTGTGAAGGCAATAAAAGAATGGTTTAAATAATATCTGGTTTGATATGCGATTGGATTTTAGTTTTTGTTTTTGTTCATCCTGTTTTTCTCCCTTACACACACTCACATAAATGTAATGTTTTTACATTTACTGATGACTAAAATGCAAATTGCACCCTTTTAAGTTTGGTGTCATTTTGATTTCGTCCCTAATATTTAAATTTTTTTATTTTAGTCCTTGATGCTTGACAGTTTTTTAATGTTGTTTTTCTGTGCATCCAATTAATAATGTGGCTGTTAAATGCCATGTAAACCTACAATCATTACAACTGGTCCAATTACAAAAATCATCAACTCATTTAAAAAAAAAAAACGCCATCATCTCCACAAAAAAAAAAAAAAAAGTTCCTCTCTCATCTCCGTTTCTCTCCCTTTTCTGTTCTCATTGCTGCTGCCCTCTTGCCTTCACTCATTTTTCTTCTTTTTCCATTGAGCTCTCCTGCTGACCATTCACCTGGATTTGGGGAATTTTGTGTCATCATTATTGCGGTCTAAGATGGAGGAGTGAGAGGCCATGACAACAGCATTGGAGGCAATGGCCACAGCCACTGGCATGGGGGCTGCACCCGGGCCGTGAGCGCCTTGCCTTCACCTTCAGCAGTCAGTGGGTTTTCTAACAATAGCACGAGTGAGCTTGCTATGGTGGTCTTGTTGGCTCATTGTTCATGGAAGTTTGAAGCCCTTGCTTTTCGTTAGTGTAAAGGAGGTAAGGGATATTTTTTTTCCATGTTTAGCGCTTTTGAAAATAGGTGTCTAGTTTTCTAGGATTTATGCTACATATTTGTTTTGTTATGGACTAATCTTTCCCTTTACTGGGAATTAAAATGAAATTATAAAGTCATAAACTGTTTTCTTTTCTATCTTTGGCAACATAGTTCACTAATTAAAGGAATTTTCTTTCTTTTCATTTTTTATTGATTTGTTTTGAATTTGGGTGGGAAAAGTTTATAACTCTGTGTGTGGTTTGAGTCCATTGTTGTGATCGTGGATGTAGGGTTTTGATATAAAAAATCAAAAGATTCCAGGAAATGGTTTCTGGGTTTGACACTTTGGCTAAAAATGCAGCAAGATCACAGAAAAAGGTGATTCTTTTTTAATTCAAGATTGATTTTTCATGAAAAAATTGGTGTTAGATTTAAGTTTATATTTCGAAGTGTATGGTGGCTGGATGATTTTGCATGGCTGTGTTTTTGATGCGGCTGGAGAGGTAACTGGTGGAGGTTGGGGAGAAAGAAAGGGAAGATAGATATTTTTTCCTGGTGTGATCAGAATGACGTAGTTTTAAGCATCTCAGAACAACGTTGGTTTGAGTTGAACAAAAACAATGGATGTTACAAAGACGATGTTCAACATTAGGGGCAAAGATGAAAATATTTAAACATCAGGGCCCAAAATCAAAATGATCTCAAACAAGGGTAAATTTATCATTAACCAATTTGTGCTACTCCATTTTTTTTACCTATCAAAAAAAAAAAAAAAAAAACCTTGTGCTACTCCACAATGCAGTAATTAGTAGAGAAGGCAGCACAGTACTCTGCTGTTTCCATTTTTTTTTCTCCCCTCCTTGTGACTCATTCTATAGAGAAATACACGGAGAAAATCTAGAGAGAAAAGTTCTATATGTATATTAAATGAGAAACTAGATGCTATACATAATGTGACCTCTGTTCCTCATATAAGAATCTGAGATGAGCTGGAAATGTAAAACAAGCTAAGTAACTCTTACACGTGTGCCTAACTAACCTCCACATTTTAAGCTTAACTAAACTACAAATCGTTTACCTCTATGCACTTACAAAACTACTTGTAGCTTAGACAGAAACTACACTGCTGTACATCAACTATCTGATCTGCATGTTTCAATCTTTAATACTCCCCCTCAAGATGGAGGAACAAAGACATTGAGTATACCCATCTTGTTAAGTAAGGAAAGAAACTGATGTGTGCTAAGTGGCTTAGTGACCAAATCAGCTAGTTGATGTTTGGTAGGAACATGGAAGTCTTGATTACATTGGCTTGTATCTTCTCTCTTACCAGGTGACAATCTATTTCGATGTGCTTAGTCCTCCCATGGAAAACTGGATTTGCAGCTATGTGCAAGGCTGCTTGACTGTCACAGTAAAGAGAAACTGGTCTGAGATGTTGCACATGTAGATCCTTCAATAGAGCTAACAACCATACAACTTCACAGGTAGTAACAGCCATAGCCCTTTATTCTGCTTCTGCAGAAGATCTAGAAACAGTTGTTTGTTTCTTAGTTCTCCAAGAAATCATTGAATCTCCTAAGAATACACAATATCCAGTAACTGACTTTCTTGTATCTGGGCAAGAAGCCCAATCTGAGTCAGTATGGGCTTTCAAATGTAGCTGTGAATCAGCTGCAAAAAATAGACCTTGACCTGGTGTTCCTTTGAGATACTGCAGTACCCTTTGTGCTGCTTGAAGGTGAATCTTTCTAGGCTTGTCCATAAACTGACTTAGTTTATGTACACTATAGGTGATGTCTGGTCTGGTTAGAGTCAAAAACATGAGTTTACCAACCAATCTCCTATACATGGAAACATCCTTTAACAACTCACATGTATACTTTGACAACTTGCAATTTTGATCCATAGGAAACTTTGCAGGTTTAGAAGCTAGCACTCCAGTTTCTTCTAGTAACTCTAATGTATACTTCTTCTGACAAAGATGTATACCTTTAGCTGTTCTAGCAATTTCAGGTCCTAAAAAGAACTTTAGAGGTCCTAAATCCTTGAGCTTGATTTGATCATGCAAGTAATTCTTGAAACTGTTAGCAGCTGCAAGGTTGTTGCTAGCAACCAAAATATCATCTACATACACAAGAACAATAAGAATTGTCTGCCCTTGAACCCGTGTGAACAAAGAGTAATCTGATTTTGATTGTTCAAAACCTTATTCAAGTATAGCACTTGTTAGCTTCGCAAACCATTGCCTACTAGCTTGCTTCAAACCATATAGTGATTTATTCAACTTGCAAACCTGTAACTCCCCCTTGCTTGCAACCTCAGGAACATATCCAAGTGGCAAATGCATATAAACCTCTTCAAAGAGATCACCATGCAGAAATGCATTGTTGACATCAAGTTGAATGATGTGCCAATCCTTAATAGCAGCTATAGCCAAGAGGGTCCTCACTGTGACAAAGCTAGCAACAGGTGAGAAAGTTTCAAAATAGTCTAACCCTTCTTGTTGAGTAAAACCCTTAGCCACAAAACGAGCCTTATATCTCTCTATACTACCGTCAGCTTTCAGCTTAATTTTATACACCCATTTAGAACCAATTGCTGTCTTCCCTGGAGGCAAAGAGGTTACTGTCCAAGTATCATTGGCAGCTAAAGCCTGCAGTTCAGCTTGCATAGCCTCTTTCCGTTCAGGAAATTGGGCAGCTTGGTTGTAATGAGTAGGTTCAATATTAGTGAGAAGAGCAATGCTTAAAGCTTTATGAGTTTGGGTAAGTTTAGAGTAGGATAAGATATCAGATATAGGATATGTTGCATCTGGAAAAACAGGAACAGCACCTTGAGCAAGAGAGCAATTGTAGTCTTGTAGGTATGAAGGAGAATTGTGTGATCTAGTGGATCTCCTAAGTAAAGAAGAATCAACAATGGGAGAAGGCGGAAGTGGAAGAACAAGTTTTAGAGGAGTATCTGTAGGTTGGAACTGCAGAAAATCTGCAGAATTCTGATGTGGGATCAAGAACATCTGAGATGGTAGAATGATTAGGTGAAAGAGGTTTGGAAGATGTGTGAAATGGAAAAATATGTTCAAGAAAGTGGACATCTCTAGAAACAAATATAGTTTTGGAAGCTAAATCAAGAACTTTATAGCCTTTAATACCAGCTGGATAACCAATGAAAACACAGGGCTTAGCCCTAGGATCAAATTTGGATCTGTTCTGTGGAAGAGTTGAAACAAAACATAAGGAACCAAAGGTTCTAAAATGAGTATAAGAGGGAATGTGTTTAAGCAGCTTTTCAGAAGGACTTTTGTTGTGCAATAATGGAAAAGGCAGCCTATTAATGTCATAAACAGCAGGTAACACACACTCACCCCAAAAATGTAAAGGAAGGTTGGATTGAAACCTAAAACTCTAGCAACCTGCAAAATATGCTGGTGCTTTCTGTCAACCACAGAATTTTGTTGAGGGTTTCCAACACAAGAAAACTGATGAAGGGTACCTTTGTTTTTGAAAAAAATCTGGAAGTTTAAGATCAGGAGCATTATCTGATCTAAAACATTTAATTTTGGTGTGGAATTGTGTTTCAATCATTGAAAAGAAGGCTGGTATGTGTATAGAAGACTCGACTTTGATCTCATGAGATAAATCCAAGTTGTTCTAGTGCTATCATCCACTAACTTAAGAAAATACCTATAACCTTATAAGGTAGATGTTGAAAAAGGTCCTCATGTATCACATTGAATGAGATCAAAAGCATTAGGAGCCACATGATTAGCATTAGGAAAAGGTAATCTTTTCTGTTTTACTAAAGGCCAAATAGAGCAAGAAAACTGAACATCTTTATTCAAAGTAATTTGTGGAATACAATGAGAGGGCAATAGCTGTCTAGAAATGGAGGGATGTCCAAGTCTAGCATGCCATAGATGAACATTATGACACTTATTTTTGACAGAAGTAAGAGAATCAAAACAAGCAGATACAGATTCTGCAGAAGTCTTATTTTGACAATTAACATTTGAAGCAATATATGGAATGGAAAAAGAAGGAAAACCATTAGCAGTTGTGTCCAAAACCTAGCAGATGGCTCTGGAATTGAACCATTAACAAAACCTAGCTTGTTCTTTGCTGATAAAGCCTTGGTCATTGATCTACTCCACCGTGGACAATTCTCTGTTGTGAGTGGTTTTGAAACTAAAACGATCCGGATTATCTGCACTAGGAGGAAAGTAAGGACTCGATGGTTCATCAATATCATCAGCAATTGAAGAAGATCCAGTTGGAGGAGCAGAATGAGAACTTGTATTCTCAGTAGAAGCCATGGAAATCTTTCAGCTAAGCAAGAACAAAAGCTTGGAAGGAGAAAAAAGAAAAAAGAGAGAACAGAGAACAAAATACCATTTGGGAAGCAAGAAAATCAAAGAGAAAAAAATTAGTTGCAGAAGGAGATTGTTGCTCTGATATCAAATAAAGAAACACAAAAAATCTAGAGAGAAAAGTTCTATATGTATATTAAATGAGAAACTAGATGCTATACATAATGTGACCTCTGTTCCTCATATAAGGATCTGAGATGAGCTAGAAATGTAAAACAAGCTAAGTAACTCTTACACGTGTGCCTAACTAACCTCCACAT
This sequence comes from Quercus tomentella, assembly GCA_028535165.1. Classification (NCBI taxonomy): domain Eukaryota; kingdom Viridiplantae; phylum Streptophyta; class Magnoliopsida; order Fagales; family Fagaceae; genus Quercus; species Quercus tomentella. Next base: position 64,562,832 of record JAPQVY010000068.1, on the reverse strand, counting down.
TTTAAGCTTAACTAAACTACAAATCGTTTACCTCTATGCACTTACAAAACTACTTGTAGCTTAGACAGAAACTACACTGCTATACATCAACTATCCGATCTGCATATTTCAATCTTTAATACATTCTCTATTAATTTGGTGGCTGATGCTTTAGCTAAAAAAACTAGATCCTTGTACAGTGCATTGTTTCTCTATTGACTTATGATTGTTTGGGCTATTGTAGAAATCTATAAACATAAATTTATTTCTAAATCATTTCTTCCAACCATGGCCGAGTTGATTTTACATTTGTTGTCTTTTGAGAATTGTATTATTTATCAAAACAATAGGTGTGTGCAGAGATGATGATTCCACCACTATTCTACATTTTGTGGTGCAACACAGGCAATGTTTAAACTAATTTGTTGTATAAGTGGCAGATACAACTGATTAGGTCAATCTAAGACAACTTTTGTCTTGGAGATTTAATTAAGTTTCTTGATTGATATCTCTAATATAATATGATTTGTTTTCATCCTTTTTTATATTTCTAACTTCTTTCCGTCAGTTTTTTTAGGAAATTCCCTTCCTTTGTCATAGCTGTAGCATAAACATTCCCTAGAACAAGGCCTTCCTTTCTCATGGTATTGTGAAGAGAATCACATGTTGTAGTTGTTACCCGTCCTTAGGGGTGTCAATGTTCGACCCAACCCGCGAACACGACACGAACCCGACACGGGTTTTTTCGGGTTAGGGTTGGACCTTAATGGGTTTGAGTCATAAACGAGTCGACTCGAAAACGACACGATAAGGAACGTGTCATAAGGGAGTCAACTCGCATAACCCGTAATAGACACGTTTGACACGTCAATTTATTTGTGTCAACCCGAAATGATCCACTTAACACAACCCATTTAACTCGTATAATAAATAAATATTTATTTTATTTTAGATTTGTCAAATACCTTTTATATCCAACATATGTTTTAAATTTAAAAAGAAAAGTGAGTAATTACAAAAATTTATAAGGGATATAATTAGAAATTGAAACTTTACAGACCCTAGAACTATTAATACTTTTTTTCTTTTTTTTTGGCATAGAACTTGCACAAATGAAATTGGATGAGCTTGTGGAAAATGTTATGAATTTGGACATCAACAAATAATCTATGGATGATAATCATGGTCATAGTCAGGATTAGTCTACTGTTTACTCAAATTCTTTCAATATTGATACTTAGCATTTGACGAGTTCCAAGGATATTATATTTTTGTTGAACTATGTTATTTCATTTTTGTTAAACTTAGTTATTTTGAATTTGGATTGAAGTGTATGCACTTCTTTTGGAGTGTAAAGAACTTATTTTCTAGATGAATGTTATATTTTTGTTGAACTATATTATTTTGAATGTGGGTTGAAGACTTCAAGTGTATGTACTGCTTTTTGGGATGTAAAAAAAATTATTTCTAGATGGATGTTATATTTAATATTATGTAGGTTGAAATGGTTGTGTTATAATCGTGTCAACCCAACACGACTCGTTTACTAAGCGTGTCAAATGGGTTGGGTCAAGTCAACCCGCCTTATTAACAGGTCGAGTTAGGGTTGAAGGATCATGACACGATTATTAAATGGGTCGGGTTAGGGTTGAGTCATTTAGTCGAATACCCCTACCTTGACACGACACGAACCCGACACGCTAACTCAAATTGACACCTCTACCCGTCCTTGGTATCTGGAGGAACTTGATTTTACTACAGGCATGGGGATGCCAGGGTCTTTCTCTTGGAATTTAGTTGTTTGTTAAACTAAGATGATGAAAACAAACGCAGATTAACTCATCTTATCACAGGGGACCATTTATTGGAGCTTCTAATCAGTTGGTATAGTCTGTTAGCCATAGGAGTGATTCTGGTTACTGTGCATGTGTATTTTTAGTTACATGACCTATTTAATAAGTCATATGACTTGTATAAATAATTTAGAATGAAAATTTTTACATTTATTTTTGTATTTTTTTATTAGTTTATTGGCATTACTTCGTTTCTCCATTATCTGAAGATATATTCTGCCACACTTCGTTCAATGGTCAGACCTCCATATGATGATGATGATCATATTAGTGATGAAGATGATGTTGAGCAAGAGCTTGATCTTGATGTAAGGAAAATGTCTATCACACCCAGGATTCCATTGAGTTATTGGATTTTGAATGGATTAGATGAAGCTAGAGGAATGCCTGCAAGAATCAGACCTCGACAAGTCCAGAGTCTTTGTGTTGTCAAAGTCCTTTTTGTCTTTGACTCTGCTGGAAGAGATGAAAACAAAGTCTAGCTTGCTTGTGCTAAACAGAAGAACATGCTTCTAAATATGAAATGTTATAGCTCAGTTCACCTCAAATGTGTGCTGCTCAGCTGACTGGAAGTAAGAGTTTAGCCAGCCATTACAATTTTGGGCTTTTTATTTGTGATCTATGACTTTTTCTTTTCTTCTGCAAAGAATTTTAAAATTAATTAAAGGAGCTGATTAGTACATGTCCGATATAAATTTTGAGTTAGTCCATATTGATTGTAACATAAGAAATACAGAGAAGAGTGGATAACTTACTTCATTGTGATGCATTGGATCTCCAGCTTGTACATTTTTTGCATTTATGATAAGATTTCTTCTTAGGTCTTTGGGGGCCTTTTTGACGTAAGAGTTTGTGGATCCCTTTGTGCTTTACATGTGTCTGGCTTCCCAATTCGATATGGATTCGGGTCATGTTGTATATTTTGAGACACAGCTACAACTGTTTAGATTATAAGGGGCATTGTTATACATCTTTAGTCTTTAATTGCAGTGGGTGCTAGCATCAGCTGGTGATGGTCTAGTCTTCTTGGTTATTGTTTTAACAGAATTACTGTCTTAGAAAATTGAACAACCCAACTTGTTGAAAGATTGGTAAATGCATATAAGCCCAAAATTGAATTTGACAATCATGTTTATGAGAAGTTTGAAGTTTGAGAATAGGAGAGGTCTAAGTTAACCAAGAACTGACACATCCAAACATGAAGTGAATCAGCCTGGTATTCAAGTCAATTTTGTTAAATGTTAAAAAATAATAATAATAAATAAAAAGAAGAAAAAGAAAAGGCTGAGAATGCTTTTAGTCAAACTGACAATTTCTAATTATAAATTAGGTAAGGCTTGGGTCCAGTGTTCAGTTATACTGGATCAATCAAGATAATGACATGTGTTCACTTTTAGACATGTGTTATCATCTTGATGGTTCAAGTGCAATTGCACACTAGACCCAAGCCAAGTCCTTACAAATGAGTAAGGCTTGGATTCAGTATTTAATTGCATTGAATTAGTTAAGATAACGACATCTTATTTAACTTTGACATTTCACATGCATTGGTAATTGCACAATACAATAGCTAGGGTTATTTCACACAGTATCGGCATATGGGTTTCACAGGTAGGGCCCTATCAATTGGGAAGCATTGCATGCATGTACTAATTGCGGGAGATGTGTATACTTTTATAGTTTTGCACTTTTGCTATCTCCCTAGTCACCAGGCTCGCACAAAATCACCGACTGGCTATTGTTTCTATGTTCCAAGTTCCAACTACTACTTAATCACTGAGATAGTACAACAGTCATATTGTAATTTACAATAAGTATCGTAAATCGATTTTTATTATTATTTTATTTTAATTAATGTAACGTTTCATAAAATGGTACACAAACATGTTATAAAATGAATTTTGTTAATACTTTCATAGGGAGAATGTATCTAATGAAAATTGGTTTATGGAGCCCCCGTCACATTGGTGGGCCCCACAAACTTGTGAGGACCCACATGTTATACAGGATGCTAATTTTTATTATAAGAAAATGTGCATTTTTTTTTTTTATGAACTGGAAAATGCGCATTTAATTCTCTATTAAATAATGTTTTTATATCTTCTTCCATCTCAAATTGTTGATATGTTTCAAAATGTAGTCATTTTTAAAAAATTAAGAAATAAAATGTCAGTTTCTTTAAAATCTTCTCCCCTCTCTTTGTGTATATATGTTAAAAATACTTAGTATTCCAAAAAAAAAAAATTATTTAAAAAATAAATACTATTCTTTCTATAAAGTTTAAATTAATGAGGGTAATTTTGGAAACTTGTACATTTTTAACTGATAAACAATGCGTTAAATAATGTTCCCTTAAAAAGTTAGATTTAAAAATAAAAAAATAAAAAAAAAAACCAATAATTTGGGAGAAAGTTAGTACATTTTTAAAAAAATTAAAGCAAAATTATGTACAAATATCAAGAATATCTCATGCGAGTGATGCAACCACAATATATTTGTGGTGAAAATACCATTTTGGTTTTTACATTTTCGTAATAGTCAATTTGATCCAATATAGAAATCCCACTCAATTGGAGAAATTGGGATCAAAGATAGTCCCCCCCCCCAAAAAAAAAAGGAAAAAAGAAGAAGCAAATTATTGAACGAAAATATCATAATAATTGAGAATTTATTGTTATGAACCAACATGTACAGCCTCTACAGCATCATCTACAATATCATCAGACTCATCAACTATCATCTCATTTTTAAAAAGCAGTTTTAAGTATGGAAGAACCTTTGGAAGTACTGGCAAATCTGCTATATTAACACTCATCATGTCAAACGCAATGCAAGTCTTATGCATGTGTGTCTCATCAAATATCGGAATTTTTGGATATCTCTGGCTGAAGTGGGTAAGGATAATGCGGTACGCCCCAGCAGAGTCCCCAACTTCTATTGCTTCCATTGTTGTGCTATGGTTTCTTGCTATAGCCTCATCCACCATGCCATCCTCAAAAGTAGCCTGCAACATTGACAAGGACAATTAGTCAATAACAGTAATTTTACCCTGAACATGCTGATTAATAATTCAACACCTACAAGAAAAGTCAAAATAAGCACGAAAAAGTTCCACATTCATCTGATTTGCCACTGAACACTGTATAAACAACTTCATCTATAATGGAAGTATAATTTATACCATGCTTCAAAATGCACCTTGTCTGGGATTTTTTTAATAAGTAAAATGTACCATATATGGGAATTTGATTTAGAATTTATATCTGATTGGACTGTGTCTGCTTGGCAACAGTTTTTTCTTTTAATTTTTTAGCTTAATTGCTTATGTATAGCTTTTTAAAGTCTCACTTCTTCTGGATACAACTATAACTTACTTTCAGAAAATAAGCAAATCAGCTTTTAGGAAAAAAGTTACATCCAACCGCACTAAAATAACTTAATTTTAATCCTTTTCATCAATACATTGCCACTGAACATCTTGGAGCAGACCCATAAAAAATAGTATAAAAAAAAATAAAAAATAAAAGAAGGAAAAGGGAGAGATAAGGAGGGGGAGGGGGTAAGAGAGAGAGAGAAACAAAGCATCTTCTCAGGACCTTTCAAACAATTATAATCTTAAATATCATTTAAATTTTATTCAACATTATTCTTATTTTATTTACTAAGCTTCAACATATCTTTTATTTTTTTATGATTCGATAGTTATAACAAGAGGGGAGAGGGGATTTAAACCTTGATTCTCCTAGTAAAAGAGGGTAGGTTATTGCCACTAAGCTACAAGACTATAGGAAAAAAGGAAAGAAAATTGGTGTATAACAATCTCAGATTGCATCATGTTATCGAGGGAAGAAAACAATTTCTGTAAACTATAATGATAAACCAGGAAAAAAATCAAGTGATAACTTGCCTCAATTATAAGAACTGTTGCACCATGGGAAGCTTCTATCAATTCTGGGCAGGGACTGGTGTCGCCTGAGTACACAATCTTCCACCCTGGTATCACTTTTCCAACGCTATTGATTCTCTCTGCTTCTTCAATGCAACACCAAATGCCTGTGGACAGTGCACGACGGGAAAACTAACCAAGGCCTCCAAACCAGCTTCACTTAGTGCTATCTTCAAGGTCTTTAGGATTGGCAAAGCCATCCTATTATCAACTGGACTACCTGGTCTCTTCCAATAGCTCTGCATTTGGGATCCTCTAGCGAACAAGAGTACAATCAATGTTCTGTCCTGTTGGGCCATCTAAAATTTTATTGGTCATATCCTCAACATTAATTGGACTTTCTGGTCAGTAGGCCCCAAATATGTCCAAGCTTGCCAATGAACACCTAACAATCAAATATTATAATAATTATTGCCTTCCTGGTATATTGCAACAAACCTCACTTGAAGCACTGGACTCCGGTGCTGAGTAATTAAGCTGCTGAAGAGACCAAAAACCTGGAGCTGGGAAAAACTGAGGGCACAAGTAATTGAGACGTGCTGCAATTCGTGCACTTGATTTAAGAATTGGAATCTCCACATTCTTCCTGTAAAAGCATGAGAACTGTCAATTGAAGTAGCTAGGCACACGCCACAAAGACTTGTAAATAAGAAAAGAGACCCACATTTCATGTCCAGCTAGGATGTGTTGGGCTGAACCAAATCTTTGCATCCATCTCTGATAATTTGAACCACTTATTACAGATGCAGGACTTAAATGAATGATACAAGTAACAGTCTTAGCACTCTGGTAGATTGCCCAAGGCATCTACATAGTAACTACTGAGAGATTGTATAGACAACAACTCCTGCAAGTGAGATTCTGTGGGGCAGTCAACAAGGAGTACAATGGGCCCAGGAACAGAAGGACCCATTACATCACTTGGATGAACCTAAAAAAATGGCAAATAACAGACTTCAGAAACAATAAAGCACAGGCAAGAGCCTCATAATATATCTTTAACGCATGCCTTCTGGAACCCACCATGATATTTTGGTGATCTGACTTCACTGAATTTCCGAGTTGCAGTTCGCGATACTTTGGGCCAGGTTTAAGACCAAGAGACATAGCTTTGGCTGGGTCAAATTTCCCCTTAATCTCAGGCAATTCACAGACATATCACCAGGCTTCATTATAGACCCTGTTTTTCCATTTGGATCCATTCTCACATCTAGACCCCTTTCTGAAGGATTCTGCATGACAGGTTCTTCATTCAAGTGTGGAGACCCATCCAAGCAACTTGGTCGTAGGAGAATGGCTGATATCTTGACAACCTCATCATCAACGAGAACAATGGGTTCCTGAAACTGACTTGAATCAGGCATAGAAGCAGTATCAGAACTTAACATGGGCCCAAAGCTTTGAGTGTGAACCATGGCAGCATTTGGGATGAAAGACTTCATGGCATCAACTAGATACTTAAGATCTGATGGACCCCAAACATTGACCTTCAAAACAACAGAAACTCTTATTAGAAATAATATAAGATAGAATTGCAAATCAACATTTTACAAAATTAACTGGAGAGACAATATATATATATATATATATATATATATATATATATATATATATATATATATATTTATATATTTTGATCTGATACTCACAGACATTCCTTCGTCTCCCATGCCAGCCAAAGTCAATAGTAAACCTGTGGAGTTAAATTAAGCAATTCAGTGGCCTGAAGCACTCTCACTTGAATTACTATTCAGACACTAAGACACACTACAGATGTTTATATACTACAAACTAAAACATTTTCTTTGGTTATAATCCGAAATTGAAATGCAGTTAATGATCACAGATACATCATTGCTGATCTATCAAGATACAAACCTGGAAGACCACCCGCAGTCTCTGAGCAGACACGAGAGAGAAATATGTTATCTATCTGAAGAAAGATACAAAACATTAATGTCTTCCCACATGCAGGAAATATCTGATTTATCATTTTTATTAACAGAAGTTGGAAAAAAACTTTATATATGTATTTACACAGTAAAGAGTGAAGTTTCTAGACATCTCATACCTTTGATAACTTAATCTTATGCTCTGTGCAAATTCGTTGCAATCCCTGCAATGAGAATAATAAATTAAGAGAAATAAACAAATAAATAAATTCCATAGGTTTACACAAGTTTTTTTTTTTTTTTTTTGGGGGGGGGGGGGGGGGGGGGGGGGGGTGGGGGGAGAGGGGGGGACTATGCCTTGAATTAGATATGAGCATCAAATTAAGTTCAGTTTCATTTCTAAATTTTCATTAAAAAATAAAAATTCAGTTTCAATAAGCACTCGACAATGACAAACCAGTATTTTAGAATCCACGTGTTCATCTTGGATTAGGCATTAACCATTTATAGTTCATATTAAAACAGAAAATTCAGTTCCCAATACCAAAAGAGAGACATAAAATATTGAGTTGACAAGGAAAATGTCACCCCAGGCTTACCTCTCCAGCATTGAAAATAAATCTTTGCTTGTCAAAGAAAAGCAAAACTGAAGGTGATGTATCCTGAGTATCCATTCCTGTCCCCAATATCTGTAATAAATAGACAAAGGCACCAATATTAGTCCAATGAGACAACTGAATTTTTCACATGTATATGTTATCATTGAACAATCACTTTCTAAACATGCTAGTACTAATTAAACCCCACAAAAATACAGATGAAAATTTCTCAACTACTGCTTGCTCAAACACAAAAACTCAGTTCATAGAAGTATGGTTGACAAAATGTTATTATCCAAATAAGCTAGTATTTTAAATTCCTAAATACCTTTTGCTCATGCTTGGTTGCATGGCCATAAGATCAAATGTCCCTTGGAAACCTAGGAAAGGTTCCAGAACTAAGTTGCTTCTCATACTAATTAACCAGGAAATAAATATTACTATCTATTATTCATAAGTTACACATGCACCGATTGGTCTAGAACCCACCATCTCACCCTCTACCTGGCACATAGGGAGGAGATGCTAGTTGAACTAGAGTTCATTAGCAGAAATAAATATTAAATTAAAACCACATTCCCACAAAAATAGGATTCCAAGTTTCTGACTTTAAACCTATACTTCTTCAAATTACAGAGGACTAAAATTATAAACTCAGACCAGAATCTGTCAATTAAGCACATTATCCGCTAAAAAAAAAAACCCCAAGAAACACATTTGACAGAGCTCTTTCTCTCTTTTTCACATTACTTAACACCAATAACTAAATCTAGGAACACAAATTAGCATCAGAATCAACAAAAGCTTATCCAAATAAATACCAGAACTAACTAAAGTGACAATAAAATAGAGAAAATTTTCAACCATTCTAAAGTGACAATAAAAGCTCTCTCTCTCTCTCTCTCTATAGAAATAAATTTGTGGTCTTTGTGTTTTTGAGTGAAAATGTGTGATCTTTTAAATATTATTTCTTCATTATTTCTTTCTCAAAAAAATGGAATAAAAAAAATGATAGAGAATTTATTAAAAAGTGTATTTGAAAATGTAGGTAAACAAAAGGTGAAAGCTACTATTTACTCGTTAAACAATACAAAAATATAGAGAGCGCTAAAAATGCTCTTAGATAACCATTACTATCAATAGTGAAATCGAATTTAACATCAAACCCATCCGAATCTGATCGAGACATACCCAAAACAAGTCCAATCCACTGGCAGCTAGACTCAGCCATGCCCAACTAAGAAAGGATAAGTGAAATTAGAACAAATGTGATTCTAACATGATGTTGAGTTGGAAATTTTATTGACATGATAAATTTGGATTAGGCCAACTCCTACACATGGCAGGTATCGTAGGTTGAGAGATTACTAGTAATATTGTCCCGATGGTATTTCTTCAACTCTAGTTTTAAATGCATGTTATATGATTTGGCAAGTCCAGAAACACCAGCAGCGAGTAATTGGTAAGCTATAGTTCATAAGAGTGTTACTTAAAGTAACTGGTAGTAATTATTGCAGCAGAGTGCAATTGAAATCAAATACTTGGTAATGCGAATGCCTCATTGAATTTGAAATCAAATGCTGGGTTGTGAATGGATATACCGTAATTGCTAAAATGCTAAATTTAAGTCCTACACAAAACTCAATTACATTTCGAACTTCCAATATGCCTGAGTAAACAGATATTTTTGAGACATATGAGAAGCCACGTATTGATCTAAATTAAAAAACTGGGATCATTTTCAATAAATTTCTGACAAAATTTGTTATTTGTGCTGCTAGCTGTCCCAGCAAGATTTTTGAAGTATTGTACTAACTTGCTGTAATATTTTCTTTGAAATATAATTTGCTAATTCCTCAGGGGGGAAAAAACTGGCAAAATAATATAATTGCCATTCAAAAATTATAACAGATAACATTGTATAGGAAAGCGATAAATGTTTCCAGTCATTTCCACGCTTTCCTCCCACGAAACTGTTTGCCTGCACGCTGTTGTTTTTTCTTCTTCTCTAGTTGAGACCTTGCTACCTTGGCTTTCTTTGCTGCCATAGGCAGATTCTTCTTGCGCTCCTTCTGCCTATTGCTCAGACCACCAGTCTGTCCAATGAGGCAATGACAAAATGGTATAAGCAAAATTCAAATAAAGTAACTATATGATGGCATCACAGCCTAATACTTATCATAGATTGAACACGATAAGTTATAAAAAGAAAAAGGATAAGATGTTCAAGGCTGTGCTATTCTTAATTATCTTATAGGTTAAAGTTGTAACATTATTGAACAGAAAGAAAGAAACAAAGATAGCATTGGAGAGAGAGAGAGAGAGAGAGAGAGAGAGAGAGAGAGTCTGAAGCTAAGGGGCTGGTCAAATAACACCTTAAGGAAGAAGAGAGGAAAGCATGGGTTTTCAAGAGATTGAGGAAAGGAAAATTAAACCAAGTATTTTGCCATTATACCCTCCTTTTCTGCTATTAGTTTGTGGATAGATTGTAAAAGTGGACCTGTGAGGGAGGGGATCTTTCCCTCTCTGATTCTCACTTTTTTTTTTCCATCTAGAGCATCCAAAAAAGGGACGGGAGCTATCCTTCCCTCCCTCATTTTCCAGATCTTTCCCACCAACCCCTTGATACAGGCTGTTTGGATTCTGAGGTAAGGATGTTATACACATAATTCTCAAATTCAAAGCCAAACTTAGAAGAGAACTAATGAATTGCACACCAATCTAACATCAGGATTCTAAAAGGCAAGTATATGAAGAACATGAAGTGTCAGAAATGGAATTACCTTTTTCTGCTTTACAGACGTTCGAGCCTGGTACTTCCCCCTGTCCTCCCTCCCTGCCCTAACTAACGCTAATCTTTCCTCCTTGCTCATCTTCTTTTTTACATGAACCTACAAAATACATGAAAAAGTGGATCAGTATAAGTTTTAAAGGAAGAATCTTATGTGTTAGGAGAAAACAATTAAACATCATGAGACAGAATGAATATGTTGCAATAGATTTACAATATGAAAAACTTCTGCTTTGTAACTTAGAATGCATTTCCAACTTAAAAACCATTCCAACACTCAATTGCTCAATGTACTTTTTTCAATCAGTAAGTTTACACATGCACCTAGTTGGTTTAGAACCCACACTCAATGTTCCTATTTCTGAAGGCTTCTTGCTCCCCACCCCCTCTTTCCATGTAGGGAGGTAACCTTTCACCTTAGCAGCAACTGCAGGAGGTCCCCCCCCCCCCCCCCCCCCCCAACTCTCTTTTTTCCTCCGACTCCTTTGATGACAGGATTCATTCTCTTCATATAAAAAAAAAATGAACTAAGATACATGAGCCAGTAAAGAAATAGAAAACTTACTTCAAGTTTGGCAGGATCGACTCGTTTAGTACTCAGTTGATCAGAACTTGGGATACCCTTTCTTAACCCATGTTTAACCAAAGCATCATTTGCATCCTTCTTTGCCTAATAAAATAACCACAAAAGCACCCAATAATCAACATGCAATGTTATGAAATCTAGTATCACAAACATTAAAGAAACTTTGCATCATCGTTTTCCATGGCACAAAGTTAAAAATTATCCCCATTTTTTCCTTCAAGTCTGATAGCAATACAATACCTTCAATTCCTTGATTCTTTGGAAGTCCTCATTAGAAAGAATTCCATCAGTTGAGTCTGGTGAGGTTTGCCCCATCGTCACTCCTGCCAATCTCTTTAGAGCCCGAAGGCTTGAGTCAGCAGCAAGCAATTGTCCATCAAAATCAGACAACTTCCTCTTTTTTGCTTTAGATTCTCTTCCTCCAGTTTCACTATCCCTAGCATTGACGTCCCTAGTTTTGCTGGAACAGTTTGTTGCTTCATTCACATCCTCATCTGCTGCCTCCATCTCCTCCTCTTCCTCCTCTTCTTTCCCATCATCATCATCATCATCATTGTCACTAGCATCACTGTCATCACTATCAATAATGTTATTTCCATCTTCATTTTGAGCTACTTCATCATCTTCTAATTCATCATCTTCACTTCCAGTAATATCACCATATAGCTGATTTTCTTCATCATCGCTGGCAACATCAACCTCATTATCATGATGATCATCAGAATCATTGGATGAGGACCTTTCAGCGTCACTAATATCCTCCTCGTTATTGTCATCTTCTTGTAATAACTCTACACCAGGAACATTGCTGCTCACATTGACTTCTCCATATGCTTTTGGCCTTGCCTTCGGGTCTGTAGGGCGCCCACGATCCTTCTTGATTAGCAGTGCGGGGCAAACCTGCACATAAACGAATTAGCAATTATTCCTAAATTGATCATGGGCATGCATAGGCACACACATATGCACAAGCAAGCACAGAGAGAGAGAGAGATATCACAGCTAGACAGTAGTTTCTAATACCTCTCTAAATAAAGTAATTAGTGAACGAGCTGCTATTGAAACTGCTTTCTCATGTGATTTCTTGTACAGTGCAAGATCTTGCAGCAAATCTTCTGTCATCAACTAGTTGCCAGGAACAAAAATATTAATCCTAACACATTAACAGCACTAAGAAAACAGAGTTACAAAAGGCTATATATGAAAGGCAAAAAAAAGAGATAGAACATGATGAATAGGTCCAATTACCATTTACAAAAGGTTATTAGACAACTTTGAAACCACCATGATAATCTCAGATAGAGACAAAAAAGAAAATGAAATGTATAGGTAGTTACCAATGGCATGCGTAAACAAATCTCCCTTATTACATTCAGTCCAACAGCAATGGCCTGGAAAAAACAAGTTGACTTAGAGACAAATCCATAAGTAACTGAAAAGGAAAACTTATTATAATGCAGCTGTGAAGTGGCACCTCTGGGCGTGAACGATCATGTACAAACTGATTTACTATCTTTCTGAATAGTGGTTCAACTGCATCAGGTGGCACCTGTTTACAACACAGTCAATTGAATTATTTATAGGTGAATTCTTGAAGTTCAAATTTCAAAAGAAGAAACTTGGGGGGGAGGGACAGATGAAAATAATCAAATTTAGCTATAAATTACAGTATAGTATCCAATCAAGCAAAAGAGAAAAAGCTTAATACCATATCATGACAGGCCTGAACTGCTGCTGCAAGTAAACTTGTGACATCACGTTGATGGGGCTGCATTTATCAATATAGTTACCACCTCAGGCATCAAGGTAATTACAACTTAATTGCATGAGTCAGAAAATACCTGAATATATTTCTCAATGAAATGATAAAAATTCAACAGAATCAAGCGGTGAAGCCCAACTGTTCGAGCTATTACTTTCAGCATCATCATCCTAACCTGAAGTTTACACAGGGTAATAATCAAAAGAAAGAATCATTCAGATTCAGCAACATTTTGTAAACAGTAAGAACTAACAAAAAAAATTTAGATCTCATTTCTTTTTTCTTTATTAAAAAAAAAAAAAAAAAAGTTTACTGCAGAGCATTCAGTATTTAGTTACTCTTAATTGGTGAATCACTTTGCTCAGTGTAATTCATGAATTAATTAGAATTAACAAAGAAACTTATGTATTAGAACAATAGGCTGCAAAAGTTGTGCAATACGAACTTTACTCTAGAACAAGGTTCAAAACTTTTATACAAATTAAAAGAAAATAACAGATCCTAAATTCTGGGGAAAAAAAGGGAATTAAATCTATCCTTCTAATTCATAGAAGTCATTTTGAAATGAAGATAACAATAGGTAACACTTGCATGTGTTCCTGATATCAACCAAATAGATTGTTTCAGTATCTCCTCTGTTAACTCTTCCTTTGCAACACCCAACAATTTCCTTGGTTCAGTCCTCAAGACTATCTCTAAACAAATAATCTTCTTTTATTATGTACAACTTTGTCTTAGTTTCCCCATAATTCTACAAATCTAAACGTGATCCAATCTTTCTTTCATCTCAGCTTCTTATGCCAAGAACAATTAACAAACCTAAGCTGGCAATAATAAAAAAATACGGCTCATTGACATAAGTAATCCCATTTTCAATTACTTTAAAGCAGAAAATCTGTTATTATTTAACAGAAAAATGAAACATAATTTCTCACCTCAAAACGTTCATTGCAAGTTTGAAGCCGAGAGAATAACTTCTCAACAAATCCCTACAGGCAGAATGGAAATCTAAAATCACCTTCTATCCAAAGAAAGAATATTAGAGTAGAATTCACTTGACCGAAGATAGCAACGAGAAAACTAAAGTACCTGTGCATCTTTAAGATGGTTAAGTGGGGAATAATTATTCGATGAGACATTTTCTGATGACAGACGTTGTTGCCTTTTCATGCTACGCATTGCACGCTGCAATTTTGCTTGCTTTTTCTTCTTGCTTGAAACTGTTCCTTTATGGTGTGCCTGAAATCATTAGAAAATTACATTACAATACAATCAACCAGCTGCAATTTTAAAGTTTTACAAATAACTTTTAAAAATTCTTGCCATCGGCACTCTAAATGCATCACCAAAAAAACAGTACTCTAGTTTTCTTCATATAAATCATTGCAGTAATCTGTATAATTGAAGTGAATTTTCTATATAAAAAGTGCAACTAACGTTATAAATAGCCTGTTTATTGATGACAACATGAGGAGCTTGAGGATTCGGGTCATCTTCACCACTTGAAGCATCACTATCGTCATCGTCTTCAATCTTCTCGTAATCAAGAAGAAACGACAGAGCAGCAATCATGATCCTGATTAATTTAAGAAACACAAAATTGTGACATCCGAAATCCAAGACTGGAAAATTTTACTAATTCTACATGACTAGTAACTACCTTGGCGACGAATGAAAACATGCAGTAGCAATGGCATTTGCAGTTCTATCATCGAACCACAACTTCCTCCGGTGAAGCTCACATAGCGTGGTGAGAGCTCTCTTGGCTTTTGCTTCATCATCTTGCTATCATATTATACACAAAAACTCAAATTATTAACCCAATTGACCTCAAATTCATGGTTTTAACTTTTCAGCAAACAAAAAAGGAAAAATGATTAGTACTACAGACCTGTAGCACTGCAAACACGATATTTTGGAGCTTACGATTCTTAGCATCATTCTTGTGCTTCTGATTCATTCGCTTAATGCTATGAATAACATGAGAGAAAGCCAATTTTCTTAAAGGCTTATCGCCTAGAGTCTGTAAGTCCATGAACAATGCTAGGGTTTCTTCAATATCAATCATCTAAAACAACCAAAACGAAACAAAGAAAACGTGTCAGTGTTCCAAAAATGACTCCATTCATATAAACATATATGAGTTGGGTTCATATTAAATTTTACATCACTCAATATTGTTTTAATGGATGCAAATTTTAACAAAGCCACCGGTTAGAATTACAATGTCATCTGTAAAATGTTTAAATTAGAAGTTTTTGTGTTCGAGTCAAAACCAATTTTTAAATTAACACGAGATTTTGAATCGAATAATAAATAACATCCAATCAACATGAAATTTGGCATGCTCGTGTTACCAACATAGAGAACACATAATTCATCATCGAAATTCACAAAATTTTAATCCAATAAAAAAGAGTTATTAGCTCATTAGAATTACAATATCATCTGCAAAATGTTTAAATTAGAAGTTTTTGTGCTCGAGTCGAAACCAAATTTTAAATTAACACAAGTTTCTGAATCGAATATTAAATTTGGCATGCATGTTACCAACATAGAGAACACATAATTCATCATCAAAATTCACAAAATTTCAATCCAATAAAAAAGAGTTATTAGCTCGTTAGAATTACAATATCATCCGCACAAAATGTTTAAATTGGAAGTTCTTGTGTTTGAGTCGAAACCAATTTTTAAATTAAAACGAGTTTCTAAATCAAATAGAAAATAACATCCAATCCGCACGAAATTTGGCATGCTCGTGTTACCAACATAGAGAACACATAATTCATCATCGAAAACGTGTCAATGCTCCAAAAATGACTCCGTTCATATAAACATATATGGGTTGGGTTCATATTAAATTTTACATCCCTCAATATTGTTTTAAATATTCAAACAAAAGACGAGTTCCTGAATCGAATAGTAAATAACGTCCAATCGACACAAAATTTGGCACATTGCTTAAAGTTACACGAGAGGATGGAAATACCTACCTGTCGATTGGAGAGTAGAATGAGAGATTGGGCGACGTGGCACCGGAGGCCGGAGGGAAGCGATCTAGAGGCGGAGGAGAGCAAACCGGCGAGTTGTTTGGGGAAGTCGGCGAGGTGGTTGGGGTAAAAAGGGGTGACATGGGCCAAAATCAAGGCTCTGTCGCCGAGGTCTTTGGCGACGGAGGGGTCGCTGCCGATGCCGCTGATGGAGGTGAAATTGAGAGCCGCTTGTTGCTGGAAGAGTTCGAGGGAGGACTTGAATTGGCTGTAGAGGAGGATTAGCTCCGACTCGTAACCGTCCGGGTCGGACTTCATCTTCGACTGGAGTGTTGGGAGGCTCAGCTTCTCGGAGCTCCGGCCCGAGGCTGAGAGCGCCTCCGCGCCCTGGTGAGAAGGCATTTTTTTTTTTGGTTCAGAGAAAGAGAAACCCTACAAAAACCCCTATATTTTATTCAGCAGTTAGTATTCTTGCTTTTTTAAACCTTGAACGAAGAAGAAAGAAAGAAGTAGTTTAGCTGAGACCGGGTTTTGTTAAAATACAATTTTTCCCTTTGAAAAACAAATAGTAAGATTATTTTCAATCAAATAGGCTTTACTGGTAAGCTAATATAAAAACCAATATGTTAAATTATTTATTAACTGTAAATAAATTAATTAAAAACAAGAAGATAATTTTTTTTGAAATTTAAACAATTGTATAACTTTCACATTTTTATTTATGTTAATGTTGAGAGGTTCACAATGGAAGAATTAAAAAAAATAGCAACAATGAAAGAAATATTGCATAATAAATCTCTGGTCTCAAACTCCAACTTGACTGAGGTTCATGTTATTGGTGAAATCGTGATTGTACTCAAAACTGGTGATGATTATATATATGTTTGTATAAATAATAGAATAAATGATTCTATGATATATTCTATTATTTAAACCCTCAATCAAAAACTTGCAATATCATTTTAAAAAAATATATATATTATAATAAATAATTTTATATACAAACACAATCCTAACAAACATTTATTAATTGTCATAATATTTATTGTACACAAACAAAATCAAAATAAATTTGTATTAATAACTTTCTTGGGGGAATATAATTTTTCTTGAGCTTATTTTCTAAAATCTTAAATATATACCTACTATTTAATGTTTTAAAAAAATTGGGGGACCCCCTCAGCTTGTACGTGGTTTCGTCTCTGGGCAACGCCTCTCTCTTCCAACTAGGGGTGTCAATTCGGGTTAGTGTGTCGAGTTCGTGTCGTGTTGAGGTAGGGGTATTCGACTAAATGGCTCAACCCTAACCCGACCCATTTAATAATCGTGTCATGATCCTTCAACCCTAACCCGACCTGTTAATAAGGCGGGTTGACCTGACCCAACCCATTTGACACGCTTAATAAACAAGTCGTGTTGGGTTACCACAAATGTAACACAACCCATTTCAACCTGTATAATATTATATATTACATCCATCTAGAATTAATTTTTATTTTTATTTTTATTTTTTACATTCTAAAAGTAGTTCATACACTTCAAGTCTCCAACCCACATTTAAAATAATATAGTTCAACAAAATATAAGATGGCCAACAAGCATAATGTCAAGTAGTCTTATTATCATCCAAAGAAACTAAAACAAGTGGGCCATATCATGCAATCATAAAACTATTCATATGATATCAAAAGGGAGTATTACAATGTTACATGTAGTTGTAATATTTAAAATAATACCCATCGGATCTAGTTTATAAACTATCTCAATAAACTCACTTCCAAGATATGCAGATGGTGTCCAACACTAATACAAACACAAAAAAAAAAAAAAAAAAAAAAAAAAACCCACAGGGCACAAGACAAAAACTACAACCGTGGCCTTAATAAACAATTAATATATCTTATATTAATTACCACCAGCTAGTGTGGCCTAGTGGTTGCCCTCTTCTTGATGGTTGTGCCAGGCACGGGTTCGAGTCCTCATACCCCACGGGTGTGGGGTTTGGACTTTGGTTTCTAAAAAAAAACGAAGCGCAAGGGTGGAGTCCAAGTCGCGGGCACCATTATGTGCTGGTGGTACTCACAGGCGATGTATCTGTGGGGTGTGGTTGGCTGTGATATCACACGTGAGCCACCCTTTTTGATTCTCAAAAAAAAAAAAAAAAATCTTATATTAATAACGGCACATGGGTTCAAAGTTTATAGAACAAAAACATTATGCAGAAAAAATTACTGCAGAATTTTGAAACACCAAGAAAACAGTTTTCTTTAATTCTAAAACTCACTAAACACATGAGAGAGAGAGAGAGAGAGAGAGAGTCATAATCGGTTTGAGACTTTGAGTTTGAGAATTGGGCATGAGATTATAAGATAGAAGAGTGACTACTGAGTAGTATGGCTGAAATTTAAAAAAAAAAAAAAAATTAGATATTTATAAGAAGGTTTAGAGATTTAGGGTTTGTAGGGTTTAGAGATCTACGGTTTTTAAAGTTTCAATTTCCAATTATATCCCTTGTAAATTTTTGTAATTACTCACTTTTCTTTTTAAATTTAAAATATTTGTTGGAGATAAAACGTATTTGACAAATCTAAAATAAAATGAATATTTATTTGTTATACGAGTTAAATGAGTTGTGTTAAGTGAGTCATTTTGAGTTGACACAAATAAATTGGCGTGTCAAACGTGTCTATTGCAGGTTACGCGGGTTGACTCGATTATGACACGTTTCTTATTGTGTCATTTTCAGGTCGACCCATTTATGACCCAAACCCATTAAGGCCCAACCCTAACCCGCAAAAACCCATGTCGGGTTCGTGTCATGTTCGCAGGTTGGGTCGAACATTGACACCCCTACTTCCAACAGCATTAGGTTTGTTCCTCTCTCTCTCTTTGTACTAAGTAAACCTAATGATAATAGAAACATTCCTATATCCCTGACTCTTCCTCCACAGTTCGCTATACCCATTTCTCTGCACCATAGTTTCATCACAAAATTGTCTTTGACAGAATAAAATTTCTATTCAATCTGTTGGGTATTGAGAAAAAACAAAAGAGTTTGATTTTGTTCATTGAAAATGGTAGTTTTGTATTATGTTGTTAAAAATTGTCTTTCACGATATCATATTTTCAATGTTTATACTTTAGCTGCACAATATCATGTGTACTTCTTAGTTTATTTTGGTATGTTGTTTCAAAATAGCACACATTAATAAAACTATGAAAAATAATTAATGTGGATGTATCTTTTTTTTTTTTTTTTTTTTTTTTTTTTTTTGAAAGAATGGAAGCAGTTCTAGCAATTTCAAGTCCTAAAAAGAACTTTAGAGGTCCTAAATCCTTGAGCTTGATTTGATCATGCAAGTAATTCTTGAAACTGTTAGCAGCTGCAAGGTCGTTGCTAGCAACCAAAATATCATCTACATACAAAAGAACAATAAGAATTGTCTGCCCTTGAACCCGTGTGAACAAAGAGTAATCTGATTTTGATGTTCAAAACCTTATTCAAGTATAGCACTTTTTAGCTTAGCAAACCATTGCCTGCTAGCTTGCTTCAAACCATATAGTGATTTATTCAACTTGCAAATCTGTAACTCCCCTTTGCTAGCAACCTCAGGAACATATCCAAGTGGCAAATGCATATAAACCTCTTCAAAGAGATCACCATGCAGAAATGCATTGTTGACATCAAGTTGAATGATGTGCCAATCCTTAATAGCAGCTATAGCCAAGAGGGTCCTCACTGTGACAAACTTAGCAACAGGTGAGAAAGTTTCAAAATAGTCTAACCCTCCTTGTTGAGTAAAAACCTTAGCCACTAAACAAGCCTTATATCTCTCTATACTACCATCAGCTTTCAGCTTAATTTTATACACTCATTTAGAACCAATTGCTGTCTTCCATGGAGGCAAAGAGGTTACTGCCCAAGTATCATTGGCAGCTAAAGCCTGCAGTTCAGCTTGCATAGCCTCTTTCCATTCAGGAAATTGGGCAGCTTGGTTGTAATGAGTAGGTTCAATATTAGTGAGAAGAGCAATGCTGAAAGCTTTATGAGTTTGGGTAAGTTTAGAGTAGTATAAAGGTATCAGATATAGGATAGATTGCATCTGGAAAAACAAGAACAGCACCTTGAGCAAGAGAACAATGGTAGTCTTGTAGGTATGAAGGAGAATTGTGTGATCTAGTGGATCTCCTAAGTAAAGAAGAATCAACAATGGGAGAAGGAGGAAGTGGAAGAACAAGTTCTAGAGGAGTATCTGTAGGTTGGAACTGCAGAAAATCTGCAGAATTCTGATGTGGGATCAAGAAAATCTGAGATGGTAGAATGATTAGGTGAAAGAGGTTTGGAAGATGTGGAAAATGGAAAAATATGTTCAAGAAAGTGGACATCTCTAGAAACAAATATAGTTTTGGAAGCTAAATCAAGAACTTTATAGCCTTTAATACCAGCCGGATAACCAATGAAAACACAGGGCTTAGCCCTAGGATCAAATTTGGATCTGTTCAATGGAAGAGTTGAAACAAAACATAAGGAACCAAAGGTTTTAAGATGAGTATGAGAGGGAATGTGTTTAAGCAACTTTTCATTAGGACTTTTGTTGTGCAATAATGGAAAAGGCAGCCTATTATTGAGGTAAACAGCAGGTAACACACACTCACCCCAAAAATGTAAAGGAAGATTGGATTGAAACCTAAAGCTCTAGCAACCTGCAAAATATGCTGGTGCTTTCTCTCAACCACAGAATCTTGTTGAGGGTTTCCAACACAAGAAAATTGATGAAGAGTACCTTTGTTTTTGAAAAAATCTGGAAGTTTAAGATCAGGAGCATTATCTGATCTAAAACATTTAATTTTGGTGTGGAATTGTGTTTCAATCATTGAAAAGAAGGCTGGTATGTGTATAGAAGACTCAGACTTTGATCTCATGAGATTAATCCAAGTTGTTCTAGTGCTATCATCCCCTAAGTTAAGAAAATACCTACAACCTTCTAAGGTAGGTGTTGAAAAAGGTACTCATGTATCACAATGAATGAGATCAAAAGCATTAGGAGCCACATGATTAGCATTAGGAAAAGGTAATCTTTTCTGTTTAGCTAAAGGGCAAATAGAACAAGAAAACTGAACATCTTTATTCAAAGTAATTTGTGGAATACAATGAAAGAGCAATAGCTGTCTAGAAATGGAGGGATGTCCAAGTCTAGCATGCCACAGATGAACATTATGACACTTATTCTTGACAGAAGTAAGAGAATCAAAACAAGCAGGTACAGATTCTGCAGAAGTCTTATTTTGACGCATAACATTTGAAGCAATATATGGAATGGAAAAAGAAGGAAAAACAGTAGCAGTTGTGTCCAAAAGATACAAGTTTCCCTTTGCTCTACCAATCCATTCGTCTTCCATGGTTGAAGGCCCTGAATAAAGCAAAGGGTGTCCAGAACTATCAAACAATAAGGATTATTTCTAGTCAACTGACATACTGAAATCAAGTTAAAAGAGAAGGTTGGGACACAAAGGACATTAAAAAGAGAGAGTGGATGTTAACTGTATTGTCCCTATGTGAGTTACAACTGCCTTATGTCCGTTAGGAAGGTTGGCAACAAGATTAACAATAGAAGTAATGGATGTAAAAAATGAAATTGAATGGACCATATGGTCAGTAGCTCCTGTGTCTAAGATCCAATCTTGAGATGAAACTAAGGAAGATGTAGTAAAATTAGCTGAAAACACTGAGTGTTCTAGAGAGTTAAAAGGGTTACCTGCCATGTGATGCAAGGCTGCAAAAGTTGAAGCTTGGTAGAGGCTTGTGGATATGAATCAGTAGATTGAGTCACCGCATGAGCAACTTGTGGCCCAGCAGATGGGGCTAATGCCTGAGAAGACTGAGAATCAACAGAATTAGTCCCCATTTCAGAAAATTGTGAACTTAACATGGCCACATGTTTCATGAGTTCTTGACATTGTGACTGAGCCTGTGATAGTGCCAATTTGGGAATATCAGAGAAAGATTGACCAGGAACCACAGTAGCAGATTGATTAGGAACCATGGCTTCTGCAGCTTGATGTGGTTGACCTCCTCTTGCTTTATTCCTATATCCAGGTGGGAAACCATGGACTCAATAGCACTTGTCAATTGTATGGCCCTTCAATCCACAATGAGAACAAAATGGCTTGTCTTTGTTCTTGGAATTATATCCTTAGCTAGCAGAACTCTCAGTTCTTGTGGCCAACACAGCAGATTCCACAATAGGATTCATCTTCAACCCAACCGATCTTTGTTTTTCTTCCTGCTGAATTAAAGAAAAAACCCAGTTGATAGAAGGAATAGACTCTAGCAATAAAATTTGCCCACTAACATTGGCAAGAGACTTGCATTTATTATACATATAGAAATTTTCTCTTTAGATTTTCTGTGTGTTTCTTTATTTGGTATCAGAGCTACAATCTCCTTCCTCAACTAATTTTTCTCTCTCTGATTTTCTTGCTTTCTAAACAATAGGTGTGTGCAGAGACGATGATTCCACCACTATTCTGCATTTTGTGGTGCAAAACAGGAAATGTTTAAACTAATTTGTTGTATTTGCCACTTCTTAAGTGGCAGATACAACTGATTAGGTCAATCTAAGACAACATATGTCTTGGAGATTCAATTAAGTTTCTTGATTGATATCTCTAATATAATATGATTTTTTGTCATCCTTTTTTAGATTTCTATCTTCTGTCTGTCAGTTTTTTTTTGGAAATTTTCTTCCTTTGTCATAGCTGTAGCGTAAACATTCCCTAGAACAAGGCCTTCCTTTCTCATGGTATTGTGAAGAGAATCACATGTTGTAGTTGTTACCCGTCCTTGGTATCTGGAGGAACTTGATTTTACTACAGGCATGGGGATGCCGGGGTCTTTCTCTTGGAATTTAGTAGTTTGTTAAACTAAGAAGATGAAAACAAACGCAGATTAACTCATCTTATCATGGGGGGCCATTTATTGGAGCTTCTAGTCAGTTGGTATGGTCTGTTAGCCATAGGAGTAATTCTGGTTACTGTGCATGTATTTTTAGTTACATGACCTATTTAATAAGTCATATGACTTGTATAAATAATTTAGAATGAAACTTTTTACATTTATTTTTGTATTTGTTTTATTAGTTT
The DNA here is from genome assembly GCA_028535165.1 of Quercus tomentella. Taxonomy (NCBI): domain Eukaryota; kingdom Viridiplantae; phylum Streptophyta; class Magnoliopsida; order Fagales; family Fagaceae; genus Quercus; species Quercus tomentella. The sequence goes on along the minus strand of JAPQVY010000068.1, from coordinate 64,539,288 downwards.
ACTGGCATTACTTCGTTTCTGGTCAGACCTCCATATGATGATGATGGTATTAGTGATGAAGATGATGTAGAGCAAGAGCTTGATCTTGATGTAAGGAAAATGTCTATCACACCCAGGAATCCATTGAGTTAATGGATTTCGAATGGATTAGATGAACCTAGAGGAATGCCTGCAAGAATCAGACCCTCGACAAGTCCAGAGTCTTTGTGATGTCATAGTCCTTTTTGTCTTTGACTCTGCTGGAAGAGATGAAAACAAAGTCTACCTTGCTTGTGCTAAACAGAAGAACATGCTTCTACATATGAAATATTATAGCTCAGTTCACCTCAAATGTGTACTGCTCAGCTGACTGGAAGTAAAAGTTTAGCCAGCCATTACAATTTTGGGCTTTTTATTTGTGATCTATGACTTTTTCTTTTCTTCTACTGCAAAGAATTGTAAAATTAATTAAAGAAGCTGATTAGTACATGTCCGATATGAATTTTGAGTTTGTCCATATTGATTGTAATAGAAGAAATACAGAGGAGTGGATAACTTTATTGTGATTCACTGGATCTCCAGCTTGTACATTTTTTGCATTTATGATAAGATTTCTTCTAAGGTCTTTGGGGGCCTTTTTGACATAAGAGTTCGTGGAGCACTATGTGCTTTACATGTGTCTGGCTTCCCAATTCGATATGGATCTGGGTCATGTTGTATATTTTGAGACAGGGCTACAACTGTTTAGATTATAAGGGACATTGTTATACATCTTTAGTCTTTAATTTCAGTGGGTGCCGTCATCAGCTGGTGATGTTCTAGTCTTGTTGTGTATTGTTTAACAGAACTACTGGCTTAGAAAATTGAACAACCCAAGTTGTTGAAAGATTGGTAAATGCATTTAAGCCCAAAATTGAATTTGACAATCATGTTTATGAGAAGTTTGAAGTTTGAGAATAGGAGGGGTCTAAGTTAACCAAGAACTGACACATCCAAACATGAAGTGAATCAGCCTCATATTCAAGCTAATTTTGATAAATGTTAAAAAACAATGATAATAAATAAAAAAGAAGAAAAAGAAAAGGCTGCGAATGCTTTTCGTCAAACAGACAATTTCTAATTATAAATTGGATAAGGCTTGAGTCTAGTGTTTAGTTGTACTGGATCAGTCAAGATATTGACATATATTCACTTTTGGACATGTGTCATCATCTTAATGAGTCAAGCGCAATTGGACACTAGACCCAAGCCAAGTCCTTACAAATGGGTGAAGCTTGGGTTCAGTATACAGTTACATTGGATTAGTCAGGTTAATGACACTTTATTTAACTTTTACATTTCACATACATCTGGTAATTGTGTACCATACAATAGCTAGGGTTATTTCACACAGTATCGGCATCTGGGTTTCACAGGTATATGGGCCCTATCAATTGGGAAGCATTGCATGCATGTACTAACCGCAGGGGATATGCATACTTTTATAGTTTTGCACTTTTGCTATCTCTCTAGTCACCAGCAATGCACAGTATCACCGACTGGCTATTTTTTCAATGTTTCTATGTTCCAATCACTGAGATAGTACAACAGTGATATTGTAATTTGTAATAAGTATCGTAAATCGATTCTTTTTTTAAATATTTAATATACCGTTTCATAAAATGGTACACAAACATGTTATAAAATGAATTTTGTTAATAAATGTTATATGGAGAATGAATCTAATGAAAATTGGTTTATGGAGCCCACCTCGTCACATTTGCTGAGCCCCACAAACCTGTGAGGATGTTATAGGGGATGCTCCATAACCCCATTTCATAAGATAATTTTTATTTTAAGAAAATGTGCATTTAATACTTATTTTTTATATCCCCTTCCATCTCAAATTGTTGATATTTCCCAAAATGTAGTTATTTTTGAAAAGTCAAGAAATAAAATTTCTTTCTTCCCTCTTTTTAAAAAAAAAAATCAATAATATTCTTTCTCTAAAGTTTAAATTAATGAGGGTAATTTTAGAAACTTCTATATTTTTAATTGATAAACAAGGTATTAAATGATGTTTCCTTAAAAAGTTGGATTTTTTAAACAAAACCTATTTGGGAGAAAGTACACTTTGTTTTTAAAATTAAAGCAAAATTATGTACAAATATCAAGAATATCTCATGCGAGTGATGCAACCACAATATATCTACGGTGAAACTACCATTTTGGTTCTTACGTTTTCATAGTAGTTAATTTGATCCATATTATTTTTAACTTATCGTTAATTTAGTCTTTATTGTCAACTCACTAACCAAAATTGACTATAAGTTGAAAATAACATGAACAAAATTTACTGTTATCAAAATGTAGGAACCAAATTAATAGTAACCCTAAAATGTAAGGATCAAAATGATATTTTTTATTATATATGTATGTGCAAACCAATAAACTATTGATAAATGTTTCTCATTTTGAAAAATGTGCATTGCAAATTTACAACTCATAATTGAATATTTATTATTTCGTAACTTATAAGAGATTTATCAACAAGATATATATAACCAAAATTAACTGCAAGTTGAAAATAACACAGACCAAATTTACAGCTACCAAAATGCAGGAACCAAATTGATAGCAACCTTAAAATGTAAGGATCAAAATGATATTTTTTATTATATTTGTATGTGCAAACCAATAAACTATTGATAAATGTTTTTCATTTTGAAAAATGTCCATTGCAAATTTACAATTCATAATGAATATTTATTATTTCGTTAACTTATAAGAAACTTATTAACAAGATATATATTGTACGGTACTGAGATCCCTAGACTTGTATGGGCCCTGGGCCCAAGCCCAACGTGGCGGCCCAATTGCCCTAAATCCTTGAAACTGCCTTCGTGCAAGAGCAAAGTTCGGGTTCACGGATCCTGGGAGGCGCTCGGCGTGAGTTTTCCTTAACAAGCTCATAAATCCAGTCCGGGGAGGCCACGAGATGGTCGGGGAACTGCATTGCCGAGCAAAATTGACTAGGCTGGAGCCAAGTTCCAAGGCCACAATTAATGCATCCCACCTTCACCTAAACACCCACTTAAAGTAAACAATATTGGACCTTCAATAGCACTATTGGCAGCTGCAATCATAATCCCTCCACTAACCTTGGCTATAAATAGCAGGAGCTTGGGAAGAGAAAGGGGTTCAGAAAAAAGGAGAATAGAGTGAATATTGTATTGAGTCTCTCTGCCGAGAACGACCCATAGTAGGAAATTCAAAAACCCACTTTACAAATAAATTGTTAGCCCAAGTGTATCCAGGCCCAACAGCCTCACTTCCGGAGCCTACAATTGGCGCCCACCGTGGGGCCCTCCTACGAAGCTGTGGTTCAACCGAGACTCAAACAAGGGAAATGTCTGAAGAGCGTTCGGGAGAGCGTGTACCGAGCAATTCGGCAGGATCTTCTCGGGGATCGACGTGGAGGGAGAGAAGGCAGAAACGGCAGGAGGATAGACTGCAACCCAGAGGAGAGGAAGGGTCGGACCAGACACATAGAACGGTTTCCGGCGTCTCGGCACATCAGCAGCATGATGATAGAGACCGAGAGCTGGAGCGGTTGCGCAGGTTGGTAATGGATTTGGAGCTGGACGCACGGAATCAGCGCCGGGAGAGGGATCGCAACTCCCAGCAAAGGAGAAATCAGGGCGAGGAAGGTTCCAGCCGATCTAATACGCACCGCTACCGAGACCGCTCACGCTCTCGTGAGTCACACCGGCACTCCCGGGAGAGACATCGTCGGCGGAACCGGTCACGGTCGCATGGACACGGTGACCAAGGGTCAGAATCGCCAGAGGAACGGCTGCAGAACAACGCCGCCATGGACGCCCTGAGCCGAGCCTTACGATTGGCCGCTCGGTCGCCGTTCTCCGATGAGATTGAACGGGCCCCAATGCCGAGCAGATTCACGCGCCCGCCATTCAATTCCTACGAGGGTAAGACAGACCCCGTGGAGCATGTCAGTCATTACATTCACATGATGTCTTTGCATGCACGCAATGATGCGTTGATGTGTAAAGTATTTCCCTCTAGTCTCGGCTCGACGGCCCTGAGATGGTTCAATGGGTTACGGAAAGGTTCCATACGCAGCTTCGCCGAGTTGATACAAGAGTTCGGCAGTAGATTCGTGACATGCAGCCGAGTGCAACAGCCGGTTGACGCGCTACTTTCCATGAAGATGAGGGATGGAGAAACCCTTCGGAGTTATGCCAGCCGATACTGGGAGCTCTACAACGAGATTGGTGGAGGGAATGAGAAAATTGCGGCAAGCACCTTCAGGATAGGGCTCCCCGAAGACTCTGAATTGCGGGAGTCGTTGACAAGAAGACCCCCCGAGGACATGAGGCAGCTAATGAGACGCATAGAGGAATACAAACGCTTAGAAGACGACCGACTGCAGAACAGGGGAAAAGCCCCATTAATTGGGAAGCCTCGGCAAGGCGTTGTGCCGGCAAGGCCCAAAAAAGACTTCAGAATGCAGGAACCAGAGGGGCAAATCGAAGGGGTTAATGTGGCGTTTAAAGAGCCCGTACACAAAATCTTGGAGCGGATCAAGAACGAGTCGTTCTTCAGGTGGCCAAACAAGATGGGCGGCGACCCGTCCCGGAGGAACCAAAACCTGTACTGCACCTATCACAGGGACAAAGGACACACCACCGAGCAGTGTCGGGTATTAAAAGATCATCTCGGGCAGCTAGTGAAGGCGGGGTACCTAAAAGAGTTTGTAGTAGACTCCACTAACCGAGAAGCCGGCCAGGGCGTCCAACAGAAAAGGAACCCCCTCCCGCCCCCACTTGGGGTAATCGAAGTTATCCACGCTGCACCAAGAGGAACAGCAGCGGCAAAGAGGGTATTAACGGTGGCATGCGCGGGAGGAGAATCCGTCGGGAAGAAGAAGAGAGTTGAACGGCCGACCATCTCATTCGGAGATAGCGATTTAGAAGGAACGATCCAACCTCATGACGATGCTCTAGTGGTGGCGGCCAGGATAGGCGGGTTCCTGGTGAAGAGGGTAATGATCGACCAAGGAAGCGGAGCTGACGTCATGTACCCGGACCTCTTCGTGGGGCTCGGACTAAAGACCGGGGATTTGGAGAAATATGACACACCACTGGTCTCATTTGACGGGAGAGTCGTAATTCCCGAGGGGCAAATCTCTCTCTCGGTAGAAATGGAAGGCAAGGGAGTTATTGTTACCTTCATAGTAGTCCGGTCATTTTCACCATATACCGCGATCTTAGGGAGACCATGGATTCACGCCATGAAGGCTGTTCCGTCCACCCTCCACGTGAAGGTAAAATTTCCTACTGAGTATGGAGTTGCCGAGGTAAGGGGGAACCAACAAGTGGCGAGGCAGTGTCTTGTTGCCGCGGTCAGATGGAAAAATGAACAGCTCGGGCAAGCTGAGCAGGCCGATAAAGAAACTTCATAGCAATTACAGAACCCCCGAGGGGAGACGGGGACGGACGTCGCCGAGGAGGTATTGAAGGTTAGAATTCTTCCAGATACTGACAGGTATTTCCAGATAGGTACAAGCATGAATGACCGGGAAAGGGTAGAGATGTTGTTGTTCCTTTTGCAGAACGTAGATGTTTTCGCTTGGAACCCGTATGAAGTGCCCGGCGTAGATCCTGAGTTCATTGTCCACAAACTCAACGTGGACCCATCATTCCCCCCGAAGAAGCAGAAACCGAGAAGAGCATCAAAGGAACATGTCGATGCAGTAAACCTGGAAGTCCAGCGGCTGAAGGAAGCCGGAGTCATAAAGGAAATATTCTTCCCGAAATGGCTAGCAAACACTGTTGTAGTGAAGAAGAAGAACGGCAAATGGAGAGTTTGTGTGGACTTCACAGACTTGAACAGGGCATGTCCTAAGGACCCGTTCCCGATGCCCAAGATTGATCAACTGGTAGACGCCACGTATGGACACCCGAGAATGAGCTTCCTAGATGCCTTTCAGGGCTACCACCAGATTGCCTTGGCACCCGAGGATCGGGAAAAGACCGCATTTATCTCCCCGGGAGCTAACTATCACTATGAGGTCATGCCGTTTGGATTGAAGAACGCCGGTGCCACATACCAACGAATGATGACGAGAATGTTCTGGGAAAAAATCGGAGGCACGGTTGAAGTATATATTGACGACATGGTGGTGAAAAGCAGAAAAGAGTCACAGCATACGGAAGACCTCAGGGGAGTATTCGAGATACTGCGACGGCATAAATTGCGCCTGAATGCCGAGAAGTGCACTTTCGGAGTGGGGGCTGGGAAATTCTTGGGTTATCTGATTTCTACTCGGGGGATAGAAGCTAACCCCGACCAAATAGAGGCCGTGAACCGCCTCAAGCCACCAAACAATCCCAAGGAGGTGCAAGTACTCACTGGGATGTTAGCCGCCCTAAACCGGTTCATCTCAAAGTTTGCCGATCGCTGCCGACCATTTTATCAACTTCTGAAGAAGTGGAAGGGGTTTCGTTGGGACGAGGGATGTGATGAGGCTTTTCGAGAGCTGAAGGAATACTTGGCGAAGGTGCCGAGGTTGACGGCCCCGGAGCCCGGGGAAGATTTGTTTATGTACCTCGCAGTCACCGACCATGCCGTAAGTGCTGTGTTACTAAGGGACCAAGGAGTACAACTGCCCGTGTATTACATAAGCAAAACCTTAGTTGATGCCGAGACGAGGTACCTGCCCCTGGAGAAGTTGGTTTTAGCCCTGGTACACGCCACGAGAAAGTTGCCACATTACTTCATGGCTCATACGGTGTTCGTCCTTACCGAGTATCCATTGCAGTCACTGTTAAAAAGATCAGACTTCACAGGCCGAATTGCCAAATGGGGGACTCGGCTGGGGTCGTTCGACATAAGATACCGACCAAGAAGCTCGGCGAAAGGGCAGGTTCTCGCAGATTTCATCGCAGAATTCACACCCAAGAGCGACGGCAAGGTAATTTGTAGTGCCGAGATGCGCCCGTGGAAGGTATTTGTGGACGGCGCCTCGAATGCTATGGGTGCCGGGGCTGGTATAGTCATAATCACCCCCGAGGGCATACGATTGGAACACTCCTTCAGATTGGGATTTAAAGCCTCAAACAACGAGGCCGAGTATGAGGCCCTACTAGCCGGTTTGAGGGCCGTATTGCATCTGGGTGCGAAAGATGTTGAGGTTTACTCGGACTCACGGCTGGTTGTTTACCAGATCACAGGAGACTTCGAGGCTCGGGACTCCAGAATGAAAGCTTATCTAAGTACAGCCAAGCAGATTATCGGTCAGTTCGGAACGGTAAAGGTATCCCAGGTAGCTCGGTCTCAAAACAAACACGCCGACTCACTTGCCACGTTGGCCTCATCAGCAACCGAGGATACACCCCGGCTAGTCACAATAGAACTTATAAAAGAGCCAAGTATCAGTGTGAAGTGCATTCCCGATCAAGCCAGAATTGAGGTCGCGGAAGTAGCAGTGGCCAAGCCGTGTTGGATGAACCCGATCATAGATTTCCTTGCCGAGGATAAGGTTCCAGAGGACGAAGGCGAGGCCAACAAGATTCGCAGGATGGCTCCCCGGTACTGGCTGTCTTCGGACCACAAACTGTACCGAAGGTCCTTTGCAGGCCCTTACCTTTTATGCCTACATCCCGAAGGAGTCAGGGAGCTTCTGGCCGAGCTACATGAGGGAGTGTGTGGCGGCCATGTTGGGGGACGATCTCTAGCACACAGAGCGATGACTCAGGGGTTCTGGTGGCCACAGATGCAGAAGGATGCCGCTGAATACGTTCGGAGCTGCGAACAATGTCAAAAGCACGCCCCTTTGATCCATCAGCCTGCAGGTCGTCTAAACCCCGTCAGCAGCCCGTGGCCGTTCGCACAGTGGGGGCTTGACATCCTCGGACCATTCCCCCGAGCAACGGGGAACCGCCGTTTTGTATTGGTGGCTGTTGATTACTTCACAAAATGGGCGGAAGCCGAGGCCTTGGCCAATATCCGAGATACCGACGTAAAAAGGTTTGTATGGAAAAATATAGTCACAAGGTTTGGAGTGCCAAATTCTCTGGTAACCGACAATGGGCTACAGTTTGATAGCAAAGCTTTTCGGGCCTTCTGCAGCGAGCTTGGCATCAAAAATAAGTATTCGACACCGGCTTACCCACAAAGCAACGGCCAAGCTGAGGCAGTGAACAAGACTATTTTGAACGGGTTGAAGAGAAGGTTGGACGAGGCGAAAGGAAGATGGGCAGAAGAGCTACCCAGTGTATTATGGGCTTATCGCACAACCCCCAGAAGATCCACGGGCGAGACCCCGTTCTCCCTGGCATACGGAGCAGAGGCCGTGATCCCAACCGAGGTGAGCTTGTGCAGTGCACGTGTCGCAGGGTTTGACCCCGTCCAGAACGCCGATCTGATGATGGAGCATTTGGACTGGCTAGAAGAATGCAGGGAGGCGGCGACCATACGGCTCGCCGAGTATCAGCAAAGATTAGCCCAAAGGTACAACCGGAATGTAAAGGAAAGGGAGTTCAGTGCCGGAGAATTGGTCCTGAGAAAAGTTGTGGGAAGCATGCGAGACATATCTGCCGGCAAGCTTGCTCAAACCTGGGAAGGACCGTACAGAGTTACAGCCATCGCTGGTGCGGGGGCCTACTTTCTGGAGGACCTTGACGAGAGGCCGCTTCCTCGGCCGTGGAACGCCAGCAACTTAAAGAAGTTCTACGTGTAAGCCAAAGCTTGTATTTTGCTAAGGTTGAGATTATGATGAAGTTCATTTGTATATGCTGTTTTTGTTCCCGTTAATACACACCAAGAGAACTGCAAATAAACTCTAAGGACGGAAACCTGGCCCTCGGCTAGATTACAATCTCCGAGCAGGTGGAAACCTTATCGCTAAAAATTCTAAGGACAGAAACCTGGCCCTCAGCTCGATTACAATCGCCGAGCAGGTGGAAACCTTATGGCTAAAAATTCTAAGGACAGAAACCTGGCCCTCGGCTCGATTACAATCGCCGAGCAGGTGAAAACCTTGTCGCTAAAAATTCTAAGGACAGAAACCTGGCCCTCGGCTCGATTACAATCGCCGAGCAGGTGAAAACCTTGTCGCTAAAAATTCTAAGGACAGAAACCTGGCCCTCGGCTCGATTACAATCGCCGAGCAGGTGGAAACCTTATGGCTAAAAATTCTAAGGACAGAAACCTGGTCCTCGGCTCGATTACAATCGCCGAGCAGGTAAAAACCTTATCGCTAAAATTTCTAAGGACAGAAACCTGGCCCTCGGCTCGATCACAATCGCCGAGCAGGTGAAAACCTTATCGCTAAAAATTCTAAGGACGGAAACCTGGCCCTCGGCTAGATTACAATCTCCGAGCAGGTGGAAACCTTATCGCTAAAAATTCTAAGGACAGAAACCTGGCCCTCAGCTCGATTACAATCGCCGAGCAGGTGGAAACCTTATGGCTAAAAATTCTAAGGACAGAAACCTGGCCGTCGGCTCGATTACAATCGCCGAGCAGGTGAAAACCTTGTCGCTAAAAATTCTAAGGACAGAAACCTGGCCCTCGGCTCGATTACAATCGCCGAGCAGGTGAAAACCTTGTCGCTAAAAATTCTAAGGACAGAAACCTGGCCCTCGGCTCGATTACAATCGCCGAGCAGGTGGAAACCTTATGGCTAAAAATTCTAAGGACAGAAACCTGGCCCTCGGCTCGATTACAATCGCCGAGCAGGTGAAAACCTTATCGCTAAAATTTCTAAGGACAGAAACCTGGCCCTCGGCTCGATCACAATCGCCAAGCAGGTGAAAACCTTATCGCTAAAAATTCTAAGGACAAAAACCTGGCCCTCGGCTAGATTACAATCGCCGAGCAGGTGAAAACCTTATCGCTAAAAATTCTAAGGACAAAAACCTGGCCCTCGGCTAGATTACAATCGCCGAGCAGGTGGAAACCTTATCGTTAAAAATTCTAAGGACAAAAGCCTCGCCCACGACAGGATTAAAAACACCGAGCAGGGGGAAACGCCTTTGAGGCAAGAAGGTAAAGGATCAAAAGATGAAATCATGTTCCTCGGCAGGGTCAAGCCACCAAGCATGTGGGAACCCCAACCCTCCGAACATTAAAATTCATCTCGGACTATTCAAAGCACTGCATGATAGGCTTTGGGTATCATCACATGCACGGCATAAACATTGACACAGTCAAAGCAAAACAATCAAAAAGATAAGATTCATTCAACGAACCAAGACCAAAGTTAAGCAAGGAAGTTGATTACCGATCAAAAGGGCAAATTAAAACCATAAATTGTTCGTCCGCCACATCCCGGCGACATAGGCAAATAAACCAACAAGCATAAAAACTACAAGTGCGATAAAAAATAATGAAAGCGTAAAATTAATTAGCTGGAAGGTCGGGTCGGATCTCTCACTTCTGTCTGGTCAGTGAGAGGGTAGCACGATTCTTCGCCAAGAAGGTCCTGCACGATTGGGATGCTGGTGGCCTCCATGTCCTCTGGCTCGGCATGGGCATCAATTTGTTCAACAAGCTCCCTCATGCTCGCCGTTTCCTCCTCGTCAACAGTGACCGGGGGATCATGCGCGGCAATTGCATCTCGTGGGAAGGGAATCTGGCGGGGATCTCTCAGGTGGGAATCCTCGGCAACACCCAGTGCGTGAAGAGCGGCATACCACCCAGCCTCGAAACCCAACTTCCGTGCCTGAGTCACGACCGGCTCTGCAGACTGCTCGGCATCAGCGAAGCCTTCGTTATACCACTTCTGCTCGCACTCCGTCAGGGCCGCCCTTAGGTCAGCTAGCTCCTCGGCGTTAGAAGTGTTCAGGCTGATGGCTTCGGCCAGTTTCACGTCAGTTTCATTCTGCTTGGTCAGAAGCTCGGCACATCTTTTTTCTGCCAGCGCCCAGTTTTGCTCCGCTACGGCGGCCCTATTCTCGGCGTCCTCAGCTGCCTTAAGCTTTTCTTTCACTGATCTGGCCGCTGACTCCCGCGCACTCTTTTCGCGCTCGACCTCCTCGGCGAGATCTCGTGCCCGGCCGGCCATGATGTGAGCCAATTGAGCAGCCTAGCAATGACAAAAAGTTAAGCGATAAAACAGGAATATAATGTACAGAAGAAAATAGATAACTAAGGAGTTACCGCAATAGCATGCCATTCTAAGCGGCGCCCCACAGACTCCTCAGATCCTTCCTCAAAGGCGTGCACATCCTCTGGAAGAAGGAGGCCCTCGGCCAGGGTTTGGGCAACACGACCACCCTCGCCTTTCTCCCATATCCGCACGCAAGCAGTTGAAGGCAAAGGCTTGCCGTCCAACAGAAACTTAGGCTTCCACGGTGGAGCCGCTTGAGAAGAGGACGCAGCCCTCGGACCAATCTGGGTCTGCGGCTCACGAATGACAATCCCCCCCGTTGGGTGCGGAGGAGTCTGGACGGCTGTATCTCCTGGCCCCGTGGAAGGTTGATCGGTGACCTTTTGCTTCTTCTTGGCCCGTCCAGTTTGAGATGGAGGCGGGGGCTGCGTGGGCTACCGTGCACCGGGCACGAAACGATCGATGGTCATGACCCTCCTTGACACCATCCTTCCTTCAAGCGCTGGTTGCTGGGGCTCAACAATTTGGTTCTCGGGCTGCACCCGCTCCTGAACGGGATTCTCTTCTCGGATGGCTTCGTGGGCTAACTCCCTGAGGCGCCGAGAAACGCGTTCCGCGGACTCGTCTCGCAAAGGAGCTAGCTCGTCCGAGGCAGTGAAGCGCCGTCCAAATTCCCTCGCCTCCCCAGTTGTGAGCTTCGGTGGCAGGAAGTTGGCGTACCGAACGTCAATATATGAGAGCAGGGGACTATCCACCAGAAGTGCTTGTTTAAAATTCTGCCAGGTGGAGTAGACCGGTTCTACTCCGAGGATCAGGTGCGAGGCCCGGAGTTGGCCGTCCCAATGCACGTATATCTCGGAGCGGAGAGTGAAGTTCAAATCCTTGACGTGAACGGCTCTGAGATCCGGAACGAAAACCTTGCCGTCTGCAAAAAAGCAAACATCAGATCAATATCTGTTAATGAAGCTTTACCTTAATGAACAGAAATGAAAAAGGGGGAGGAAAGCAGTTAGATTAAGGGAATGGTACAAACCCACTTCACGCCGTGAAAGGGGGCAAGGGACGTCCCCGGCAAACCAATTGCCGCGCACGCGAACGAACTCCCCGGCGGAGTTCCTATTCGAATCGGGCAGGCATGATATCAACCGTACCCGATTATCTCTTGTCTTTAGGTAATAGTTCGTAGCTTTGTTCCCACAGAGGCTATACATGTGGTTAATGTCATGGTGATTTAGCTGTAAATTAAAGGTGTGATTCAACCTACTGACGCAGCTAACCACCCGGTAAAAATTGGGGGAAAGCTGGTCGGGACACAGTCCATAGTACCTAAGTGTGTCTGTGAGAAGGGGGTCCACGGGAAACCTAACCCCGCCCTCTAAGATTGACATCAAAGGAAAGAAGACTGTGCCTTGTCCTCGGTGGAGAGCGATGTCACTCTCATGGCAGTATGCCACTTCCACGTCATCGGGGATGCTAAATTTGCTCCTAAAGGTGGCCAAGGCAGCCGAGGTCTCTAAAAGGTAAGAGTAACCCATCCCTTACGCTTAATACTGTGAAAGGGGACTTGAAGAAATAAAGCTAAAGGAATAGGAAGGGGAAGAAAACTTACTTGGGGTTCTAAGGAGGAAAGGAACACTGAGCAGGTGAGAAAGCGCAGAGAGAGTTGGTCGGCAGAGAGTAAACTCAAAAAAAATCGGAGATGAAGGAAAAATGAGAGAAAGTTCTGAGGGGAACTATTTATAGGATCAGGAGGAGGGACGAAGAAACGGCTAATCAAACAGTAAATGGGCACGCTTTACGAACAGACCTGCGAATACCAAAGGAAGCCCATTCGCGTGTCGCTTCGGTTCACGAACCGTCAGGTAATAATGACGACTGTACCTGGCGCCGCGAAACGGCACGTCTTTTGAGATGAGCATTAATGGGAAACCATAATCACGAGTCCCAGGCCCTAGAATCCCCGAGAAAAAGAGGCCCGTCCAGCTCCTTGATTCTTCCCGGTAACCGGGGATGAATCAAGGGGGGGCTAATGTACGGTACCGAGATCCCTAGACTTGTATGGGCCCTGGGCCCAAGCCCAACGTGGCGGCCCAATTGCCCTAAATCCTTGAAACTGCCTTCGTGCAAGAGCAAAGTTCGGGTTCACGGATCCTGGGAGGCGCTCGGCGTGAGTTTTCCTTAACAAGCTCATAAATCCAGTCCGGGGAGGCCACGAGATGGTCGGGGAACTGCATTGCCGAGCAAAATTGACTAGGCTGGAGCCAAGTTCCAAGGCCACAATTAATGCATCCCACCTTCACCTAAACACCCACTTAAAGTAAACAATATTGGACCTTCAATAGCACTATTGGCAGCTGCAATCATAATCCCTCCACTAACCTTGGCTATAAATAGCAGGAGCTTGGGAAGAGAAAGGGGTTCAGAAAAAAGGAGAATAGAGTGAATATTGTATTGAGTCTCTCTGCCGAGAACGACCCATAGTAGGAAATTCAAAAACCCACTTTACAAATAAATTGTTAGCCCAAGTGTATCCAGGCCCAACAGCCTCACTTCCGGAGCCTACATATATATATATATATATATCATAAAATTGAAAATATATCTTACAAATGATTAATTTGATTATTACTTATGCAGTTGTTTTTAATAAAATTAACTAAATATATTTATAAAATCCACATTCAATTATATGGTCCAAATTTTGCAGGGAGAGAGACGCAAAAGGCACTGTTAGACATATTATTTGTTGGGCTTAACTGTATAGTCCAATAAATTTGTATTGAAAACAAGTGCCACAAAATGTTGGACTAAGTAAAAGCTCAAATATTAGCAAAAACCCCGATACATCTAAGTAATTTGACACAATACGATCTATATGACACACATATATATATATTTTATGGTTCATAAGCATATTCGATACAGACCATACAAAATTTTTTTGGCTCAATTCTGTACATATTTAATGATACAAATCACCTCATGTCCAATACTAACAACTTTAGTCGTACTTATAAACAAGCCACCTTCTTGCATAACCTACGGTTTAGTTTCCCTAAAAAAAAAAAAAAAAAGCCTACGGTTTAGTTTCATGAAGATGGGCTTTCACTTTTATTTTATTTTTTTTCTTGGAATTCCTGTAGCCAATGATTTCCCAAGAAAGTACATTTATACCTATCAAATACTTCTTGATTATTATTGTTATTTTTTTCACATCTAAGAGCAATTGCATCGATAAGTGCAAAATAGAAAAAGTGTTGAGATATGCACATTTTGACCAAAAAAACACCCACATCAGTGGGTGCAAAATTGTGCATATAATATTTTAGTATTTTTTTGGTAGTGTTGGGTATGTGAGAGAGAGGAGTAGTGAGTGAGGAAATAATAAAAAATTGTAAATGAATGAATATTTTATTGAATAAATGTGTAGAATAGATAGACTGATGTGAGTGTTTTATAAAAACGAGTGTGTAAAATAAAAAAAGTAGGTTTTTAGTGTCAAATAAAAGGAAACTTTTACACTTACTGATGCAGTTGCTCTAAGGGTTTCAAGCACATATGCAACATTTAATCAATCCATAAACAAAAATTTCTCTCATAAGATAATTTCCTCTGAAGCCTTCCCAGGGAAAATAACAGACAGTACACTATTTTGATTATTAGACTCCATTTTGATTGTGATGCTTGGAGACTATAGATGGTATGACATCATAAACCTTCAAAGATAAATCTCAGCACACCTAAATTTAATTGTTTTTTCCTCTCTAGAAAATTACTCTATCAAAAAATTATTCCACATGGTAGACTAAAACACATTTTCTTACACTTAAAATAAAAGTACAACACATTTTCCTACACTATTAGTAAACCTCATATTTGATATTTCAGTTTATTATACAAATGGAATCTCTGGTGGCTGCTAAGAGTCTTGTGATTTAATGATGTTATCCAGTTCTCTCCACGAAGAACACGGATTTAATCTCCCTACCCCACAAATTGTCAGGGGATAAAGAAAAAAAAGAAATCCCTGATTACTGGTGTTTTAAATGCAATCCTAAACAAGTGTGGTCTTCACTTGAGAAGAGTAAGAAAAAAGGAATATTATAACATTGCCTCAATCATGAAATATAGTTGGTATCCTTATTTGTTATATAGGTCAAACAATTGGATAAAGAGAAGTCCACAGCATATATGTTAAAAAAATTAATTGAGTTTGGATCCTAAACGGAAGGGATCCAGCTGAAAATGTATACATAATCAATGTATAGACAAAATAAAAAAATAAAAATAAAAAGTATAGAAATCCCACTCAATTGGAGAAATTGGGATCAAACCCCAAAAAAAGAAAGGAAAAAAGAAGAAGCAAATTATTGAAAGAAAATATGTAAGCCAATTTCATAATAATTGAGAATTTATTGTTATAAACCAACATGTACAGCCTCTACAGCATCATCTACAATATCATCAGACTCATCAACTATCATCTCATTTTTAAAAAGCAGTTTTAAGTATGGAAGAACCTTTGGAAGTACTGGCAAATCTGCTATATTAACACTCATCATGTCAAACGCAATGCAAGTCTTATGCATGTGTGTCTCATCAAATATCGGAATTTTTGGATATCTCTGGCTGAAGTGGGTAAGGATAATGCGGTACGCCCCAGCAGAGTCCCCAACTTCTATTGCTTCCATTGTTGTGCTATGGTTTCTTGCTATAGCCTCATCCACCATGCCATCCTCAAAAGTAGCCTGCAACATTGACAAGAACAATTAGTCAATTACAGTCAATAATAGTAATTTTACCTTGAACATGCTGATTAATAATTCAACACCTACAAGAAAAGTCAAAACAAACATGAAAAAGTTACACATTCATCTGATTTGCCACTGAACAGTGTATAAACGACTTCATCTATAATGGAAGTATAATTATAGTACTAGGGGTGTGCAGAAAACCCACCGACCCGCCAAACCCGACCCAACCCAACCCGACCCGTCGGGTTGGGTCGGTTTTTAAGGCTTGGTGGGTTGGGTTGGGTTACAAAAAATTTTTTTATGGCGGGTCGGGTTGGGTTTGGGTCATAAAATTACAAACCCGCCAAACCCGACCCGACCCACCCATATTTAATATATATATTTAAAATATTTTTATATTTAATTTAAAAAAAAAATCAATTGTAGGGCACTTATATATATGTATATTATATATTTAATAATTTTTAAAAAAAAAACCAACTGTAGAGCAACATTTCCTCAGTTCCTCCTACTAATACTAATTTAATATATATATATTTAAAATATATTATATAATTAATAAATTTTTTTAAATAGCCAGCTCTTCCTATCCTATATAAAAACCAATTAGTTCACACAAATCCTAATAAATTACTATTGTTGTTTAGTCATTGGTGTTGTTTGCCTTTAAAGAGTTACATTGATACTAATCTTTAGGTTTTTTTGATATATTAATATATTTTTTTTTCTACTCAATTTAATAATAATAATAATAATAAATTGTCAAACCCATGGGTTCAACCCGACCCAACCCGACCCATGTGGGTTGGGTTGGGTTGGGTTGGACTTATGTGATGGGTTGGGTTGGGTTGAATTTTTTTTGACCCACCATGGTGGGTTGGGTCAAAAAATCCCCTCAACCCGACCCAACCCGACCCATGCACACCCCTAAATTATACCATGCTTCAAAATGCACCTTGTCTGGGATTTTTTTAATAAGTAAAATGTACCATATATGGGAATTTGATTTAGAATTTATATCTGATTGGACTGTGTCTGCTTGGCAACAGTTTTTTCTCTTAATTTTTTAGCTTAATTGCTTATGTATAGCTTTTTAAAGTATCACTTCTTCTGGATACAACTATAACTTACTTTCAGAAAATAAGCAAATAAGCTTTTAGCAAAAAAGTTACATCCAAACGCACTGAAATAACTTAATTTTAATCCTTTTCATCAATACATTGCACTGAAAATCTTGGAGCAGACCCATAAAAAATAGTATTAAAAAAAAAAAAAAAAAAGGGAAAAGGGAGAGAAAAGGAGGGGAAGGGGGGAAGAGAGAGAGAAACAAAGCATCTTCTCAGGACCTTTCAAACAATTATAATCTTAAATATCATTAAATTTTATTCAATATTATTCTTATTTTATTTTTGAAGCTTCAACATATCTTTTATTTTTTTATAATTCGATAGTTACAACAAGAGGGGAGAGGGGATTTAAACCTTGATTCTCCTAGTAAAGGAGGGTAGGTTATTGCCACTAAGCTAGAAGACTATAGGCAAAAAAGCAAGAAAATTGGTGTATAACAATCTCAGATTGCATCATGTTATACTTATCGAGGGAAGAAAACAATTTCTGTAAACTATAATGATAAACCAGGAAAAAAATCAAGTGATAACTTGCCTCATGTATAAGAACTGTTGCACCATGGGATGCTTCTATCAATTCTGGGCAGGGCCTGGTGTCGCCTGAGTACACAATCTTCCACCCTGGTATCACTTTTCCAACGCTATTGATTCTCTCTGCTGCCTTCAATGCAACACCAAATGCCTGTGGACAGTGCACGACGGGAAAACTAACCAAGGCCTCTAAACCAGCTTCACTTAGTGCTTTCTTCAAGGTCTTTAGGATTGGCAAAGCCATCCTATTATCAACTGGACTACCTGGTCTCTTCCAATAGCTCTGCATTTGGGATCCTCTAGCAAACAGAGTACAATCAATGTTCTGTCCTGTTGGGCCATCTAAAATTTTATTGGTCATATCCTCAACATTAATTGGACTTTCTGGAGAAGAGTGATCTTTATTTGATTCAACAAAACCCTCAAAAGCATCCAATGAAGCTGCTGTAGTGTGCTTACAATCAAGGAACTGCATATCTAAATCTTCAAGTCTTTGGTATGCATCTAAATATCTCTTAAGCTGCCTTGGGCCTACAACAAGTAATGGTTCATGAGGCACTGCCTGTAACAGATCACGCCGCAGAGCAAGTATTCTTGCCAAACCCGTGTGGTGATCAGCGTGAATGTGAGAGATCCAAATACACCTTAGATGTCTCACAGCATCGTCTGCACCCTCTACACCATATCTGTTCTCAAGGTACATTAATCAACATGTTAGACGGGAATTTAAAAGCTCTTTAAGTAATAGAAGATTTGTATGGCATTACCTCCTTTTCAACTGTCCTAGGGTTCCTTCGCCACAATCTAAGAGCAAACTTCCTTTTGCGAAAAGATTAATGAAGATCGAACTAACATTACGGTATTTAGATGGCTGGGATGAACCAGTCCCAAGAAGAACAATCTCTAAGTCATCTCTTCTTATATTCTCCAAACAGCAAGGAAGAGAATTCTCATTCAACCATGGCTCTTCAACAAAAACTTTACTCTCTTGCAAGGAAGTTGTCTCCTCTGTCTCTCTGGACCCGTGCCAGAACTGACTGACACATTGGGCAGCATCTACAATCTCTGGAATCTCTGTCACTAACTCATCGATGATTTCTGTGGGAGTTGCTGAATTTGGAATACCAGATCTATCCAACCCAAGGTGAGCATAAGGACGCAAAGTGAACTGTTCAACATACAGAAGAAAAAATGCCATCATTATATGGCGTGTGTCTATACAAGATCAGAAAAATCAAGTCACTCATAAAACTAACCATACTGCAGAACAAGTGAAGCATGGCCTTAGTAGGACAACAAAAAAGGAAAAAAAAAATTCAAAGAGAAGGCATGACATTCTATATCCATGGTGAACATAATGAGTATAGTGTCTACATTTGAGGAAAACTTGATGTAGATATGCTGGAGCATTTATGTAAATGATCTTCTAAATATCTCGAGTAAATAGCCACTATCTTAACCAAGGTTGTCAAAATCGGGATCCTACGTAGGATCGTGGGAGGTAGGTAGGATCGTAGATCGTAGAATCGGATCGTGAATCGTAAGATCCTACCTATTTTTAGATTTTAAGCAAAAAACCTATTGATAGTGACTTTGTATGTTATATAATCACTTAAAATATGAATCCATCCATTAAAAAAAAAAATTGCATCATAAAATGTAATTTGCACGTACTACATCGTTCTTATGTCATTCTAACGAAACAAAATATATTTAACTTTTGACATAATGTATCTAAAAAGTTCAGTACATGTTTAATTAGCAACTAAGTACCAAAATATTATCTACACATATGGAAAATGTTTTCCAAATTCTAAGTTCTAAATCCAAAATAAGTTAGGCTAGTTAGCATATAAAAACTAGCTAACTACAAATTTACAATATGTAATCCAAAAGAGAATTCTCATTCTAAGATTCTTTTAATCTAATCACTGTCATTGTCATATCCCATTTCATCATCTAAATATTTTAGGTTTTGTTTTTGAAAACGTTAAACTTAAGTACTATAGGTTTTTTTGAGATTTTATGTTGACATAGGAGTAAATTTGGGACTTCAATTCATTATTGGGCTTCTAATAATCCGTTGGGCTTGTGGGTTTAGGTGGATTATCTTACCCAAATGAATCCCACATAAAAAAATAAATAAAAAATAAAGCCAAATGGTAGGATTGGTAGGATCCCATACGTCCTATGATCCTATGCGATCCTAAACGATCCTACCATTTTTGCGATCCTGCTACAATTTTAAACTTTTTGGTGAGGTGGGATCGTAAAATCGTGCGATTTTACGATCCGGATCACGATTTTGACAACCATGATCTTAACAACTCTCAAAATTCACTCTCTTGACTACCTCAATTCACATTTGTTTCAAACCTCAATGTAAGATAACTTACAGAGTAAAGCTTGTGAATAAGATATGGTCTAGTTTGTAAAGAGGAAAGGTTAAACTACATCATATCTATTCTCCTATAAAAATTAGATGGGGCCAGAAGTTTATTATAGATCTCAATTCATACCTTGAGGAGATTTTTGGCAGCAATGCTTTCACACAGCTTTGAAACTGGACCCTGATAAGAAGAAACCAAATCAACTGGTCAGTAGGCCCCAAATATGTCCAAGCTTGCCAATGAACTCCTTACAATCAAATATTATAATAATTATTGCCTTCCTAGTATATTGCAACAAACCTCACTTGAAGCACTGGACTCTGGTGCTGAGTAATTAAGCTGCTGAAGAGACCAAAAACCTGGAGCTGGGAAAAACTGAGGGCACAAGTAATTGAGACGTGCTGCAATTCGTGCACTTGATTTAAGAATTGGAATCTCCACATTCTTCCTGTAAAAGCATGAGAACTGTCAATTGAAGTAGCTAGGCACACGCCACAAAGACTTGTAAATAAGAAAAGAGACCCACATTTCATGTCCAGCTAGGATGTGTTGGGCTGAACCAAATCTTTGCATCCATCTCTGATAATTTGAACCACTTATTACAGATGCAGGACTTAAATGAATGATACAAGTAACAGTCTTAGCACTCTCTGGTAGATTGCCCAAGGCATCTACATAGTAACTACTGAGAGATTGTATAGACAACAACTCCTGCAAGTGAGATTCTGTGGGGCAGTCAACAAGGAGTACAATGGGCCCAGGAACAGAAGGACCCATTACATCACTTGGATGAACCTAAACAAAAGGCAAATAAATCAATAGATTAAAACCTAGACCACATAACAGACTTCAGAAACAATAAAGCACAGGCAAGAGCCTCATAATATATCTTTAACGCATGCCTTCTGGAACCCACCATGATATTTTGGTGATCTGACTTCACTGAATTTCCGAGTTGCAGTTCACGATACTTTGGGCCAGGTTTAAGACCAAGAGACATAGCTTTGGCTGGGTCAAATTTCCCCTTAATCTCAGGCAATTCACAGACATATATCACAGACATATCACCAGGCTTCATTATAGACCCTGTTTTTCCATTTGGATCCATTCTCTCATCTAGACCCCTTTCTGAAGGATTCTGCACGACAGGTTCTTCATTCAAGTGTGGAGACCCATCCAAGCAACTTGGTCGTAGGAGAATGGCTGATATCTTGACAACCTCATCATCAATGAGAACAATGGGTTCTTGAAACTGACTTGAATCAGGCATAGAAGCAGTATCAGAACTTAACATGGGCCCAAAGCTCCGAGTGTGAACCATGGCAGCATTTGGGATGAAAGACTTCATGGCATCAACTAGATACTTGAGATCTGATGGACCCCAAACATTGACCTTCAACACAACAGAAACTCTTATTAGAAATAATATAAGATAGAATTGCAAATCAACATTTTACAAAATTAACTGGAGAGACAATATAAATATATATATATATATATATATATATATATATATAAATATTTTGATCTGATACTCACAGACATTCCTTCGTCTCCCATGCCAGCCAAAGTCAATAGTAAACCTGTGGAGATAAATTGAGCAATTCAGTAGCCTGAAGAACTCTCACTTGAATTACTATTCAGACATTAAGATACACTACAGATATTTATATACTACAAACTAAAACATTTTCTTTGGTTATAATCCGAAATTGAAATACAGTTAATGATCACAGATACATCATTGCTGATCTATCAAGATACAAACCTGGAAGACCACCCGCAGTCTCTGAGCAGACACGAGAGAGAAATATGTGATCTATCTGAAGAAAGATACAAAACATTAATGTCTTCCCACATGCAGGAAATATCTGATTTATCATTTTTATTAACAGAAGTTGGAAAAAAACTTTATATATGGATTTACACAGTAAAGAGTGAAGTTTCCAGACATCTCATACCTTTGATAACTTAATCTTATGCTCTGTGCAAAATCGTTGCAATCCCTGTAATGAGAATAATAAATTAAAAGAAATAAATAAATTCCATAGGTTCACACAAGTTTTTTTTTGGGGGGGGGGGGGGGGGGGGGGGCTATGCCTTGAATTAGATATGAGCATCAAATTAAGTTCAGTTTCATTTCTAAATTTTGATTAAAAAATAAAAATTCAGTTTCAATAAACACTCGACAATGACAAACCACTATTTTAGAATCCACGTGTTCATCTTGGATTAGGCATTAACCATTTATAGTTCATATTAAAACAGAAAATTCAGTTCCCAATACCAAAAGAGAGACATAAAATATTGAGTTGACAAGGAAAATGTCACCCCAGGCTTACCTCTCCAGCATTGAAAATAAATCTTTGCTTGTCAAAGAAAAGCAAAACTGAAGGTGATGTATCCTGAGTATCCATTCCTGTCCCCAATATCTGTAATAAATAGACAAAGGCACCAATATTAGTCCAATGAGACAACTCAATTTTTCACATATATATGTCATCATTGAACAATCACTTTCTAAACATGCTAGTACTAATTAAACTCCACAAAAATACAGATATGAAAATTTCTCAACTACTGCTTGCTCAAACACAAAAACTCAGTTCATAGAAGTATGGTTGACAAAATGTTATTATCCAAATAAGCTAGTATTTTAAATTCCTTAATACCTTTTGCTCATGCTTGGTTGCATGGCCATAAGATCAAAGGTCCCTTGGAAACCCAAGAAAGGTTCCAGAACTAAGTTGCTTCTCATACTAATTAACCAGGAAATAATTATTATTATCTATTATTCATAAGTTACACATGCACCGATTGGTCTAGAACCCACCATCTCACCCTCTACCTGGCACGTAGGGAGGAGATGCTAGTTGAGCTAGAGAGCTAGAGTTCATTGGCAGAAATAAATATTAAATTAAAACCCCATTCCCACAAAAATAGGATTCCAAGTTTCTGACTTTAAACCTATACTTCTTCAAATTACAGAGGACTAAAATTATAAACTCAGACCAGAATCTGTCAATTAAGCACATTATCCGCTCAAAAAAAAACCCCCAAGAAACACATTTGACAGATCTCTTTCTCTCTTTTTCACATTACTTAACACCAATAGCTAAATCTAGGAACACAATTTAGCATCAGAATCAACAAAAGTTTATCCAAATAAATACCAGAACTAACTAAAGTGACAATAAAATAGAGCAAATTTTCAACCATTCTAAACAAACCCAATTTGCAAAAACCACTATCAGACAAAAGCCAGAAAAATCCAACAACCAATACAGTCAATATCATTCCACTCCATCACGTCACAAAAACTAAAACAAACCCATTTCACAAAACCACATAACAAAGAAAACCCAGAAGGTCAAAACCCCAAAAAACAGTACCTGCACATAAGAAATGGTATTGACAGGGTTGAGCTTGCGCACTTTCAACTGCAAGTTCTTGTGGGGTTTATCACTCTTGTCTCTACCTTCAGCCCTTCTCTTATTGAACCCAACAGAAGGCTGAGGCTCAGTTGTTGTTTCCATTGGAGCCACTTTTTGTTGGTCTTTACTGCTCAGAGTGCTGGTGTTTCTGCGAGCAAGATTGGGTTTGAGGTCATGAGGAGGAGGAGTGTTACGGTGTCGTTTAGAGGAGGCGAGAATGGTGAAGAGAGAAGAAGAATGGTTGATGGGTTTAAGGCAGGAGAGAGAAGAGGGTTTAAAGGGAGAAAGAAGTGGGAAGAGGAGGCGGAGATTGAGGTTGAGACTTGAGACTTTGGGCAATGGCATTGTCTTTGTGTTTCAATTCATTTGCTACTTTTATTTGTAATCCTTTACAAAGGGTTTTAGTTTTGCACCTTCGTGTGTCCCGTTGAAGGTTAGTGGTATGGCACTCCAAACTCAAGGAACTTAAAAGCTTAAATGGTCCTACAAGGCCATACATGATACACCCAAGTACCTTTATCCTTTACATTTTTTTTTTTCATAAATAAAAAAGAGGTTTATAGGTGTAGTCACTACTCAACTCACTTAAACTCGAAGTTGATAATGAGTGGATTTAAGGGTGTGCATGGGTTGGGCTAGATGGGTGGAGGGTAATATTTTTAACCATCCTACCAATGGCGGGTTGGAAAATTTTCAATCTACCGCCAACCCACCAAATCCAATCTATGAATTCAGCGGGTTAGTAAAAATATAAGGGTTTCAATTTGATGGGTTGGGCAGGTTGACAAATTCAATTCATAAATGAAATTATTTCAATTAAATTGGATAATTTTTTTGCTTCCTTAAATAAGAAAAAAAAAAAAGGAAAATTGCAATTTTTATTAAAAATAAATGCAAATACTGCATTTTTTTTTATTAGAATGACTAAAAAAATTTATCACATTGAAAAGAAAAACATTTCAGAACCTAAAATTAGACATGTACATAGAATAAGAATAATAACAAAATCTTAAAAAGAATAGCTAGAGTTTAATAAGGAAGAGAAATGTAAAAATGAAAAAATAATAAGAAAGAGCAAGAAATGAGAGAAATAAAGTGGGTGAACATGACAAAGTGTGTGGGCAAGTTAGGTTTTGGTGGGTTAGAAATATCTCAATCCATTATTCAACTCGATCCGCTCACTTAATGGACCCACATGAGTTGGGTCAAGTGAGTTGGCAATTCAAGCAATTTTTTCGCATGGTCCTAGTGGGGTCACTTGAGTAATAGTGAGACTTGTTATTACTAAAAACCGCCAACTTTGAACTCGTAAGATGATAGACACAAGGAATCGGAAAAAAAAAAAAAAAAAAAAAAAAAGTAACCCTAAATTTCCCGTTATTTAAATCATTGGGAGGTACCATTAGCTAAACACAAAGTCAAAACTCAAACAACGGTTATTTTTCTTATACATTTAAGTAAAAATAAAATAAATTTTTTTATATTAAACTTACTTTTTTGTGATTACCAACAAGCTGGAGTAGCTCAGTTGGTTAGAGCGTGTGGCTGTTAACCACAAGGTCGAAGGTTCAAACCCTTCCTCTAGCGCTCTCTTCCATTTTGCTTTCCTAATGTTCCATCTGGGCCTGAGTCTCTCCGATTAGCTTTCGGGCCTCTTTTGCTTTCCTAATATTCCATCTGGGCCTGAGTCTCTCTGATTAGCTTTTGGGCATCAAAATTTTACAGTGTGTGCTGGATTTTGTACTTAAAAGAGTTATGAGGTTTTAGGCTCACTACAAACTTATAAAATTTAATATTATTGTATTCCATTTTTGGCCCATTCTCTAAAGTCTAACCCATGCTCATGCCTTAGCACCTACATTAGAACAGATAAGATCAAAAACAAAGAACCACCACACACCATGATGAAAACCCCATGCAAATATCCAGCTCACTTTCACAAACTATCCAAGCATAGAATCCCTATTACCTTATCAAAAAATGGGTACCCTACAACTGAGTTCATATGCTTTATCTTCTTTCTCAACCTCTTTAAACTTCAACTACATTACCAACTCTCATAAAACACTCAAAACCTCCAAGCACCCCAGATTCTCTAGAGGGAAAATCAGAGCTGTTGGCACAATCCCTGAAAATGAATCCCAATCCACAGACCCAGAGGAGCCACCTTTTGTGGCTTTTGCTTTTGTTAGTGTAAGTTGAAATATTATATATATATATATATGTACAATTTTACATATCATAGCTAGCTTGTATATAAATAGTGGCAATTTAATTAATAATAATTTCTGTTTTATGTTTTTTTTAAGTCTGTGTTACTACCAGATGGAACACCTGATGTACATTTTCGAAAAGCATGTGGTGGACAGAAACTTAGGAACATAATGTTGGATTCAAATATTGAGTTGTATGGACCATATGTAAGTTTTTTAACTTATAATTCATATGATTTATAAGTTGATTTTATTAATAAGCTTTGTGTATGTGTGTGTATATATATATTCATTATATTGATGTTCATTAATTATGTATTGGTTATCAGGCTAGACCTCTGCTAAATTGTGCTGGAGGTGGAACCTGTGCGACGTGTATGGTGGAGGTGGCCTTACTATCTTGAAACTAATTAATTAAAACGGAAAAAGCATGTGCATAACAAATTTTCTTTCTTTTTTATTTTTTATATTTTTTAAATCTGAAACTTAAAGCTTCTGCCTTCTGGTTCATGATTTTTTTTTTAAAAAAATTAACTATACCCCATTAAACATTAGTGTATTCGGTTTATCAATAGATATTCTAGATCAAAAGTAGGATTTTAATTGGAAGTGGCTGTCCATTTTGCTTATGCTGTTTAATAATAATTTTTTTTTTTTTTTTTTTTTTTAAGTAGAAGCTTAAACTTATGGTTGAAATACAATTTTTATCCTTGAAATTTGGTTAAGATTTGATCATGATCTCCTAAATTTGAAAGATTTCAATTTTATTCTTGAAAAAAAAAATTGAAAGATATCAATTTTATCAGTCTCATGACCTGATTGCTGATGCTTGTTCTGTTGTCTTGGTCTCCTATTCAATATCGATTATGGAGGACTAAATAAACCAAGGGAAAACTAACACTTTTTTATTTTTATAGGAAAATACCCAAAACCCAATGTGGGTTCTTCTAAAATATGGAATTTCTTTGAGATTTTTTTTTTGAGAAATTTTTCTTTCTTGGAGATTTTGAGTGTAACACTTAGCCCCTTGTGGTATGTTTTATGTATATGTAAATTTTTAATTAACACTTAACTCATGTGGTTTCTCCTAAAATACAAAATTTCTTTGAATTTTTGAGTATAACACTTAGTCCCTTGTGGCATTGTTTTATGTATATGTAAACTGTAATTTAACACTTATAAACTGTTGGGATTTTTGAATGTAACACACAACCTTATAGTTTAATTTTACATGAAAACACAACTCTTAATTAAGATATGTGTCATCACATGAGTAAATCATCATTTATTTTGGTTTACTCATAAAACCCATAAAGAGTTAAGGGGTTGCGTATTTTTATATAAACCACAAGGAGTTTTGTATGCCTCTCCCTTTATCTTTCCAACATAAATAAAACATACTTTGCAGACAAAAAACTATAGTATCTATTCTATATAATTTTCTCATGTATTGTTAGATTATTCAAGGGAAGGAGCTTCTAACCCCTCGCACGGACAAAGAGAAGGAAAAACTAAAGAAGGTATATGCTAGTAAAAGCAAATTCTTAATTTTATTTAGTGGGCATAATGTTATTCAAGTACACGTTAATCCAATCAAAATTACTCAGGATTACATTTTCCTTGTGTATTATTAAAAAATCTTAATTAATTGCTATTTTTATTTAATTAATTACACCGCCTATGTTTTAGACTAAATAGTTGCATAACTGAATAAGATAATCTGTGTACACCATTGATGTGATGATCACCTCAAAGGTACAAGTTCATGTGAGGATGGAAGGCAAAAGCTAGAGTTTAAGAAAAAAAAACAATAAACTCATCATTTACAATGTTGGTATTAAGTATTAATCATAATATGCCACCTTATCAGTTGTGAAAAATTTATATCCTTTAGGCTATTGTAGTTGTGACCTAACGTACATGTTCTGGGGTATGTTTCAGAAACCAAAAAATTGGAGACTTGCTTGTCAACTTACAGTGGGTAAAAAAGATTCTAGAGGCCTGGTTTGTGATATTTCTCTTTCATTTCTTATGTTTCAGGAAACTAGAAATTTTTTTTTCTTAGGGTTATCAAGTAATCATATTCTATTTCGCTATAGGTTGGATTAAATTGTTTCTTTTTTCCTCTGATGCAGCTTGTTGTCCAACAACTGCCTGAATGGAAAGGGCATGAATGGAATTATGAAAGAATATCGCCTGAAGAATTAGCTTCAGAATTAGAGT
Source organism: Quercus tomentella (assembly GCA_028535165.1). Classification (NCBI taxonomy): domain Eukaryota; kingdom Viridiplantae; phylum Streptophyta; class Magnoliopsida; order Fagales; family Fagaceae; genus Quercus; species Quercus tomentella. Next base: position 64,511,521 of record JAPQVY010000068.1, on the reverse strand, counting down.
TAAATTTTGGGTCAGAGTCTTCCTAACACAGTTTTGCTAATTAATGTACATTTCAAAGAAAGATCTAAAAACCAATATAACATTATGAGGAAATGATGTAAAAATATTGCCTTCAAAGGCATTCAAAGACACTTCTTGTATTGTAATTAAGTCTAAAATCCAATTTCATTATGGGAAATTCTCTTATAAATTTTCACGTTAGTAAGATTTGTAACTCAATTGGTTGATTCTTTTTGGTATTTTTAAATGAGAAATCTAGAGTTCAAATTTCCTCTCTCCCAATTATCAAATTATCAAAAAAATTAATAATAATTTTTCACTATTACAAGACAAGGCATGCAATTATTTTAGTTAACAAATCACATAATGGCAGTAAAATAAAGATATTTAGGACTAAATAAAAGTATATATCAGGAAAATTGTGAAATCTTATGTCCACTAATTTGGTTGACATTTAAAGAGACATTTCATTGTAGAACCCTTTTTGTTTTGTGTTAATATATATTGTTTTTTTTAAAGCATCGTGTAATTGACATTCAAATTATCAATCAGTGACTTCTTCCAACTGAAGCCTTTATGTTTGGGTAAGGTCCAATTGAATTGGTTTTCCTATCACGCTAGGCCTCATGGCCGTTTCCATCTTTTGTTTTTTGGGTTACTTATGGTTATTTACAATTTTACATTTATTTCAGAGCTTATATGAGCAGCTATAGCGTTATCAAAAAAGAAGAAGTAATATTTACTTTTAATGGATGTTTTAGGATGTACCAAGAAATCGTCATTGTCATCTTAAGGGTTTGAAAATTGAGAGATATCTTCAAATTGGGATCAAGAAAGTTCTAGATATTCTTGTCCAAGAACCCTAGTGACCACAAAAGCTCTCTAGAAATCGTTACTTTCTTTACAATTTAAGGAAAAAAAAAAACCCTACAATTCAATCACAATTTTTTTTTTACAACTCTCATACCTAGGGACGAGTCCATACACCTGACCAAACCAACCCAACCGCCCAACCTAGTTTGATTCGAATGGTTCTAGGTAATTTTGCTCATGTTAGTTGGTCGAATAGGCGGTCAGTTGGCGAGTATATTGAAAGAGAATTTTTTTTTTTTTTTTTTTTGAGGAATAGTATTAGCCGGTAAAAAAGTAATTTTAATTGTGAATTCAAATTACTGCTGTTATGGGTAGATAAAAAAGTAATTTTAATTGTAAGTTCAAATTAAAACCAATAATAACTTAATAATGAAATACTACTTGCCCAATTACGAAAAAAACATAGCCTTCAGTATTTTTCATGTGGTATGCAATCATTAGTCCTTGAGATATCTGTTCCTCATTGTGTTAACAAATGTCCCTTCTTCTTCTTCTTCTAAAAAAAAAAAAAAAAAAAAAAGTCCTTTCTTCTTATCTGCTACACAACCCACTTTATCTCTAATCTATTTCAATTTTTTTTTCACCTTCTTTTATTTTTAATTTCCCTATTTTCTCTTTATCTCCCTCCTCTAATCTCTGTACTTTCCGTGACGGTGGACCTCAATAATGACAACAAGGATGAGGGGATGATGAAGTCTCTTCACTTTCAATCCGAAACAACTTTGATCATTCTAATCTCTAGGTAGATTTGCAAGTTGTGTGATTCAAGTTTTAGGTAGATATGGTGAGAAAAAAAAAAATTAATAGGCAGATTTGTGTAGCTTTTTATGTTTTTGACTTTTCTTCCTCTATGCCTAGATGATTGCAGATCTGGTTTGGGTTGTTGAAGATTAAATTTTGTAGGTTTTTTTTGGTTGTAAATATGTGCTTTTGTGATTTTTGAAACCTGACGACTTGTTTGAGGCCAATCATCTATTTGATAGTTGAATACAGGTGGTTTTGCTAGATTCGTTAGACTGCAATAGCTGGGAGGGTTCCAGACCCGAGGGGATCGGGTTAAGTGGCGATTTAACATCAAAGACTATTCTACTCAACCTGATATCCACCTTGCAATTTGTAATGGATGCCCCAAAACTCACTTCACATAACTTTATTTTTTTAATGATGTTAGAAATATTACAAATTTAAATTATATTATGTAAGTCTATAAACTAATATGTTATCAATCATAAAAAAATAAAAATTCAAATATCTATTTGTTGGCGAGTGGTCCTTTGTTTGTGTTCCATGGATTGCAAACTACGAGCCCACTAAAATGATAAGATGATCCAAATGGCCAAGCCCGGCCCATATCCTTTGGAGGAAAGGGCCTAGACCTAATCAAGGGACCAAGGGCCCATCCTAGGAAGAAATCCTTTTTCCACCTGTGGATGCCGACAAAATGTAGTCCCTTGGACAATATCAACCAAGGGTGCCCCATTGATGACATAACTGAGGAGAAACCCAAACCCATGAAAGATGTCCGAGGAGCCTAGGGAGGTAGCTCCTGAATTAAGCAATACTGCAATAGTCACTTCTGCAGTAATTTAGATGTTCTCACTTGACACAACTTAATGAATGAGTAGCTTGAACAGTGGCCTCATGCCCCAAAAGTCCACTTTCATCATCAAAATGGCAGAAAAGACACCTGATGGGACAAGCATCTCTTGATCCTCGTTATGACAGCTTACTATTAAGGAGAATGCTTGAAGTTATAACTAAAGACTTTTATGCACACATGGTGGGATATACCAAAATTAGAGAGAAAAAAGAGTTAAGAGAATTTATACTTGTTCTTGGATGCATGTTTCCTTGGCAACAATAGTTCATCCTTGTTTATCTATAATAAACTTGTATTATCTAATTTTTAGTCTTGTTCAGATCTCCCATTGAGGATTGTTCGCTTACCATCCATTACAAATTAGTTGTGATGATCAAGTATTGATTTAGAGCCCAGGTTTTTAGCTGGTTTTTGACCCCTACGTTATTTTTTATATTATTGAAGTGACACAAACTACATTTTTAGTTATATTAGTTTGTAAACTTTTTGTAATGAAATTAGAAGTAGATTTTTTATTAATTTAATATCGGAAAAGATCTTAAACTTCTCTCCACATTTCTCATCATTGCCTTTTTGGGAAAACATTGTCCTTATCATGATCTATGAGGAGAATGAAAGTTAACCAATAGGAAAAAATAGTTCTCTGAGAATTTATGGTGGAGGATGTGGTTAGTTTTGGTTAGATCAACTTGATGCTATTGTAAGGATTGGTCAATTACAAGATGAAAAATGTCAAAATCACTACCAATATTATCATAAAAAACACTTACAAACTAATATGACAATAAATATTATTAATGTCATATTATTAGTATAATAAATAAATTTATTAATTACTTTTTTTTATATTTATTTAAAACAAATGTTTGTAAAATTGTTGTTAATTCCGTTCAAGCTGGAGCATTTAGAAAATACTACGTCGGCAAGTAAATCGAAATGAGAAATCCCACCATTTAACTTCGGGAAATTTTTTGTTCCAATCATTAATTCTGGTTCATTCCGGTCATTTTCGAACAATATTCAAATTTCAATCAGAATGAATTTGCTCCTTAAAATAAATTTTTAAAAAAGTCACGCGGAAACTCTCTGAAACAAGAATTTCAATTAAAAATCTTACAATAAGCAAATGTGATATCATACACAATATAAACCTTTTTTTTTTTAGGACCCAAAAAAAAAAAACTCATATTAAATCTTATCCAAACAACGCAGACAAACGAACAAATCTAAAACAAACTATAACGGGAGAAATAGGATAAAGCCAATCAGGGAAAAAGCCAAGGTAGTGTATGCATACAAGAGGAATTGATGCAGGATTAAAGGGGCTGTTTCACATGGGAAAACCATGTGACTCCATTGCTCCTATTATTACAAAATCATCCCCCTTTTAGAGGAAAAATTCCCATATTTAAATTCTTCAGTGGATATACTCGAAAATATCATATAATTTATGTTATGTAATGTAATGAGATATTATAATCTTTTTTTATCATGTGATGTGATGATAATGTTAGAACTTAATGCATATTATTTTTATATTTGATTATTTTGAAATTATAATTTTATGTTATATAATTATGTATGTTAATTATAGATTCGTATGTTGGAATTTGCTGGTACCAAAAGATACCATTCCAATTGACAACATTGATTTATATAGTAAAATTTATAGGGTGAAACTTAGAAACAATACCTTATATGTAGTTCCTTAGGTTCCCAATTAAATCATTTCACGTGACAAATTTATTTAACTCAGCCCAAACAGTGTGATATTCATCTTAATGGCAATGTGTCATCTCCATGGTTGCCCAAATCCTTTTGCTTGAATCTCAAAGCCATGACCAAAACCAACTCACAGCCACCAAAAACCCAGAAAGACCATGACTAACCCACAACCACCGAAACCTAGCAACACACAGGCCATCGTCATCTCGTCCTATCACACAAACCTAGCACTCACTACCACGGCCACCCCAACAACCACCACAAATTTGCTGATCATGACTTGAAATAAGATTTGGTGAGTTCTTTTATATAGACCTTAGGTTTGAAATCGGTCCAGACTTGCATTGGCCTCGCCATCTAGTCTGAATCTTGGATAGACCTGATTCAGGCTTGACACTAGTGTTTAGAACTCCAATTATGACGCCATGAGAGGCTTGGTTGAGGACCCAAGTGTTGTTGCTGTTGGAGTTAGTTCGAGTGTTTTTTTTTTTTTTTTTTTTTAATTGAGATCTATTGTCGTAAAGCTAAGTTTGATGCCATTTGGTTTGAGTTGAATAAATTTGTCATGTGAGATGATTTAATTGGGGAGCCTAAGGAATCATATATAAGGTATTGTACTTAAGTTTTGTACAAATTTATAACATCCATATATACTCAAAAGAAATTACAGACTACATGGGTAAAACCGTAAAAGGCTTGAATCATAAATGATTTTTATTTTTTAATAAAAAAATAGTGAAAGAACTAAAAGTACAAGCCTAAGAGCATTAGCATTGGAGAATGCTAATGCCAAATGTAAGGGATATTTGACATTTCAAGCCCCAAAATGTATCGCATCAGGAAATGCTATTGCTAAGTATTGCAAATTTTTTTGCAATAGTGCTACAGTGCAATTCTATCTTTAGAATTGCACTGTAGCACAATTCTAAAAAAAAAAAAACTAATATTTTATTGTGTCTGTCTCTCTATCCGTCTCTCAATCTTTGATTCTCTCTCCTTTCAATCCTCACTCACTCCCTCTCTTCAGACTTAAAACTCCATAGCCTACAAAACTCAAAACTCCATAGCCACCAAAACTCAAAACTCCATAGCCACCAAAACTCCAGATCAGTGTGATGGAGTGGAGATTGGCGTTTGGGGTTTGGCACAGAGATCGGTGTTTGGGTGTGGTGTGGAGATCGGCGTTGGGCTGTGGGTTTGCCGTGGGTTGCGTGGGTTCGGATCGGCATGAGTGATCGGTGTTTGGGTGATCGGCGTTGGGCTGTGGATTTCTGCAGGTGGTTTTTTTTTGGGTGATCGGTAATCGGTGTGGTGTTTAAGTGATCGGCATTGGGCTGTGGGTTTGTCGTGGGTTGCGTGGGTTCAAATCGGCTTGGGTGATCAGCGTTTGGGTGATCGGCGTTGGGCTGTGGTATTTAGGTGATTGATGTTTGGTGTTTGATGGTCTAGGGTTTTTTTTTTTTTTTTTTTTTTTTTTTTTTTTTTGGGTGTTGATGGTAGATTATGGGTTGCTAGTGGTGGTGGTGGTGGTGTCAGGTGTGTGTAGTGCAGTGGTGGTGGGCAGTGGTGGGCATGTGGTGATGGTGTTTTCTGTAAAATTTGTGGTTATTGAATAGAAAGAATGAGAAAGAAAGAATAAATGATGGTGATTGGGGGAAATATTATTTTATTGTGTAGATATATTATTTTAATGAGTACAATAGGAAAATAAAAGTTTGGATGCTGGAAGTATTGTAAAATGGTATGATATAATTGATAAAGTAGTTTTTTGGGATGGCGAAATAGAATAGAGTAGCATTTCCTGATGCTAATGCTCTAACATGGGAGATGGTATTAGGTGTAAGAGGCAATGGTAATAGGTGGGAGTGGCGTTACACCTATCCTATTACACACATAATTTTCACTCAACATAGAGCTATAGCAATAATGTATTTTCAACTCATGACCAAGGTTTTAAATTTCGTTTCGTTTTGATCGGAATATTCCATTATGGTGCTTAACTCGGTGCACTTACCCCCCATGTTCCGTTTTGGTTTAAATTTTGGTCTGTTTTGGTGTTTCAGACCAATTTTGGTTGTTTGAGTCTCTCAATTCTGGACTATTCTTGGTTGTTCCAGATTGTGTTGAATTTTTTTAAATATTGAAGTCCAAATTCATCATTTGACTCATTTTATTCTCCTATCATATTTTAAATTATGTGTTGGATAATTAGATTCAGTGAAATATGAAGTTATAAATAAATAAATATATGTTTTTGTATGCATATATATCTGGTGCATAATCTTGAAATCATCAGTACCGAAATATTATATTACAGTTGTAAATTCGTAACGAAATTTAAAACCTTATCCACGATGAGATTAAAAAAAAAAAAAAAACCTTGACCAGAAAAAAATAATAATAATAAAAAAAAATTGATTTGACCCGAAACCGAAAGTAAAAGTTGTAGCCATAATTTGCATATGTCCAAAGGAGTCGGTTGCATTATTGCAAAAATGGGCCATCCTCCTCCCCTCCATGATAGACACAAGACGAGAAAGCCAAACCATACAGAACAATGTGTGGTTGGCTGCACATCACCAACTTCATCCATTTTCAATTTCATAAAGCAACGAACGATCTCAACAACTGTATCAAACAAAGCTTTACAAGGATAATAGAAGATGAAACTAATATAAATTAAGAAAGATAAAATAAAAGGAAAGAAGATGAGCAAAAATTGCTTCTCCTCTCCTTTATTACAAAGACATACGGACAAAAGAACACAACAATTTTTCAATCAAATCAATACTCATTGGACAGAGGTGCATGTTCATGGTGCATGAACACGTTGCCATAGATAAGCCCAGCTAAGCCACCACCAATTAGGGGTCCAACCCAGTAGATCCAGTTGTCATGGAAGTCACCGCTAGCCACAGCCGGCCCAAAGGAGCGAGCCGGGTTCATTGATCCACCGGAGAATGGGCCGGCAGCCAAGATGTTTGCACCAACAATGAAACCAATGGCAATGGGTGCAATTGTGCCTAGTGAACCCTTCTTGGGGTCAGCTGCTGTTGCGTAGACTGTGTAAACCAAAGCAAAGGTAATGATAATCTCCATCACCACTCCTTCAATGGCTCCAACTCCGGCAGCAAGGCTGTGGATGGGAATTGCCTGAAAAAGAAGTAACATCAATTTGGTGTTAATTTAGCTTTCCTTGAGAAGGAAGGAAGAGAATTATAGAACATAAAAGGAATTTGATGAATCGTGATCCTCTATCGATCCCAAGATGTAAACTTCATTATTTGCTAAATCAACCATATTTTTCACACGTCTTATTTATTTATCTTCCTTCTAAAGTGACCATAATTTAAAGAAAGAAATCTGTCATATGATATGCTACAATTAATAAAGTATAAAGTGATGCACTTTTAGTGGAGCCAGAAGATTTTTTGTTCAAAGTTTGATCAGATAGCCACAAACACATGTTTTGGCTCTTGTAATGATAAGGTCATAGTTGCCCTTGTTTTGGTTAGTATTAACTACATATAGAAATTATTTGGGGTGCCAAAAATTGAAAAAATTCTTATCAAACAAAACTTACCAAGCCTCCAGTGACTGCCTTGAGAAGGAAACATGCTACAATGGAGCCAAGAAGTTGAGCAACCCAGTAGAAGATGCCAGTAAGGACTGTGATTTGGCCACCAAGTGCCAATCCAAAGGTGACAGCAGGGTTAACATGGCCACCTGAGATGTTGGCACCAACTGAGACTGCAACAAAGAGAGCAAAGCCATGGCAGATAGCAATGGCTACTAGCCCCTCTGGATCAAGTGCCGCATTGGATGTCAACTTATCTGTCAAAACAAAAACAAAAAAAGATGTAAGAATTAATGTAAAAGTGGGAAAAAAAAAAGACAAAAAATTACTTATTGTTATGCATCCAAAGCTCTCTCTCTCTCTCATGGCCACAACCTAACCAACAACAATAAGTCTAACAACCAAACCTTAATCTTACAATGAATCATCAACAGACTAGTCAACATCTACAACATAGCTTACATAAGTAACCCTCCTCGAAGAATATTATGGTTTCTTTTTCCCTTCTTTATTTATGGTTAATATTTGTCATCCTCATATAGGTTTATTTATCCCATAAAAAAAAAAAAAATTATATAGATTTATTATCCAATGATCAGCAAGAGTTCAAAATATTTCCATGTTATGAAAAGAACAGAACAAAGAAATTAAATTGAAATGTTATCTTTAGCTCAAGCAGTGTGCTAGAGGGACAGCCATGTAAAGAAAAGAGAGCTATTATATATAAGTGAGTGAGTGAGAGGAGAACTAACTGTATGCTATAGCCGAACCAACACCAGCAAAAACAAAGAGCAAGGTTGAGATGAACTCAGCAAGATAGGCCTTGAAAGAGCCCAAACTAAACGAGTCATCAAATCGACCAAAGGCAATCCTGGCCATTTTTTGGTTTAACTTAGTGCTATAGCTATTGGAGACGGAGTACTTGGGAGGATAAGGATAGAGAGAATATATGGTTGAGATAGCAAAAATGGCTTTTCTAGGTCACATATAAATACTACAAAGATGTGCAATATAATATAAGCTTTATTAGGGTATAGATCATGAGTAATTCATACTAAGATTGTGTTACTATTATTGAAAAGTATTGTTTATTAAGAAGATGAAAAAGGAATATGTAAAGTGTACACAATATCCATGCATATCCAATCTGATTATTTTCTTTGGTCTTAGCTGTCACTAACATGCTTTAATGGAAATGTCCGGAAGCACATCAATGATTCTACCATGTGAGACTGATGAGAGTGAGAGAGAGCAAAAGTTGTGAAATTTTGGTGGGGTTTTTTTTTACGAAGAAAATAATGATAAAAGAGAATAGACATGAGGGCATGGCTTGCTTTGGCCCACATATTGCACCGACCAATGGCTCCATGCCCCAAATTAATATGGGCAAGAAGTTGTGGCATTTGAAAAATGAGTGGATAGGATTATCATTTTGTATTTTTAATTTTTTAATTTGTTTGTTTAGGCTTAAGTGGCCTTCTTTAATTGGCTGTGGATAAAGAGGAATCTTAAGCTTTAGCCTGTTTGTTGGTTTATTAGCTTGGAATTATTATTATTATTATTATTTTTTTTTTCTTTCAAGAATCAGGAGCTTTGAATAATTTATTAGTCGTGCCTTTATCAACTCTGTTAATTATTTGATGATAACTTTAAGGGGTTTCCTTTTTCTTTTCTTATGTTTTTGTCTGCATGAGTAAAAGGTGGTTTTGGATATTCACCCACGTGATTCCATTGTCCTATTGGGAAGGCTCTAGCTCAATGAATTGAATTGTCCATCACTGAAACCGGCCTTTTACAGTTTTGGTGCTCCCACAAAATTGTTTAGCTAATCGAAGTGCACCACATCATTAATGGTGAATTCCTTTTAGTCTTTTACTGGAGAGGCAAACAAATTTTAGTTACCAAATAATCTTCCCCCTCAATTTACGTGATTGAATAATTGAGTAAGCTTTGTGGAGTGTAATGGACAAAAACTTCGTTCACCTCGTCATAATGTTTGGATTTGAATAGTACTGGACTCATTAACATTGAGGCCGCAAGCCAACGAGGGAATCCCATGGTATACCCTGCTTGATAGGATTTTTGTTTTTTTTATAAGATGTGATTTACCTCTATGATCTTATCTTTTTCTATTCAGCAAAAAGTAATAATAAAAAATGATAATTGATTAAGCTTTTGCGCCCATTTTTCTATTCTCAAATCAGATTAATTGTGTTGGAGTCACAGGCAAATAGGCAATGCCCTTGAACATGAACTTGAAGCATCACGTGCTCCGTCTTAATTACTTGTTATGAACCACTAATGTTTCTCTAATTTTTGTCACATATCTATTTATGCAAAACCTAACTTTTGGAACTTCGTACGCACTTTTTTATTTTCACAATGTTTATGTAGCACGAACACTGCAATAACAAACGCAATTGTGATGTCAAATTAAAGTAACTATTGGTATGATATAAACTAATTGTTACCTATGTTATATGTATGCAGTATGCGATGCCACAAAATAAGTTTATGTCATGCTGCCGAATGAATTATCTCACACTAGCGTAGTATATAGGGCGCTTCTCATTGTTCGCAATAAATGTATGGTGTACATCATGGAAAGACAATAATCATAGTACTTCGATGGTGAGAGTGACTGATCATGGTGATTTTTTTTTTTTTTTTTTTGAGTAAACAGCTTCTCATTGTTCGCAATAAATGTGTGATGTACATCATGGAAAGACAATATAATCATAGTACTTCGATGGTGAGAGTGACTATAATGGTGAGTTTTTTTTTTTTTTTTTTTTTTTAGTAAACAGTAATACTTATTAGAACACACACGAAAATAGTAATATTAGTATTTTAAACCGGGTTTATAATACATTATTTAACCCGAGTACAACTACAAAAGGGTCTAACCTTTGTAGTTGTAGACTGAGGTTATAAACAGCAAATACTAGACATACACAACCAATGTGAGATAAACATCCTTTCTTTTTTTTGAGTAAAAAGTAATACTTATTAGAACATACTCGAAAATAGTAATATTAGTGTTTTAAACCAAGTTTATAATACATTATTTAACTAAAGTACAACTACAAAAAGGCCTAACTATTGTAGTTGTAGACTAGGGTTATAAATAGCGGATACTAGACACACACAAACAATGTGGGATAAACATCATTTCTTTTTTTTTAAGTAAACAATAATACTTATTAGAACACACATGAAAATAGTAATATTAGTGTTTTAAACCGGGTTTATAATACATTATTTAACCAGAGTACAACTACAAAGGTTAGACCCCTACAAAGGTTAGGGGTCTAACCTTTGTAGTTGTAAACTGGGGTTATAAACAGCGAACACTAGACACACACAACCAATGTGGGATAAATATCCTTTCTTTTTTTTGAGTAAACAGTAATACTTATTAAAACACATACGAAAATAGTAATATTAGTGTTTTAAACCGGGTTTATAATATATTATTTAACCAGAGTACAACTTCAAAAGGGCCTAACCTTTGTAGTTGTAGACTGGGGTTATAAACAACGAACACTAGACACACACAACCAATGTGGGATAAACATCTTTTTTTTTTTTTGAGTAAATAGTAATACTTATTAGAACACACACGAAAATAGTAATATTAGCGTTTTAAAAAAAGAGGAATAGAAAGCAAAAGCAAAATTAATTACTTGGTTTGTTTTGATGGCTTATGTCCACGATGTAAAGTTTTTAGTGATTACGTCTTTATTAATACTAGTCGCAAATTCACGCATTGCGCTTAATAATATTATTGTTTTAGTTATTATTTATTAACAGTTGGTTTTTCATTATCTTTTAAGTTAATAAAAATCATACATATACTTTTTCTTAAACCTTTATACATACACACACACATATATATATATATATATATATATATATATATATATATATATATATATATATTTTAATGTGAATCTTTACATATATAAAGTCTATATATTCCAATTCTTTATATACATAAAAACATAGATGTGTATATATATATATATATATATATATATATATATATATATATATATATATATATAAATATATATATATATTTATTTATTTATTTAATGTGAATCTTTACATATATAAACTCTATATTCCATTTCTTTACATACACAAAACCATACACATTAGGTATATATATTATTTACTTAGGCTGCGTTTGGTTGGGTGTAAAATATTTTCGGGTGTAAAATATTTTCGGGAAAGGAAAATATTTTCAAGTGTTTGGCTGCATTATGAAAATTGTTCTAGAAAATGTTTTCATGTGTTTGGTTGCATTCTGAAAATGCTATTTTCCTACTAGTTTCTCACATTTTCTCACCAATTTTCTCAGCTACCAAACAAATTTTATAATAGAAAATTGTAATATGCAAACTTTTAAAGAAACAAAAATCAAAACTAAACCATTCTCAATACACAAAACCATTCGGTCAAAACCAAAGAGGGAGGAGGAAGAGAGAGTGATCACAAATCGAGGGAAAGGGAGAGGTAGATCGAGAAAGAGAGAGATCGGTCCAGCGGCGGCAGGCTTCAGGCGGCGCCGAGATTTGAGACGAAAAGAGTTCGATCTAGAGGGTGGCGGGACGATCTCACGGTGCGATCTCACGATGCGATCTTGGCGAGACGATCTCTCCAGCGCGATCTCGTCGACGCGAGCTCAACGACGCGTCTGGGCTTGGGGCGGTGGTCTAACTCTTCATGCTCTTCGTGCTCCAATCTCACTCTCTCTAGTCTCTCTTCGTGCTCTCTCTCTCTCTCTCTCTCTCTCTCTCTCTCTCTCTCTCTCTCTTTGCGCGTCTGAGTTCGAAAATCATTTGTAGTGAAAATAAAAGTGTAAAATATTTTCCGGGTCAAAGCCATAAAACACACGGTCAACTGAAATTGTTTTCCGGAAAATTCTATTTTCCATGCGCAACCAAACACGCGGTGAGGTGTAAAATCATTTCCTGAAATGGCTTTACACCAAAACAAACGTAGCCTTAATGTGAATGTTTACATATATAAACTCTATATATTCCATTTCTTTATATACGTAAAACTATAGACTTCTACTCCATAATGATATTGGCCAATTAGTTTTATCATTATTTATAATGCAATATGTTGAATAAAATAATATGAGAAGGAAAAATAAAGTAAATAACAAGAAACACCAAATTAATTATCTCTATTAATTATATTACAATTTTATTTATTTGAATTTAAATAAAATATTATGTGTTTAATTTAAAAAAAAAATAAGAAAACATAAATAATTTAATTATATGGAAGATGTGGCTGAGTTTAAATATTGAATAAAATAAGATGAAAAAAAATGTAAAAAAAAAAATATATACATATATATATAATAAACACCAAATTACCCAAATCATATTATGTAATAGAATAATATATATTATATTCATATGTATTATCTTTAAATTTTTATAACACAATAGGATAACATTTAACAATCAAAGAGAACAAAAAACTTAAAATACAAAACTAAATCGCATCAACCCAAAGTAGAGTTATAACGAACACAAAAATTTATCAACTTAAAGTAGAGATGCAAGAAAAATAAATAAAAAATACTCCAAAAAATATTGAGAGAGAGAGATAGAGAGATAACATTTTCGTGAGGAAAAACTATGCAAAGAATGGAAAAGAGAATGACAAATTTATAGTAAGATGAAGTGAATATGAAGAGACAAAATATAGGAAGATGAAGGAAAAGATGAATAGTGATATTAAGGTTGAGGGTAGTGGGTAGTGGGGAGATGAAAAAGTAAGGGAGGGAAAGATGAAGAGACAAAATAAAGGAAGATGAAAGGGAAGAGACAAAATAAAGGAAGATGAAAGGAAAGATGAATAGTGATATTAAGGTTGAGGGTAGTGGGGATTGGGGAGATGAAAAGGTAAAAGAATGAGAAAGGTTGGAGAAAGTATAATTATTAAAATAAATAAAAAAGTAAACGTTAAAAAAAATTATAGGAAAATTAGAAAGAAAAAGGATAATGACGTGGATGTTGATGTGGCTTAATTGGAGCGCAGCAACAATAAATGATATGCTTTAACTTTTAGAGAGAGAGAGAGAGAGAGAGAGAGAGAGAGAGAGAGATATATATATATATATATATATATATATATAAGTAAACGTTAAAAAAAAATTATAGGAAAATTGGAAAGAAAAAGGATAATAACGTGGATGCTTATGTGGCTCAACTGGAGTGCAACAACAATTAATCCTACGCTTCATCTTTTAGATATATATAGATATGATGAATTATGTATGTGTTTCCATGAATTCCACCAATTCCCATTAAAAAAGAAAAAGAAAAAGAAGGGAATCCAATAATATTAACTAAGTCTAAGCTTATTCTAGATTAATCCTATAGATGATTGCATTGGATATGGATAACGTCACTAAAGTGTGGACAACATATATATGTACCGAGAAACATGTCTATCCTTATGAGGATAATGTGTGAGCACAGTCACCTGGTGAGGTCATTTACTAAATAAAGACTAGAGAGTACTGATATTGGTACATGTGAGTTTGCATTTTTTCAGCATGGGTTGCACAACTTTTAAATCGAAAATGAAATGGGTAGAATGAAGCCTATTCTGAGAGAAGGAACAATATATGGATCTCGATATGGGCTTCTCGCATGTTATAGGTACCTTTTGAGCTTCTTCCCTCAAGCCCCTGCTGTTTTTACATAGTCTACTCGACATGAATTAGGAGTTAGTTACCGTTGGTGACGATAAAGTACTGTTTTAACATATTGTGTTGTGGTTGGGGCAATTGGGTTTTGCCATTATATATGGTGTTTCAAGGGCTTAGGCAAGATGAACTTTGAATCTAATTTCATGTCTTTCTCTTTCCATCGTAATATGGTATTACTCTATTAACAATTTAACCCAACTTCATTTTTTTGTTGCTACATTTTTGTTGTGTCCAAATCATTATTTTTTGTTGTTACTCAACTTATTTGATTTTTGGAACTGTTTTTACACTTACTAGTCTTTGTAACTGTATTTTAGGGTGCTCATTTTTTATTTATAGTAGACAAAAAAAAAAAATTATATATAATTTTTTTCAAGATCTTTGAACACCCTAACCATAACATGGAGTTGCCACTGCTCACGAGGTTGGAATAACATTTATGGCTCACCGGTTACCTGCTCGTAGATTCGAATTTAGCGGCTAGGATACTATTATGGTAAACATCAAGTAGGGAACACTTACCCCTAATAGGTGTTAGCTTGATTGCTTCCATCAGGAGGAGTCCATCTCGAAGAAGAAGCACATGGGCCCCTCATTACTGTTCCTCAGAAATTCTCGAGAATTCTTCAAACGTTATTGTCTTGGAAGATAGTTTTTGTAGGTGGGTGCAAATCTTCCAAACAATTATACAAGACAAATGATAAGTCTAGGATCACCAAATTTCACATCCAACTAGTATGTTAACTTAGGATTGGATGTATAATAAAAATAGTCTTACTAGTACATTTATGTGATAGTGATGTTGCTCTCATCATAGGTTAACAACTTAGTAGAGTGTGAAATGAGATTGAAGTGCCCTTACTTCTTAAAATAAACTACACTAACCAAAACTTGAAAAATAATTTCTATTTTTTAAATCTTATGTTTTACTTTAACCCTCCTTTCCAAAAGAAATTCTCATTTTACACTCATTGTTCTTGCTCCTCACTTGGAGGAATATATTGGAAACTAAAACAATATAGTAAAAGGGTAGTGTTCATTACACACGCGTGCATTTCAATTGTTTTGTGTGGTCGTGTGTGGAAGTGTGTGTGTGCAACAATTTTTACCCATCTCTACTTCTTTTAAGGTCATTGCGGACGTGGAGACTATTATTGACCTGGCGCTTATTTTGAGCAAGTATCATCGAAAGATCAAAATTTTTTACCTCACAAAGCTTCAGTTATCAATGGAGTACTTGAAGTCCCAAGGACGTTTTAATTTGGTTAGGGACATTTTAGGACAATATACACTTGAAAGTGCTTACACCATGTTCCGAACAGAACAATTAAATTCCCCCCACGCATGCACAGCCTTTAAAGCAAGCAAGGCAAGAGCGCAACTGTGGTGGAAGCATCTCTAGAAACTTTAAAGAGTTGCAAATAAAATTTGAGTTTTTATTGTGAAGAACATGTAAAAATCTGTTGCCTAGATACAAAGACTAACTTATTTAGGCCAAAGATTCTCTCTAACTTGACCTGTGAATTGAATTGTGATGGACGTGGAAAAGATTAAGAGGATATCACCCAGGTTATATCTATATGTATATATATGGTCTTGCTCCTCAGCTACTAAGACATGGGAGATAACTTATCTTCTTAAGACGATGATTCTGTCTCTTGTGATTGAAAACACTGTAAAGTTGGCTAGGACATGTCAGCTTGTAAGAAAGATAGCTTAAAAGCAATGATGTGAAAGTTATATCGACAAATTCATAGTTTCAGTATTATTTTACTTTTTCTATACCGACTTTTACATTTTTTTTTTCTTCTTGTAGTAAATATCCTGATATAATCATGGCAGGTTGAACCTATATGTATAATCATTATTATGTAGTTGAGTGGCATAAAGAACATAAAACTATGCAATAAGGTATATGGGTGGGTAGGTAGGATGAGTCATTAATCTTAGTTATGGGCTGAAGAAAGATTTTGAGAGCCATTGGGTCAGAAGTAGCATATCAAAATAGTAGTATGTTCTAGGCTCTCTCTAATTTTTGTTTAAATATATTGATTTATGGTGATGATGACAAAGAAAAAAACTATAATGACAATTACCATGAACTTTGTATGTGTGCGCAGTGTATAGACTTACTTGATGATTGTATATACATATAGGTTTGAGATTTGAGAATTGTGATCTACTCATACATATCAATGATATCATATAGAAGACTGGATAGCATAACAGTGAAAATGTACCCAGAAATGACATCAAACACAATTTTGCACTTGCAAATTGCAATATCATTTTCATTTACCATTCTTGTCTAGGAGTTTGGTTTATTTACTATCATTGAGTAGGTGCTTGGACCAACTATCCCAAAAGTTTGTTTTTTACATATGTCATGCTGACTGGTAGCTCAAAACATTATTCACGAAGTTAATTAAATTGGAACCTTATTCAAACCCAAAATTTCTCTCTTATGTGTTCTTAGATTATTATAGTTATCAATTGTTGTATTCTTGAGTTTTCATTTATTGTTTGCTTCTCATAGAAGTATTATTTGCTTTACAAGCCTGACATATATGAGCTGCATATTCTAGTTGTGTTTGCTTGTGGGGGTAACAGAAAATTTATTGAATATCAAATCACACTGGTCACTAGGCCCACTACTCCTAAATATTACCTGTTTATACTTAGTTTTCCTTCTCTTTCTTTAGTTTTGGCTCTACATTGTTATAGCAAAGTTCAATGTACTAAAGAGCCTAAAATAATGGTCCCCAGACAATCTCAACTAAATATTTAACAGTCCTAACCAATTTTGAACAACCCCCATTCAGTTTTCACAACATAGGACCTTTGTCTATGATCATCTACCATGGAATCTCATGGTGAAGTAGACCTAAGGAGGTTCATGGATGAAGAAAGGAAGAACATCAATTTACCTAGGAGACTCTCTTTTGGTGCTCATCAAAATTCAGCTGAGCCTAGAATGCAGTTTACTTCTCCAAGGCCATCTTCTGCTTCAGCAACATCAATCCCAATACGACCAATGAGCCCGGAGACACCATGGACACTCTCCCCGGTGCGAACATCTCCCACTCAACCTCTTCTTTATCATTGCATAGCCTCTCTCCATCGCCATGAAGGTAACATTTTCTCTATCACACTCACAAAAGATTTTATATTCACTGGCTCTGAAAGTAAACGCATCCATGTCTGGAAGCAACCAGACTGCACTGAAATGGGTTACATAAGGGCTAATTCTGGTCAAGTTCGTGCCATCTTGGCTTGTGGAAGAATGCTATTTACCACACATAGTGACTGCAAAATTCGCGTATGGAATGTGTCGATCACAGACAATTTTCGACCAAAGAAGATCACTACCTTGCCTCAAAGAAAATCATTCTTCTTGTTTCCAAGAAAGAGCACACTCCAACACAGAAACATTATTTCTTGCCTAGCATACAACCATGAAGAAAAGCTGTTATATACAGGTTCATGGGACAGAACAGTTAAGGCCTGGAATATCTCTGAAAAGCATTGTGTGGATTCATTTGTGGCTCATGATGGTCATGTCAACGCAATTGTTATCAATGAACATGATGGGTGTGTTTTCACTTGCTCCTCTGATGGTTCAGTGAAGATATGGAGAAGGGTGTTTGGTGAAAGCTCTCATATTCTCACCATGACACTAAAGTTTCAACTTTCACCAGTTAATGCCTTGGCTTTGAGCATGTCACAAAGCACTTGCTTGCTCTACTCTGGCTCCTCAGATGGGCTTATAAACTTTTGGGAGAAGGAAAAGATGTCTGGGAGATATAACCATGGAGGGTTTTTACAAGGTCATCATTTTGCTATTCTTTGCTTAATAGCCATAGGTGACTTAGTCTTTAGTGGTTCCGAGGATTCAACAATCAGGGTATGGAGGAGAGAGGAAGGAAATTGCTTACATTCATGTCTTTCAGTCATTGAAGGACATCATGGGCCAGTGAGATGCTTAGCTGCTTCTTTAGAGTCAGATAATGTGGTTAAGAGTTTGTTGATTTATAGTGCAAGCTTGGATCAAACTTTTAAGGTATGGAGGGTCAAAATTTATCCCACTGAGAAGGCAAACTTGGAGGACCCAGTGAAAGATCAGCAAAGAGAAGCTGTGGAGTTTGAGATGAGTCCAGTTCTGTCACCATCATGGGTAGAGAAGAAGCTTCAAGGAGATCATTTTCAGTAGGAGAGGCAGTAGCTGGAAACAATCCAGACCATGTAAGGTTTAGTTTAGTATGATTTGTGGTTAATAAAATTGAATCTAATTTGTTTTCTAGTTACAAAATCTCCTTTCTATTTAACCCACCAACCCAGTTTAGCTGTTCCACCCAACTTGTAGTAATGAATTTTGAAGAGGTTCAATTAAGAGGCTTTTAAGTTTTAACTAGTTTTTTCTGGGATTGTCCATGTGCACTCACTAGCTGCACTGGTAATCAATAAAAATTTGGGACCAACTTTTGTAACATACAGAAATTTGGCACTCCATTCAAATCATTCTTAATTCATCATATGCACACGTGTGGCACATGTGACTGACTGATGGCTTATAAACGGTTATAAGCGTTTAATTCACTGTAGATTCTTTCAAGACTTCCACCAATTGCAATTAAAGACTTTGTGTACACACTTCATCACATTTAACTTCATTTTCTATTAGCTTTTACCTCTTTGAAAATTTGTGATTGTTGCTAATTACTTGAAGCAATAAGGAGTGTGACTTCTGCACACACCAGAATATAATATGAAATATCAAAAGAAAATAAAACTGGTGGATAGAAACACAGAAGTTGAGCAAAATGGCTGAGAACATTCTGTAATAATAGAATACCTCTTTCTTTGGGGTGTTTGTCAGGTGATAGTGTAGGACTCTCGCTATAAGGCCGATAATTCTTCAAGGATTGCAGTCAGTAATTACCACCAACATTTGGGATATTTAGATACTGGCAACGTAAAAAATATGAGCAGGACATGCTTTGCACGGTGATACCTGGCGGGTTGAATAATTCCAACTCTATGATTTAAAAATGAAACGCATATTTTCTCTTCCTTTTACAATTACAATAGCAGGAAAATGTGCAGACAAAGCAAAGGAAGGGGAAAAAAATCAATAACCAAGAATATAGTCTCTATTTGAGCTACTATCATATGACGAGTTCCAATACACAATCGGCAAAGAATTAAGTCTAATAATCATAATCAGCCTGCAGACATCTAATTTGAGCTACTATAAGATGATGAGTTCCAATACACAATTCAAGCAAGATTTATCATGCTGGTACAGATAGAGTTTAGTTTCTACTTTGACTTGAATTTCTCTCTCAAATTTGGTCGTTTATGCAATTCCCTTTGAGGAGGCCCAGGGCTCAAAGTCAAACACAAGTATTTTATGCAACATAATTCCAAGTTTCAAATCATTGTATACACTACTTTGGTAACATACTGCAAAAGTTAAAAAATTTTAGTATTTATTAGAGGAAATTGGTATATAGATTCATTGAAGAACTACAAATCTGGAACCAGGAGTCTGAAATCAGTCAAGTAAGAGAGCACATACGAAAAGAATATACTAAAATAATTCCCAAAGAATAACTTAATAACTTTTGCATTCATGGTTTGCTACTAAAAAGAAAAGCACATTGATATCTAGGAAAATGGTTCAGTCCACTTGCATATTTTCAGGAAAAGGTATTGAAGCACAACAATGATAATAACCATTTTCATCAAACGTAAATCTCTGCGAAAGATGAGCTTCACGGATAAGATAATCCCCCCATTCCTCTGATCCAAACTGTTTGAAAATACCACGTGCATCAAAAGAATCAGCATTTCTAGTCCATTTCTTCCTAAACAGTAAGTTCCATATGTTAGTCACAGCTGTGAGAAAAGAGAAGACAAACACAACTGCAACACTGGGAGCATCTAATAAGTACCAGGAAAAAGAAAAGGAAAAAGGAAAAAGAAATGGTAGTCACACCTTTTTCTATGCCTCGCATTCATCACAGTGGCATGCAACTGCAATTCAAGGAAAACAGAAAACCCACATTATTTGCACTTTCAAGTTTCATATGATACTATTACTATTTTAAGTTCTCATAAGGTGGAATTCATATGGCCATAAAATTCTAAACAAACTCTAATTTTGAAACAACATACAATTACAATTTACAACACTCTTGAACACCCAAAAAACCAAGTATGCCTTATATATTAAGGATCCGTTTGGGATCCGCTTATTTTGCTAAAACTAAAAACTTTTTGCTGAAAGTACTGTAGATAAAAGTAAAGTTAGCTGAAATAGTACAGTAGTACCCATGAATAGTACCAAAAAGTGCAGTAAGATCCATGAATAGTAGCAAAAATAAGTTGGTAAAAATAATATTTGCCAAACGAACACTAAATATGCAGGAATTATGTAAGGGAGTAAGGCTTTATTAAGGACTCTAGAGCTGACTCCAAAGTTTTGGGACAAAGGCTTTTGTTGTTGCTGTTGTTGTTGTTCTATGTCAGGAAGTATAAATTGAATAAGAATGCAGTAAAATAATGTAATCTTTCACCAGCAGGTAATAGTTCAAGCTGGTGTTTTTAATTTTTGAACATAACAAAACTGGTTATTGGGTTTGATTTTGTATCTTACTATACACATATTTTACTCAATAGTTTACATTATAATTCAAATTATATGGTTTTTTTTTTTTTTTTTTTTTTTTTTTACTTTTCTTTTTGGCATCTCCAATCACCAAAATGGGTCCACAGTTTGGCTCATTTAAATATTGACCCACCACCCGTACAGTTAAATAACTGGTCTAAATTCAATCTTACAGTGCAAAGTGAACAAGCATCAATTAATGCAATGACCAAAAGTAAAACACACGAAGAAAAGTTTTGGTATATGTCAAGAAAACTTATATGACAAAAAGAGAATTCATCATGAAAACAAGCTAATGACGGTATATCACAACCTCAAAGATATCTGTTCATATCTCAAAACACGTAGATGGAAACAGTTCGTCCAGTAACAAGCTAAGGATTGTATATCAGAACCTCAAAGGAAAACGTCATGCTATGTAAATCTCAGGAAATGTATGAGAATATTTAGAAATCTTAGAAGACAAAGAAGTATTCCCCAAAAATGATATGAGCATTAACAGCAAAAACTGAGGCATAGAAAAACTGCATTTTGACCTTAGCAAAACATTGGGAAATTTCAATAAGTCTTGTTCAGATGATAAGGTCAAATGAATTCATTAAAATTATAGATGAAAACTCTGAAACTTCACAGCTGTTTTTTTTTTTTTTTTTTTTTTTTTAAAGAAATTAATAATTATTTTTATATTTCAAGGCCTCCTTACTTTTTATCTCAAAATTTGTATATCCCATAATTTCAGAGAGAGAAAAATGCATTAGTTTAACAAAAAACTTTTTAATCCTCTCCTACTCCCTTCGTCACCACGCACCACCCCCTCCCACCCATAAGCATAAACGAGCACCCATTGACCACCTTCCTAGGCACTTGCACTTTGGGAAAACTTGAATTTGTTTAAGGAAATAGTAGCACTGATGCATGAAGAATAAGTACTTAAGTGGCTGAGAAAGTTTCAAAAGCTATCATACATGCTTCTCACATTAAGAACTTCAAATTCATGCAGTGACCAAAGTACAGTCACATATGCATGCATTGTTAAACTTCAAGTACAGCAAAAGATTCTTATGGAAAGCACACGTAGCTCAAAAGCATAAAGCATAATTAAAAAAAAAAAGGAAGGGAAGGATATAAAAAGGTAATATATTATACCTTTAACTTTTGATTAGCATCCTTTTCAAGGACCAGTCCAGCTTCAACATATGCATCAGTAATGACTTCTGAGAAAGTTCAAGAAATTCAAAAATACTTATTCCACAGAATCAACTTAAACCTAATTAAAGAAGATAGTATCAGTCTTTCTCATTTGTTAGTACAGACAAAAATTTGGATACGACAAGCACGTAACAGTCTGTCCTCACTGCCAATTTCTTCCACAGGAGCATAAAGAACACGGGCCTTGGCCAAAGAACCTCTCATGCAATCCTACGAGGACATGAAATGAGTTGGTCAAGGAAAATATCATCTTCCCTCACCCATTGCAAACATAACAATGAAAACCACCTTCCAATGTGCCAAAATCTAGAGGGTTTTTAATCCATGAATATGATTTTCAATAAAGAGCTCAAACATTAAACTATTTTCTACTTAATTCACCGAAAAATAAAAAATAAAGTAGATGATTGGTCAGCATATAATACATCTCAACTTAAACACACCTCCCAATGCTTAACAAGATCATTCACCATTAAGGTATAAACTGCATATGACACACCTTAACCAAAACAAATTCAGATATACATTAACTATCTAACAACTGGTGTACATGTACTTACACATATCTATGCACTTCAGCTTCGGTGACCACTGTTGTCAAGAAGTTTGAAGCATGATATCTTTTCAATGCATGTTCAAAACATATATTGGACACAACTATCTTTTTTTTTTTTATAAGTATTGGACACAACTATCTTACCCTTTGGACATAGAAAAAGATCTTACCAGCCCCTTAAGCCTTATAGAGACAGGCCGATTATCCAAAGCATCCATCACTTTTGAGGAGATACTCTGGGAAGAAATATTACACATTGATGTCAAGCAGTGCCACTTTCAGCCACATCTACCTTATTCAGTACAAAGTTGTTACCTGCAAAACCTCAGCAGCTGCACTAACACGGTCCTTGTTCCACAATTTTAGCATGAGTACAGTCAAGTGAAACGTTTTTGGTTTAATGAATATGGATTTGTCAATTCCCAAGTCGGCTGAGTGCAACATGCAGCAGCGTTTGTTAGAGGAGGAAGAGGATGAAAGAAAATAAAAGAATTGATTCTCTGATGATAAAAATGCAAACAGATGATTATCTGTGAGTCTTAAGAAAGATACATACAAATATAATCATGAAAACACACACGATAAATAACCAGGTAACATAAATATGATATGGGGAATAAAAAAACATTTGCAGTTGCATTATAAAACCCCATATATGAGCCTTTAAATCAATGCAATCACAAACAAAAAATAAATACTTATATGAGTGAAAAAGGATGTTGAGTGGTACCATGACTAGGCAAGTAGTAAGAAATATATATAATACACACACACACACGCACAATACTAAATCCTGCTACAGCTGACCAGCTAAAGAACAAGACCACTGCACAATCTCTTGATATAAATTTTTTAAGCTCCTTAGGCATCATGTAATATAATTGTTGGCATACCAGATAAAGGAGAAGACTTTGATGCTTTAGAGGCATAACTGACAAGAGGTATTTTACTCCTATTCACTTTAACATGTTCATTGTCATCATCAGTTTTGAGTTCAACAGCAACATCAGGTTGTTTATCTAACTGCTGATGCCCAACTTCATTGTCAGTAGCATCTTCATTTGAATCACTATCCCAATTCTCATCTGGGCAACCATCACTATTCCCCAATATGGAGTTCTGAAAATTCAGAAGCTTATTAACCAGTTCAGGGTGTACAGCCAATGGAAGTGATATGAAGTGAGAGTAATCGAGATTTGGGCTTTTAACTGCCTGTATTTGAAGGGAGAGAAGAAGAAGAAAAAAAAATAGTGATTAATACAACATTATGTATTTGGGTTGAAAATCAAGAAAATAATGCTGAAGAAAACATTTAACAAATAGTGTATAAAATAATTAAGAATGTGATCTAAAAAAAAAAAAAAAAAAACTCAATTCAAGCCAAGGTCATTGACATGAAATATTCTAGAAGGATAAAAAATATTGTATTCCTCATAACATCTTTTCGAAAATCATATTAATAGACAACTGACCTCATCAATTATAGTTTGTATCTTTTCTGAAGCAATATTGACACTTTCAATTGAAAGGCCTTCAATGGCTGCAAGATTATCATGTAAAACTTAATCAAAGGACAATAAAAACATCCCATTCACATATTCTAAATAGTAGTAGAAATTTTACATAATAATCAGCAGTAAATTATACATGTTATGATACAATTATGGAAGAAATTTAACACGGTTGAACGCTTTAAAGCAACAATTTATCATAATGACCATATACAAGATTCACATAGATTATAAGAAACCCAAACTTACTAATAGAATCATCCTTCTTGGATGACGGAAATATAATCTTAACTCCCATCTCTTCTTCAATCTTTCTGTGTGTAGATCCTCTGAGGGGAAAAAAAATTATAAGGAAATGAATGTTTTATGGTAGTACAAAATTATTTACATGCTGAATTGTGTACCCTTTTCCTTTTATAAATCGAATTAGAGAAGCACCAACCTGCATATCAAATATAGAGCATTAGACCAATTTGAAAAGAATGAAATATTAAAATCTTAAGTTTGAAGGAGCTGGCTATCAAATATTCCAAAAAAAGAGAAACAACTGAGCAAAATGGTAACTATATAACCAGGATAAGGTCAATAAAATTTTGATATTATTTCTTACTGCAGCTTTGCCAAAAGCATGAAATCCATCCAGCATTTCCAATGACAACAACTAAGGAGGGGGGGAACACTTGTAAATTGGTTAAAGCCATTCCATGCCAAAGTACTAACTTTTCCATAACCATATTTTAGAGCATCCATGCAGGATTTCTTGAACCATCAATTTTGGCGTTTAACATTTCCTGGCAAAACTATATATAGTAGAAAATATTCTCAGGGAAAATGATTTGTTTTCTATTGTTTGGTTGAGAATCTGTAAAAAATATTTACTCAATAGTTGCACTGAAAATCTCTTTGTTAAAACTCACAAAAAGTCAGTAGACAGTGGTGGTGGAAGGATTTTTTTTTTTTTTGGGTTTGGGGGGGGGTGATGGGGGGGGCTTGTGGAAATGAAGGGCGGCAGTGGGAGGGGGGAAAGGAGAGGTGGTAAGGGAGTATGAGGGAGAAAGGTGATGGTATCGGCAGGGAGTGAGGGGAGAAAGGTGGTAGTTGCAAGGGGAGTGGGTAGTGGAGGGTAGTGGTGGTGATGCAGAGGAATGAAGTAAGCTGGTAGTAGCAACATGAGGGAGTGGAAAGTAAGAAGGTGGTAGTGTCAGTGTGGTGGAGGGAGAGGAGGAAGGTGTTGGTGGCAGCAGCAAGGAGGAGGAGAAAGGTCAGGATGACACCACAGAGGGGAGGGAGGTGATAGACATGGCCTGGAGAAGTGAG
Source organism: Quercus tomentella (assembly GCA_028535165.1). Taxonomy (NCBI): domain Eukaryota; kingdom Viridiplantae; phylum Streptophyta; class Magnoliopsida; order Fagales; family Fagaceae; genus Quercus; species Quercus tomentella. The sequence goes on along the minus strand of JAPQVY010000068.1, from coordinate 64,485,741 downwards.
GGCTGGAAAATGTTTCCCTTTTTGAAGGCATAAAGCCATAAACCATTTTACACCATCTTAGTGTAATTTTCTGTTGAAAGAATTTCCCATTAACTAGCAATTTTTCGGGAAGTACTTTACACTGCCATAGAGATAAGTATAGAAAGAAGGATCTGACAACTGTCAGCAATATATATTGCTGCAACTGGAAATGATTTACTTACTAATTCAATTGTTGTCATTGCTTAGAGAGCGCACCCAAAAATAACCTTCCATTAAGAGTTATGAAGGTTAAAATGGGCACATGATAGACTAATATCTTCAATAATGAGGAAATTGAAAAACCATGCATATAATTTGCATATAATTACAGAACTTAGAGGCAGTACAAGTACCAGTTTTTTTTTCTTAAATTCGCAAATAAATGTTGACTACTGATAGATTTTAGACTGCAAAGCAACTGAAATTTTGAAGTTAGGAAAACGTGTACAGTTAAAACTTCCAGACCCCCCCCCCCCCCCAAAAAAAAGTAATAATAAAAAACGATTGCATTGCAATAAACAAGAAAAGCACGCCACCAAAGTGCAATACAACTGCTGCCAATGAGGTCCAATGTGCATTAGAAGTAAAAAATTCATGAAGAACCCTGTTGTTTGATAAAGTCATCTCTTTACACCAACCAACACCTTGACAAGAAAAAAGGCCAATGAGAATGGGCACATTGAAAAGCATAGCCGACAAATTCATGCAGAAAAGTTAGCAAATGGGCCTGATAAACATACACACATATAGATAGACAATTTAAAGAAGAAGAAGCAACAACAAGAACTCAACTATTAACATCAAACCTCAGCTGAAATTGAATGCTTTTCTGATTCTCCTTCCAAGACATTATTATCTTCATCACTATACTGCACTGTGCTGGAACTGATATTTGAGTCAGTTTTTTCAGTCACCGGTTCAGCTGACTTCATAACATGTTGAACATTAGAAATAATGCTAGATGTGCTACACTGCACTTCTTGAACTTGACTTCCATCTTCTGACTCCACTATTACATCCTTTACCAAGCATTCTGCAAATTTACACACTAATTCATAGGCAACAGCAGAGGTAATATATCATCAAATTTCCTTTGATAAGCCTATTGTTACAAAAGAGTACAATGATCCAAACTGACGGGTTTTTGATTTTATAAAAGCCAATTCTCAACATAGAGAACATTACAACAAGAGGATAAAAACAAGGTCTTATTTATCATGAATGATCCGGCAGTAGACCTTTTTATAAGTTGCACAAACAGTTAATGATTCTTACAGGGGCAGAGGTAAAGCTCATTTGGAGAAACAGAGATTTTTTTTTTTTTTTTTGGGGGGGGGGGGATAATTTAGAAACAAAGAGAAATCTTACTACAAGCAAATCACTATGATTCAATTCAAAAACTCCATAAATTGATTAAGATGTGATGACATAAATCTACAACTTTACATCTAGGGAACATATAAATGATAAGACCAGTGGATTAACTTTGTCCGAGTTTGTTATATAAAATCATAACTTGAAGGGTTAATAAACAGAAAAAGATCAAAAAAAAAGAAAAAGAACCAGACTAACTCTTCAAGTCTATCAATCCAGCTCATAGATTATGATTGTGTAAGAAGATAACCAACCTTCATTGGAAACGGCTTGTGTACAGACTGGTCTCCATACAGGAGTAACTGTTTTGAGCTTTTTGTTCTGGTCCATAGCACTTTGCTTTTCCTTTCCACCACCCATTTTAAAATTATAGCTCAAACCATGACAGGCACAACATCCCTGTCACATAAATTGGTGTCACCAAAATCAAGCTTTTGGCTGACTTAGATAAGCTTCACAACTACCCCTAGTGAATCTAAATCTAGTTCTGAATTAGCTGCATCATGGGAAGCAGTTTTGTCCAACAACACCTCCCTCCTTGGCCTAAAGAGAGCCATAATAACATTACAGTCAGAGGTTGACATACACTTCTCAAACCATTATCACTTTCATATCTCTTTGCAATTCAAGGCAGGACCGGATAGATTTCATGATAGACATTTTAATCCCAACTTCCCAACAAATGGTTATCGAGTGAGCCATAAATAAATATAAAAAATCAATTATGTAAGACAAAAATTGTGTTCCCAAAGTTCCTAAAAGGCCGTACCCGGTGTACAAGGCTCTCCCACTCTTGTGGGGTTTGGAAGAGGGTTTTTTTATTTTATTTTTTATTTTTTTTATTTATTTACAAAGAGAGAACCTTTCTAAAGAGCCCTTTGGACTCGCCTCTAGCCAGTAAAATCTATTGGCAACTAACCCCACCCGCCAGAACCACTTGCCAGGTAATCCTAGGGCATTCACCCCTAACGGACTTTAGCAGTTTATGCTCATGCGCAAGAGCAATGGGTCTGGAAGAGATTGTTAGTAGGCTTTGCTTCCTAAAATGAAATTAAACAAACACCCTCCCATGAATTATATATGCATTTTTGTCCAACCTTTTATCATATATGGTCCTAAACAACCCCTATTTAACTTAACTCACATTTTTCTATACTTACAATTAACAAAATGCTAACCAAATTAATACATAAAATTTAATAATAATTCAAATATAATTGAATATTGAAAGAAAGAAAATCAAAGTTCAAAAACCTGAAAGTAATTTACTGGCCTGGTCACCACAGAAAATTTCAGCACACAGTCCACTCTGCAACAATTGCATAACAAAATAATATAGCCATTTTTTTTTCTCTCAAATAATTAAAAAAAAAAAATTAACATTTCTAACCATGAAATTAGACTTATTATAATCAGAAATGTCTTTAAAAGCTGTTGTTTTAAAAGTGCTGTGTGTGCATACTTCTTTATCTAAAAAAACTCAAGACATAAACCCTGTTTGGTTCTCGAGAAAAGCAAAAAGAAAAAAATTTCGAATCTTATGTACCTGAAGAGAGACCTCAAAGATATCATTAGGAAGGAACCTGAATTTTGTTTTTCTTTTCTTTTTGTCGTTGAGAGAGACGAAAGGCGAAGAGAAAGGAGAGCACACGTGTCTTGTCACCGTGCGAAAATGGGACGCTATTGGTTGATGATTTATCCAACTTTGCTTTTTTAGGCGTTTGCTAATGTTGTTCTAATAAGTGTTGTTGTGCAGTTGTTTAAATCTTAAACAAAAAAAAAAAAAACCGAACAAACCCTAATATTTTTAACTCTTTTTGGGATTTCTTATAGATTTTTAGAGATTTGGGATGACGGGTTATGTTAGCGGGTGGCAAATGCTTTTAAGGTAATTATTAATAAATTATTTTCAGAAAGTTTTAATTCCATTATTGTTAGAAATATAAAAAACCATGCAAAAAATTAATTATTTTTTCTTTTCACATAAATTTTTTTTACGTGATTGAATAACTGAGTTAGCTGTGTGGAGTGTAGTGGTCAAGCACCTTGTTCATCTCGTCATAATATTTGGGTTTGAATAGTACTAGGCTCATTAGCACTGAGGTCGCAAGCCAACGAGGAAATCTTGTGGTATATCCTGCTTAATAGGATTTTTTTATTTTTTATTTTTTTAATAAGATGTGATTTACCTCTATGATCTTATCTTTTTCTTTTCAGCAAAAAGTAATAATAAAAAATGATAATTGATTAAGATTTTGCACCCATTTTTCTATTCTCAAATCAGATTAATTGTGTTGGAGTCACAGGCAAATAGGCAATGCCCTTGAACATGAACTTGAAGCATCACGTGCTCCGTCTTAATTACTTGTTATGAACCACTAATCAAATGAGAGTACCAAATAACAAATATTTTGAATTTTAAACTTCTCAAACTTCTAGACATTGAGTTTTAATGTTTCTCTAATTTTTGTCACGTATCTATTTATGCAAAACCTAACTTTTGGAACGTCGTACACACTTCTTTTATTTTCACAATGTTTATGTAGTATGAATACTGCAATAACAAACGCAATTGTGATGTCAAATTAAAGTAACTATTGGTATGATATAAACTAATTGTTATCTATCTATATATATATATATATATCTGTATATATTAAGAGGATTCAGAAAGTTAGTTATTACTTTTCTCCCTGTCAAAAATATCCCTAAATTAATTAATCAACAACTTAAAAATGGGGTTAAAATAGTAAATTAGCAAAAAAAAGTTAGTTATTGGTTTTTTTACAGTCAAAAATACCCCTACCTAAAACTTAAAAAAGGGGGTTAAAATAGTAAATTGACAAAAATAATAAATTTCTACTTCTACGTTGAAATGCCTTCCTGCTTCTAATAAACTTCTACTTTTATGTTAATTTAAATTCCTACTTCTACTCTCTAACTCCCTACAAAATAGGATCACTTTTTTGTTAGTTTTAAAACTTCTCCAATCCACAAAACTCACCCCACGTATTCTTTTTTTTTTTTTTTTTTTTTTGTGTGATTGAAAAAAGTAGAAATCTCAAATTATAATAAATGCATATTATTAATTTTTACCCAAAAAATAGAAGAGTCTCAGAGCACGCGCGTGAGCGCGTGCTTAGAGGCTAGTATATATTAAGAGGATTCAGAAAGTTAGTTATTGCTTTTTTTCCTGTTAAAAATATCCCTAAATTAATTAACCAACAACTTAAAAATGGGATTAAAATTGTAAATTGGAAAAAGAAAGTTAGTTATTACTTTTTTTATTGTAAAAAAAACCCTATCTAAAACTTAAAAATGGGGTTAATCTATCTATCTGTATATATTAAGAGGATTCAGAAAGTTAGTTATTACTTTTTTCCTGTCAAAATTATCCCTAAATTAACTAACCAACAACTTAAAAATGGGGTTAAAATAGTAAATTGGAAAAAGAAAGTTAGTTATTGCTTTTTTTACTGTCAAAAATACCCCTACCTAAAAATTTCAACTGGGGTTAAAATAGTAAATTGACAAAAATAATAAATTCCTACTTCTACGTTGAAATGTCTTCCTGTTTCTAATAAACTCCTACTTTTACGTTGATTTAAATTCCTACTTCTACTCACTGACTCCTTACAAAATAGGATTACTCTTTTGTTAGTTTTAAAACTCCTCTAATCTACAAAACTCACCCCACGTATTCATTTTTTTTTATTTCATCACGATGTATTTGTTTCTCCTGTCCTTTTAAAAAAAAAAAAAAAAAACATTTCATTACACCTTAGGGTTTTTTTTTTTATTTTATTGGAAAAAGTAGAAATCACAAATTATAATAAATATAAATTATTAATCCTTACCCAAAAAATAGAAAAGCCTCTGAGCACGCACGTGCTCAGAGCCTAGTCTATGTTATATGTATGCGATGCCACAAAATAAGTTTATGTCATGCTGCCGAATGAATTATCTCACACTAGCGTGGTATATAGTGCGCTTCTCATTGTTCGCAATAAATGTATGATGTACATCATGGAAAGACAATATAATCATAGTATTTCGATGGTGAGAGTGACTGATCATGGTGAATTTTTTTTTTTTTTTTTGAGTAAACAACTTCTCATTGTTCGCAATAAATGTGTGATGTACATCATGGAATTGGAAAGGCAATATAATCATAGTACTTCGATGGTGAGAGTGACTGATCATGTTGAGTTTTTTTTTTTTTTTTTTTTTTTTTTTTTTTTTTTTTTACAGTAATACTTATTAGAACACACACGAAAATAGTAATATTAGTGTTTTAAACCGAGTTTATAATGCATTATTTAACCCGAGTAGAACTGCAAAAAAGGTCTAGCCTTTGTAGTTATAAACTGTGGTTATAAATAGCGGACACTAGACACACAACCAATGTGGGATAAACATCCTTTCTTTTTTTAGAGTAAACAGTAATACTTATTAGAACACACACGAAAATAGTAATATTAGTGTTTTAAATTGGATTTATAATACATTATTTAACCAGAGTACAATTACAAATGGGTCTAACCTTTGTAGTTGTAGACTGGGATTATAAGCGGATACTAGACACACACAACCAATGTAGGATAAACATCATTTCTGTTTTTTTGAGTAAACAATAATACTTATTAGAACACACATAAAAATAGTAATATTAGTTTTTTAAATCGGGTTTATAATACATTTTTTAACCAGAGTACAACTACAAAAGGGCCTAACCTTTGTAGTTGTAGACTGGGGTTATAAACAGCGGACACTAAACACACACAACCAATGTGGGATAAACATCCTTTTTTTTTTAGTAAACAGTAATACTTATTAGAACACACACGAAAATAATAATATTAGTGTTTTAAACTAGGTTTATAATACATTTTTTTAACCATAGTACAACTACAAAAGGGCCTAACATTTGTAGTTATAGACTGATAAGTTTTTGATCAGGTTTGATTGGGTAGAATTATTTTTTAATTTTTTTCTTTTTAGGTAGAAAATTGATAGATAGAATTTGGGCACATATTAGTGACTTAGAATGAAGATCAATAATGGGTGTAAATGCTTAAAAATTGATGTTGGAAGAATGGGAGTTATAGAGAAAGAGGAATAGAGGCAAAAGCAAAATTAATTACTTGGTTTGTTTTGATGGCTTATGTCCATGATGTAAAGTTTTTAGTGATTACGTCTTTATTAATACTAGTCGCAAATTCGCGCGTTGAGCTTAATAATATTATTGTTTTAGTTATTATTTATTAACAGTTGGTTTTTCATTATCTTTTAAGTTAATAAAAACCATACACATACTTTTTCTTAAACCTTTATACATACATACATATATATATATATATATATATATATATATTTTTTTTTTTAATGTGAATCTTTACACACATAAACTCTATATATTCCAATTCTTTATATACATAAAAACATAGATGTGTGTATATATATATATATATATATATATATATATATATATTATTTATTTATTTAATGTGAATCTTTACATATATAAACTCTATATATTCCATTTCTTTACATACACAAAACCATACACATTAAGTATATATGTTATTTACTTAATGTGAATGTTTACATATATAAACTCTATATATTCCATTTCTTTATATACGTAAAACTATAGACTACTACTCCATAATGATAGTAGCTAATTAGTTTTATCATTTTTTATAATGCAATATGTTGAATAAAATAATATGAGAAGAAAAAAAGGTAAAAATAAAATATATAACAATAAACACCAAATTAATTATCTCTATTAATTATATTACAATTTTATTTATTTGAATTTAAATAAAATATTATGTGTTTAATTTTTAAAATTAAAAAAAAATAAGAAAACATAAATAATTTAATTATATGGAAGATGTGGCTGAGTTTAAATATTGAATAAAATTAGATAAATAAAATGTAAAAAAAAAAAAATATATATATATATATATATATATATATATATATATATATATATATAATAATTGTAGGGATGTTAGGCCCAGTAGAATATATTGGGCCAGGGCCCCAGTCTGAGGACACCTCATAGTTCGAGGATGGATAAACATGTTATAGAGGTTAAGACTAATAATTAAAGGAAAGGATCTAGGCGTGATGTTCCAGGGAGGTGATCTGAGGAGGAATGCTTCCTCGATTGAGCAAAGTCGAGGTCAAAAGGTGCGGTCTGACGTCAAGAGCAACGTTCCAGACAATTCCACTGATGAGGATAAGTATAAAAAATGAACAGGATAGAGGAGGCTATAAAATATCTAAAGGAAAAGCTGCTACCACCGCATTAAATACTCTGCAGCTAACTCTCTGACTTTATTAATGAGGAAGTGATACCTGAACAGTAACTTTCAGCCTTACAGCTACTCCCCAAAGACTTCAAGAAGGTGTTGATAGGACAAGAATCAACACTAACAATCTAATCTACACGTGGAGGGTAGAGATGAAGGAGGAGGATAGTATAAAATAGAAAGAAAACCCTAAGGGGAGGGGATCCGAAAATTAAAAGAGAATTACTGTAGTAATAAGAACTATACTTGTAACCAACTTCAAGAATTATATACAAGAGCTGAACTCCTCGGACTATACCGAGAATGATTTTTATGAGATACATCCAGTCTATATTTACTTTATTGTCACTTAGATCCACGAGAATTGCTACCCAACTCATTAGAGCCTAGTTTTCCAACCCACTCTCTACAAATTCATTGTATTGGGCTCTTTGGGCCTAGATCCTTTTAACTTTTGGGCTTAGGACTCAAATCCGGCTCTTACAACAATAAACACTAAAATACCCAAATCATGTTATGTAATAGAATAATATATATTATATTCATATGTATTATCTTTAATTTTTTATAACGCAATAGGATAACATTTAACAATCAAAGAGAATAAAAAAAACTTAAAACACAAAACTAAATCGCATCAACCCAAAGTAAAGTTATAACGAACACAAAAATTTATCAACTTAAAGTAGAGATGCAGGAAAAATAAAAAAATACTCCAAACAATATTGAGAGAGAGAGAGAGAGAGAGAGAGAACATTTTCATAAGGGAAAACTATGCAAAGAATGGAAGAGAGAATGACAAATTTATAGTAAGATGAAGTGAATATGAAGAGACAAAATAAAGGAAGATGAAGGGAAAGATGAATAGGTGATATTAAGTTTGAGGATAGTGGGGAGATAAAAAGGTAAGGGAGAGAAAGATGAAGAGACAAAATAAAGGAAGGTGAAAGGAAAAATGAATAGTGATATTAAGGTTGAGGGTAGTGGGGACTAAGGAGATGAAAAGGTAAAAGAATGAGAAAGGTTGGAGAAAGTATAATTATTAAAAAAAAAAAAAAGTAAACGTTAAAAAAAATCATAGGAAAATTGGAAAGAAAAAGGATAATGACGTAGATGTTGATGTGGTTCAATTGGAGCATAGCAACAATTAATGATACGCTTCAACTTTTAAATATATATATATATATATATATATATATATATATATATATGATGAATTATGTACATGTTTCAATGAATTCCACCAACTCACATTTAAAAAAAAAAAAAAAATCCAATAATATTAACTAAGTCTAAGCTTATTCTAGATTAATCCTATAGATGATTGCATTGGTTATGGATAACGTCACTAGAGAGTGGGCAACATATATATGCATCGAGAAACATGTCTATCCTTATGAGGATAATGTGTGAGCACAGTAACCTGGTGAGGTCATTTACTAAATAAAGACTAAAGAGTAATATTGGTACATGTGAGTTTGCATTTTTTGAGCATGGGTTGCACAACTTTTAATTCGAAAATGAGTAGGGTAGAATGAAGCCTCTTCTGAGAGAAGGAACAATATATGGATCTCGATATGGGCTTCTCGCATGTTATAGGTACCTTTAGTGGCGACGCCACGTACAGGTTAGGATGTTCCCAGGAACACCCTGACCTGAAAAAAAAATTAAAAAAAAATTAAATTTAAGCTAAATTAGGAACACCCTCAATCACAAAATTACGAACACCTTCAAATTAAAAAAAAAAAAAAAAAAAAAAATTATCTGTTCAACTTTCAAGCAAAAAAAAACCCAAAAGAAAATTGAACTAAAATTTGGAAAAATAAAATTAAAAAATAAAATAAAATTGTAACAGAGCCAAGCCAAAATTTATTTGTTCAACTTTCAAGCAAAAAAAAAAAAAAAAAAAAAAAAGCCCAAAAAAAAATTGAACTAAAATCTGAAAAAAAAAAAAAAAAAAAAAAAAAAAAAAACTAACACAGAGAATCAGAAATCAAACTTACCCACCGTACCCACGGTCACGTCGTTGGCAGAGAAAGCAGAGAAAACCAAACCCCAATACACTGATACAGTCTATACAGAGCAAAAGCAAAATAAACCAAAACCAATATTGTGTTTATCAACAACAAAAAAAAAAAAAAAAAAAAAAAAAAAAAAAAAAAACCCAATACAGAGCCTCTGTACCAAAACCAAACCAAAAAAACCCCAATACTCGCTCGTCGTCACCGTAGCTCGCTTGCCCCTCGTCGTCATCGCTTGCCCCTCATCGCAGATCGCAGATCGTAGATGGTAGATCGTAGATCACTCTGCTCAGCTTCGGTGCTTGCAGATCGCAATCATAGATCCCTCCCTGAGCTGAGCTCCCTCAAGCCTTAAGGTATTTCTAATTTCTCTCTCTTTTTCTCTTTGACTCTCTCTCTTTATCTCACTGAAGTCTGATTTTCTAAAATAATGAATGTCTCTCTCTCTCTCTAGTCTTTATTCTTTAAGACTAAATTAACTCAGTAACTCTTTCTCTCTCTCTGATTGGCTGGCCGATGAATGGGGCTTTATTTATATTTTTCTTTTTCCTATTTTTTGACTTTTTGAATTTGGCTTTAGTGTTTATCTTATCCGTTGGTGTTGGTCAGTGTGTGTTCACTATGTTGGTGAGATATTAATTGTCTTTTAGTGTGTATTGTGATTTGTGAATCTGTGATTGTGAAATTTCTGATTGGCAGGCTATTGTAATTGGGGCATCAGGCTATTATGATTTGTGAATCTATGCTTGTCCATTGAGTGGGGTGGGGGTAGATGGGCTAATGGGCACATGGGGCCGGGAGCATAATAATTAAAGCAGTGTAATGTGCTTGTCCATTGAGTGGGGTGGGGGTAGATGGGCTAATGGGCACATGGGGCCGGGAGCACAATAATTAAAGCAGTGTAATGTGCTGCACATTACACTGCTTTAATTATTGTGCTGCACATGGGATGTGTAATGTCAAGCTCTTTTAGTGTAATGTGTACAAGGGGCTAAACAATATAACAAATTAAAGCAGTATAATTAATGACAAATAAATTAAAGCAATATAGTTTATTTATTTATTTATTTTTTTTGAGAAAGAAGCAATATAGTTTATTGTTACGCTAAACAACAATGATTAAAGCTGTATAATTAATCAATACATTATAAAAGACAAATAAATTAAATTATGTTAGGCTAAATAATAATTAATAATTGTATAATTAATGAAATAACAATATAACAAATTATAGTTTATAAAAGACAAACAAATTAATGAAACAACTAAACAACAATAATTAATAATTTTATTAATATTTCAAATGAACTTATAGTTTATTGTTTATTCTTTTACTAGAATTATGGACAAATATTTGATAAGAAAACCACGTACCCAAGATTCATCTCCTATGCAAGATTCATCTCCTGTGCAAGATTCATTTCCTGTGCAAGATTCATCTTCATCTTCTAAGCGAATTCATGTTGACTTTAACTTAGAAAATCTTCCTTCAGATCCTAGGCTACGACAAAAGATATCATCTTATCATCCTAATAATCATGATGAAATAACAAGACATTATTTAACAAAAGGCCCTTGTCAACCTGTTCTTCATGATTTCCCTGTATCATATTTTTCTGAAAAGCCCCGTCGATTTAGATCCAAATGGTATGTGGGTAGAAAGTGGTTGGAATATAGTATAGACAAAGATGCGACATTTTGTTTTAATTGCTACCTATTTGGGCAGCAAGATGTTGGTAAGCAAGGAGGAGGTGAGACTTTTGTAACGAAGGGATTCAAACTTTAGAATCAGGTTGCGAAGTTAGATTCCCATGTTGGAGGAGTTAATAGTGCTCATAACCAAGCTGTCAAGAAGAGTGAAGATCTACTAAAGGAAAAGCAACACATTCAAAGTGTTTTGGTTAAGTAATCAAATAAAGATAAACATGATTATCGGGTTCAATTAAATGCAATAGTTGATTGCATAAGATTCCTTTTATGCCGGGGATTAGCTTTTTGTGGTCACAATGAATCTCAAGATTCAAATGATAAAGGAAATTTTCTTGAGCTTGTACAACAATTTTTGGGGGATTACAATGAATCTATCAATGAAGTGTTGCAAACAGTTCCAAAAAATTGCAAGCTTACCCACTCGGATATTCAAAAAAACATTGTGAATGCAATTGCACGTGAAACATCCAAAGCCATCATCAAAGATCTTGACAATGGGTTCTTTTCAATATTAGTTGATGAGTCACGTGATATCTCAGTGAAAGAACAAATGTCCCTCGTTCTTCGTTATATGAACAAAAAAGGAATTATTATAGAGCGGTTCCTTGGTATTGTACATGTTGCAAGTACCACCGCTTTGACACTCAAATGTGCTATTGAATGTTTACTTTGTGAACATAATTTGAGTTTGTCGAACCTACGTGGGCAAGGTTATGACGGGGCTAGTAATATACAAGGTGATATCAATGGTCTCAAAACTTTAATTTTGAAAAAGAATAAGTCAGCATTTTATGTCCATTGTTTTGCTTATCAACTTCAATTGACACTTGTTGCCATTGCTAAAAATCACATTAACATTGCTGAATTTTTTTATGTGGTTAGTAATTTAGTAATTGTTGTTGGAGGCTCTTGTAAGAGACGAAATGCTCTTCGAGATGCACAATTTGCCAAAATTAAAGAAGATTTAGAGAATGGTGTACGTAGAAGTGGGCAAGGTTTAAATCAAGAGACAAATCTTAAACGCCCTAGTGATACACGTTGGGGATCATATTATGAGACTATTCTCAACTTGATTTTGATGTTCTCTGCTGTTGTTGATGTACTTGAGATTATTGAAGAAGATGGCCTCTCCGACCAAAAAGTTGAAACTCGATCTATTATGAGGTCAATTCTATCTTTTGAATTTGTTTTTGCCCTACACTTGATGAAAAATATTTTAGGGATCACAAATGAGTTGTCAATAGCATTGCAAAAAAAAAAAAAAAATCAGGATATAGTAAATGCTATGGATCTTGTTAAAGTGTCTAAGCAACGACTGCAAGTGATGAGAGAAGATGAATGGAATTCTTTATTGACTGAAGTATCTTCATTTTGTACCACGAATGATATTTCTATCTTGAACATGGATGAAATATTTGTAGTTAGTGGAAGGTTGCAACGCAACACTCAACAAAAGACAAATTTACATCATTATCGTGTTGAGCTATTCTACACAATCATAGATATGCAACTTCAAGAGCTTAACAACCGTTTTTTTGAGGCAAATACCGATTTGCTACTTTGTATGGCTTGCTTGAATCCAAGTAATTCATTTGTGGCTTTCGATAAGGAAAAGTTGATACGTCTAGCTAAGTTCTATCCCTCTGATTTTCTTGGGACATATATTTTGGCAATTGACTCTCAACTGCAGAATTACATTTTTGATATGCGCAGCAATGACTTCTTTTTAGAGCTTCAAGGAGTTAGTGAACTTGCTGAAAAGTTAGTGAGCACAAGGAAGCATGAGACTTATCCCTTAGTCTATTTGCTTATGAAGTTAGCTTTGACCTTTCCAGTTGCTACTGCAACAGTAGAAAGAAATTTTTCAGCAATGAAATATATAAAGAATGAACTGTGCAATCGAATGGGAGATCAGTCGATGAATGATTGCTTGACTGTGTATATTGAAAAAGATGTAGCTTGTAACATTGATAATGAGACTATCATGCAACGATTTCAAAATATGAAAACTCGTAAAAGACAATTGTAAATTTTATGTATTTGCGTGTTTTTTTATTGTTGTTGTTATCAATATATAAAATTTTATTTTTATTAAATTGTGTAATTTATGCTTGTTGAGGAATACCCTGACAAAATTTCCTCGAGTTGCCACTGGGTACCTTTTGAGCTTCTTCCCTCAAGCCCCTGCTGTTTTTACATAGTCTACTCGACATGAATTAGGAGTTAGTTACCGTTGGTGACGATAAACTGTTTTAACATATTGTGTTATGGTCATGGTTTTAAAAACCGAACCGGTCATCGAACCATTTTTTTTAATTTTCGATTTTTTACCGGTTTTTGGCTGGTTTTCCGGTTGTTGATCGGTTTTGGAGCTTTTAACCGGACCGGACTGGCTCCAGGTTCTCGATTGAACCGGGTGGACCGACCGGTCCAGTCCGATTTTTAAAACAGTGGTTGTGGTTGGGGCCATTGGGTTTTGCCATTATATATGGTGTTTCAAGGGCTTAGGCAAGAATAGATGAACTTTGACTCTAATTTCATATCTTTCTCTTTCCATCGTAATATGGTATTACTCTATTAACAATTTAACTCAACTTCATTTTTTTGTTGCTACATTTTTCTTGTGTCCACATCATTATTTTTGTTGTTACTCAACTTATTTGATTTTTGTAACTATTTTTACACTTATTAGTCTTTGTAACTGTACTTTAGAGTGCTCATTTTTTATTTATAGTAGACAAAAAAAATTATATATAATGTTTTTCAAGATCACTGAACACCCTAACCATAACATGGAGTTGCCACTACTCACGAGGTTGGAATAACATTTATGGCTCACCGGTTACCTGCTCGTAGATTCGAATTTAACGGCTAGGATACTATTATGGTAAACATCAAGTAGGGAACACTCACCCCTAATATGGGAGGGGAGGGGGGGAGGGGGCAGTGTTCAAGAGCATACTGATCTTTGTCCTAAGGCATTTATGTTCACACACAATTATTCCCACCCCAATTGTTGTAGGTGTTAGCTTGATTGCTTCCATCAGGAGGAGTCCATCTCGAAGAAGAAGGCACATGGGCCCCTCGTTACTGGTCTTCAGAAATTCTTGAGAATTCTTCAAACGTTATTGTCTTAGAAGATAGTTTTTGTGGGTGGGTGCAAATCTTCCAAACAATTATACAAGACAAATAATAAGTCTAGGATCACCAAATTTCACACCCAACTAGTATGTTAACTTATGATTGGATGTATAATAAAAATAGTATTATTAATACATTTATGTGATAGTGATGTTTGTGGGTTCCAGTTAGCTCAACTGGTAAAGTCTCTGATGGTTGTATAAGAGATCTGGGATTCAATCCCCGCCTACACCAAAAACTGATTGATGTCTTAGTATGATGATAATGAGATATCATTAGGAGCGGACACCATAGGTTGAAACTCTCTCAAAAAAAAAAAGTGATAGTGATGTTGCTCTCATCATAGGTTAACAACTTAGTAGAGTGTGAAATGAGATTGAAGTGCCCATACTTCTTAAAATAAACTACACTAACCAAAACTTGAAATTTTTTTTTTTTTTTTTAATCTTATGTTTTACTTTAACCCTCCTTTCCAAAAGAAATTCTCATTTTACACTCACTCTTCTTGCTCCTCACTTGGAAGAATATCTTTGAAGGGGTAAAAATTGGCATGACAGACCTTCGTTATGTTGGGCCTAACAGATCCTAGCCCATGGGCCGACGGTGGGTAAGCCCAAGGCGCAGTAGAAACCCTGACTTGAAATACTTGCTACACACGCCTGAATTCTCGGAGAATCCCAAAGGAAATAGGAATTCTAGCACAGGAAGAATTCTGGAAAATACACACATTAATGGAGATCTTCTCTACAAGGAAAAGTCTTGTCCATCACGTTTGGGATTGTTCAAGGAGACTCCTATAAGGAAAAGACTTCCGCACCAAGGAAGAGTTGTCAACCATCTACTACTATAAAAGCCCCAATACCCTCACTAGCCAAGGTACATACAATCAACCCCTCTCTAGCACTCTAGAGTTGTGAGAATAGTTCTAACTTGACATTCGGAGGGTATTCGGCCGGCACCACACCGGTGCTCTTTGTTAGGTCACTTCCTTCTTCTTGCAGGTCGCTATTTCAAGCGCGCGAGGATCGTGTAAGCTCATTAGTGATTTTTACGGCATCATCAGTTGGCGCCGTCTGTGGGAAAGAGTTTGTAAGTCACAGCAAATGCTATCCAGACAAAGAGCTGCATGGTACTTACACACTCGATGGCGACCAACAACAACGTTCAGGAAAACGAGCCACAACCTACTGCCCTGGAGAGACAGGTCCTAACCCTTACAACGACAGTGGAGTGCCTCACCAAACAAAACCAAACCCTAGAGGAACAGTTACGACAGAAGAACGCGGTAGTGGGAAATCAAGAAGAAGATCAAGAAGGTGCTAGTGCTGATCGCAGGAACCAGGAGAGACCAGAAGGTAGTAACACCCCAAGTAGACCAGAGCGACAAAATATAAGTCTCCCAACCCTCATGGATGCGGCTCCGCCTATTGTCGCAGAGATGCAGGCAATGAAGGAACAGATGGAAGTTATGATGAACGCCCTCAAGGGATGATTATCCAGCGACCTTGACAACCTAGTCAACCGAACTGATTCACCGTTCACTGCCTCCGTTAATTGTTTCCCTCTGTCGCATAAATTCCACATGCCACATATAAACAGTTATGATGGAGTCAAGGATCCTCTAGATCACCTGGAGACCTTCAAGACCTTGATGCACCTTCAAGGAGTTGTAGACGAGATCATGTGTAGGGCCTTCCCTACAACGCTGAAGGGTGCTGCGAGAATTTGGTTCAGTCGGTTAACACCTGGCTCTATCAGTACTTTCAAGGAGCTAAGCGCTCAATTCACTTCGCACTTCATCGAAGGACACAGGTACAAGAAGTCAACCGCATGCCTGATGAATATTAAGCAGCGGGAGGACGAGACGCTGAGATCCTACATAACTCGTTTCAACAAGGAGGCCCTTTCGATTGACGAGGCGGACGACAAGATACTCGTGGCAGCTTTTACTAATGGGTTGTGAAAGGGTAAGTTCCTGTTTTCTCTATACAAGAACTATTCAAAGACCATGTCGGAAGTGCTTTACAGGGCTACCAAGTATATGAACGCAGAAGACGCACTATTGGCCCACGAGGATAAACCCAGAAAAAGGGAAAGACAGGATAAAGGGCGGAAAGCGGCTAGGGCCGGAGAGCGATGGGATGATAGACGCTCCAAACCCCCCACTGGGAGATTCACGAACTTCACCCCACTAACTGCCCCAATAGATCAAGTCTTGATGCAAATCAAAGACGAAGGAACTCTGACATTCCTAGACAGGTTAAAGGGAGATCCCAGCAAAAGACCAAGGGATAAGTACTGCCGCTTCCATCGAGACCGCGGGCACGACACAACTAACTCCCACGACCTAAAACAGCAGATAGAGGCCCTTATAAGACAGGGAAAACTACAGAAGTTCGTGAGAAGGGAGAAAACGGATCTGCCTCAAGAACAGACCCCACGACGGGAGAATGAGCGCCCAAGGCCGCCTATTGGAGACATAAGAATGATCGTAGGGGGCACGACAACTTCTGGGTCATCCAAAAAGGCCAGAAAAACCTACCTAAGAATGGTCCAGAACATTCAGCTCACGAGCACTGTACCCAAGATGGCACGGATCGACAACCCCGTCATTGGATTTTCAGAAGAAGATGCCCGAAGGCTGCACCACCCATATGACGACGCGCTTATTGTCAGCCTAAGGATAGGAGACTACAACATGCACCGGGTTCTAGTCGACAACGGCAGCTCGGCGGACATTTTATATTACCCGACTTTTCAGCAGATGAGAATTGATAGAGAACAGTTGGTCCGGGTTAATGCCCCTCTAGTTGGTTTCGGAGGGATAAGAGTGTTCCCCATCGGAGCCGTCACTTTGACGGTAACGGTGGGAGATTACCCCCAGCAGATAACTAAGGAAGTAACATTCCTGGTGGTCGACTGTTCGTCCGCTTACAATGCCATTCTCGGACAACCCACCCTCAACTCATGGAAGGCTGTAACTTCGACCTACCACTTAATGATAAAATTCCCAATGGATTATGGAGTAGGAGAACTGCGCAGAAATCAAGTGGCAGTGCGAGAATGCTATGTTGTTATGCTGGATATGGACGATCAACAGCAAACAATGTGCATAGAAGAATGACGGACAGTAGCCGAGCCAGTTGAAGAATTAGAAGAAGTAATCCTTGATGACTCGAGGCCAGAACGGACGACTAGAATGGGTACATTGGCAAGCTGGCCGGTACGCCAAGAGCTCACAGCATTCCTACGAGACAATTAAGACGTCTTCGCCTGGAGTCACGAGGACATGCCGGGGATTGACCCCTCAATCATGGTACATAGACTGAATGTATCACCCACATTCTCCCCAATCCGGCAGAAGAAACGAGTATTCACCCAGGAGCGGGACAAAGCCATTGCCAAGGAAGTACGAAAGTTGCTGGAGGTAGATTTCATCCGAGAAGTGTACTACCCCGACTGGTTGGTAAACGTCGTTATGGTCAAGAAGGCCAATGGAAAGTGGAGGATGTTCGTAGACTTCACGGACCTCAATAAGGCCTGCCCTAAAGACAGCTATCCACTCCTTCGAATAGATACTCTAGTAGACTCAACCGCAAGACACCAGCTTTTGAGCTTTATGGACGCTTTCTCGGGCTATAACCAGATCAAGATGGAAGAAGCCGATCAAGAGAAGACCTCTTTCATCACCAGCCAGGGACTGTTCTGCTACAAGGTGATGCCATTCAGACTTAAAAATGCAGGAGCGACATACCAAAGATTGATGAATAAGATGTTCGCACACCAGATTGGGAGGAACATACAAGTTTATGTTGATGACATGCTGGTGAAGAGCCTACGCGAAGGTGATCACCTAGGCGACCTCCGTGAGACATTTGACACCCTCCGGTCATATAACATGAAGCTGAATCCAGGCAAGTGCGCGTTCGGAGTGACGGCGGGAAAATTCTTGGGCTTCATGGTTTCCCAAAGAGGTATCGAGGTTAACCCGGAGAAGATACGGGCCATAATAGTGTTAGAACCACCAAGGATGGTCAAGGAGGTGCAAAGTTTGAATGGTAAGATCGCGGCCCTGAACAGGTTCGTCTTGAAAGCGACAGACAAATGTCTACCTTTCTTCCGAACTCTGAAGAAATCATTTGAATGGACGGACGAATGCCAGATAGCATTTGACAACCTAAAGACATATCTTTCATCTCCCCCGTTGCTCAGTCCATCCAAGCCAGGGGAAGAGCTTTACCTATATTTAGTTGTTTCACAGGTCGCTGTTAGCGCAGCTTTGGTAAGAGAAGAAGACATGTCTCAAAGACCAGTCTAGTTTACAAGCCGAGCACTCCGGGGAGTAGAAGAGAGGTATCCTCAGATGGAGAAGTTGGCCTTCGCGTTAATAACTGCAGCACGAAAACTCAAACCATACTTCCAAGCACATACTATTGTTGTCTTGACAGACAAGCTCTTGAAAAGAGCCATGAGTAGCCCCGAGGCTGTAGGAAGAATGGCTTTATGGGCAGTCGAGCTCAGTGAGTTTGACATACAGTACCGTCCACGAACGGCTGTAAAAGGGCAAGTAGTGGCTGACTTCATCGCCGAGTTCACCCTCGGAGATGGCCAGGGGGCAAAGGAGACACGACAGTGGAGTATTTATATGGACGGATCTTCAAAGAAACGAGCAGGAGGGGCCGGCGTGGTAATCCAAATCCCGGAAGGGGATAAGATCGAGTGCATGATCCGGCTAGATTTCCCCACAACCAACAACGAAGCAGAATATAAAACTTTGGTGGCAGGGCTAGACCTCGCAAAGGCTGCAAGTGCGGAAAACGTGGTCGTGCACTGCGACTCACAGGTAGTGATGAGTCAGATCAATGGCGGTTACGAATGTAAGAATGAAAGAATGAAGAGGTATCTAGAAGAAGTGAAGAATCGGATCGGCAACCTCGAAGTCAGATTCGTTCAAATCCCAAGAGGAAAGAACGAGTGCGCCAACTGACTAGCTAAAGCAGCCTCGGCAGAATTTATGCTTGTCCCCGAATAGGTATTGTCGTTCGTCCAAATCTCCTCTCTTATTGATGACGGAATAAATGTGCAGGAAGTAACTTCTAAAAGCAATTGGACTACGCCATTAATATCATACCTGAAGACTGGCGTTTTACCTGACGGGAGTGACGCAGGTAGAAAGCTAAAGGTCCAAGCATCACGATTTGTGCTGATAAAAGATGTTTTATACAAAAGAGGTTTCTCCCGGCCGTATCTGAGGTGTCTATGCCACGAGGAAGTAGATTACGTGATGCGAAAAGTCCATGAGGGTATCTGTAGAAACCACTCGGGGGCACGGTCATCAGTGCACAAGTTGATCCGAACAGGATACTATTAGCCTACGATGATGAAGGACGCACAGGCATATGTCAAGGCCTGCGACAAATGCCAGAGGTTTAGTAATCTCATCAAGCAACCATCCGAGGAATTAACCCCCATGACGGCCCCTTAGCCCTTCGCTTAATGGGGACTAGACATCATGGGCCCCTTCCCAGCAACAGTAAGGCAGTTAAAATTCCTAGTGGTCGGTATCGACTACTTCACTAAGTGGGTAGAAGCAGAAGCCCTAGCTACTATTACAGAGAGGAATATTCGGAGTTTTGTTTGGAGGAATATCATATGCAGGTACGGGATACCCAGAGTGCTTGTCTCCGACAACGAAAAGCAATTCGATAACGGTGCATTTAGGGAATTCTGCTCGGAACTAGGTATCAAGAATCACTACTCGTCGCCCGTACACCCACAGGCTAACGGACAAGTTGAAGTCATGAACCGATCCTTGCTCAAGATCATTAAGACCCGGCTCGAGGGGGCAAAGGGTATCTGGCCAGACGAGCTGCCAAACGTTCTGTAGGCATACAGAACTACAGCAAGAACACCAACTGGAGAAACGCCCTATCGACTGGCATACGTAAGTGAAGCAGTCATCCCAGCAGAAGTAGGGCTCATAGGCTTTCGGGTGGA
Source organism: Quercus tomentella (assembly GCA_028535165.1). NCBI lineage: Eukaryota > Viridiplantae > Streptophyta > Magnoliopsida > Fagales > Fagaceae > Quercus > Quercus tomentella. The sequence goes on along the minus strand of JAPQVY010000068.1, from coordinate 64,465,154 downwards.
GGGCTACGACTAGAATAAGAACGAAGAGTCCATGCGACTTTAGCTCGACCTAGTGGACGAATTACGAATGACAGCAGAGCAAAGGTTGGTGCGTTACCAGAATCTCATGGCGAAACACTACAACACCAACGTCAGGCATAGAGACTTTCAGGTCGGCGATCTTGTACTACGGAAGGTAATGAGCGCCACTAGAGATCCTTCGCAAGGGAAGCTCGGCCCCAACTGGGAAGGACCCTATAGGATCACATCATGGCAGAGGAAGGGCACCTACCACCTCGAGACGCTGGACGAACAAAAGCTGCAGCACCCATGGAACGCGGAGCACCTACGAAAATACTACTAGTAGAGATAATATGAAGAACAGCGACGATCCCTAATTTCCCATTTTATTTAATCTTAGCTACAATTACTAGTCTTTCTTTGACAATTTTCGCTACAATACTTTGTGCCCTTTTAAGCCCAAGGAGGCAGGCACTTTTTTCTACAAAACGCATTTTCTTATTTTTAAGAGGAATATTCAGACACAACCATGTTTTTCTACTTGAATCCTTACAAAGTCCTAAAAGTGGATGGAAGAAAATAACGTCCACAAACTGGACGGATCACCTATAAGGTGTAACAACATTATCAAGTCCACAATGTGGACGGACCACTCATAGGGTGGAAACTACTATTTAAGTCTGCCAGCTAGACGGATGATGTTCAAAGTCCATAAAAATGGATGGACAATAAATGATGTCCACAAGCTGGACGCATCACCCTAGACGGGTGAAATCTTTTGAAGTCCATAAACATGGACGAACGCAAACAAATCCCACAAGCTGGACGGATCGTCCTAAGATGGGTAAAAATTCAAAATCCATATAAATGGACGGATAAAGTCCAAAAGCTGGACGGATCATCCTAGATGGATGAAAATTCAAATTCCAGAAAGTGGACGGATCATCTATAGGGTGAATTCATTATCAAGGCCACAAAGTGGACGGACCACCTATAGGGATAATTTATTATCAAGTCCACAAAGTGGACGGATCACCTATACGGTAAATTTTTTACAAAGTCCACGAAGTGGACGGACCACCTATAAGGTAAAAACTATTATTAAAATCTACAAACTGGATGGATCATCCTAGACGGGTGATATTCGAAGTCCACTAAAAAAACGAACTAATAACAGATAAATTCCATCAGACGGACGAATCATCCCTGACGGATGAAAATCTCTTAAAGCCTATAAAGTTAGACGGTTAACGCAGAGTCCACAAGATGGCCAGATCATCCCAGACGGATGAAACTACTTAAACAAACGGATAACAACAAGTTCTTTAAAATTCACATAAATGGACGGATACAAGCTCGCCAATTACCTAGATAAACTGCCTAGATTGTGCAAAGATGAACAGTTCTCCATAAAGTGAACAACTGGAGAAGACGGAGATTTATACATCTCATCCAAACGATAAAATAGTTAAGGCAGGCATAAAGTTGTGAAATAAAGCAAGTACCATTGACGGATAAAACCCTCAAGGGGCAATTGTTCAATACAAAAAATTCCTGGCGAATTGTTCTCAAATTCAAAAAAAAAAAAAAAAAAAAAAAAAAAAAAAAAAAACTATCTACTCTTCAGGGTCGGCATCTTGAACATTATTGGCTGGAGCTGACTCTCCGTCGCCTTGAGCTACTTCCTCAGCAAAAAGGTCATATGTGTTCTCTGAGGCGACGGGCATAGCGGACGTCTGGGCTTGATCGTCAACATTTACCATGGACACATCCAGGGCAGGATAGGCTTTCTTGACCTGACGGAGCGCGTCATCAAAACTTTGCAAGAATGTATCTCCCAGCTCGACCAATAAGGCGTCAGAGTCGCGGTATTCTCGAACCGCTACCTCCTTAGCCTGACGGAGCTTTTCTTTCAGGTCTTGGATCTCTTTATCTTTGATCTCCAAGGCTTTTCTCGCCTCATCCGTCTTTTGCTCAAGATCCTTCCTCACCTGCTCTGAAAGGTCAAACTTCTTCTCCATGGTGGACTTCCACTTGCTAAGTTGACCCAGCTCATCCTCCGTCTGCTCTGCCTTTGCTCGCACACGTTCCAGAGCCGTCTCACGATTAAGGCACCGATCCATCAAGCCTTTCATCATGACCAGGGACTGAAACAAAAAAGTTAGACAAAAACTAGGTGGAATGGACGGACGTTAGGCAACGGACAAGGATTACCTGTGCAACAGCAAAGAGACCCGTCTCCCCTATGGCATCCGTCGAGTGATTGCTTAAATCCTCGTAGTCCTCCGATGTAATGACGGATGAAAGTTTTTCCAGGGCATATTTTGAGTCGTCACGAAGGAATGGGGGTGGCTTCTCTTCATTGGTGGACGGGGCCTTCATTAAGCCATTGCCTTTCCCATGCTTTGCTGGGGTGACGGTCTTCACCCCCTTAGCCATTAATCCCACGACGGGTTCCAGAGGGACTTTTTGTTGCTTATGGGGATGGTCCCCTTTGAACTGTGGCTTCCTTTTTGTCGACGGAGCCGTCCCCTTGGGAACCACCTCGCCGGACTCCTTTCTTTTGGCAGCATTTGTTTTGATTAAAGCCCTCCTCTTAGCATCGTCCATCTCTGTAAAAAAAAGGACGGATGCAGTTATTAAAATTAAAGCCATTTATGCAAAGTAAAAGTTGACGGACTTACGTCTGTGAATTTGTGCGTTAAATTTGACGGCTTCCGGTGTAGGTTCAGGACCGTCACAGTACCAGTGGATTGTGTCTGGATTTACTAACTTCGCCCAAGTCCTTTCCTCCGGCTTGGTCTTTGAAAAAATTTTCTCAAGAAAACTAAACTCTTCAATGCTGACTTGTGGACGCCGTCTAACTGCAAAAAGAAATGGACGGTTAAAATAGATGGAGAAATTATAACTGAATGAATATAAAAAAAGAATCTACAAATTAGGACGGATGCATACTGGACGGATTTAATACTTCCCAGGTTGTGTCGACGGGCATATATTCCGTCTCCCCTGGACGACCCATCCACTCGTTACCCTCTAAGAAGAAGTAACGACTCTTCCAGTCTCTATTTGAGTCGGGTGTTTCAAATATGACTTTCAACAACGGACTCCTACAAGCAAAACTATACATCCCCTTTGACCTGTCTATTTCATCTAGACGGTAGCAATGAAGGAATTCACGCACTGTCAGCCTCCTAGCGCCGTTTGTCATAGCACCATAAAGAATCTCCATTGCTATGAAGACCCTCCAGGCATTCGGAGATATCTGGGTGACGGACAGGCCCAAGTACTTTAGGAGCTCTCTATGCAGGGTACTTAGTGGAAACCTAAGTCCCGCCTTCAACATCTGATCGTACACTCCGACAACTTCTACCCCCTTGTAGTAACACTTCTCTGACACATAGGGTAGACGGATTGGAATGTTATCTGGAATTTGAAAATTAGCCCTAAATGTGTTGAAGTGTTTCTCCTTGATGACGGATGTGAAGTTATGCACCGTCCACTCTGGTAGCATGATGAACTCCCTAAGTCCATCAGTACCAATGACGGATCCTAATGGTTGATCCTCGCCGTCATCAGAAATATCTTCTAGTTCAACCATCTCCATATCCTCATTTTTTGAGGACGAGGAAGAGGCGGACGGACTCCTCTCTTCGCCTGGACTCTCTTGGTCTTTATGACCAGACGTGTATACTTCCTCGTAATCCGCCCCGTCACGAACGACTGACTGATTACTTGATGCACTAGACATTGCCTACACGTGATGACAAAACCTAAAACTGACGGATCTAGAAGTAATGACGGGTTTATAAAAAAGGAGGGGGGTCTAAGAAAATAAAATATGCATTTGCAGTACTTAAGAAAATACTCACCAAATCTGGAATAAGTGAACGATGACGGTTGTCTTGATGACGGGTACGGCTATTGAACAGGTTGCTCTCTGACAAGGATGACAGTTGCGTTCTAACAATGTTTCTCAGTTGAAAATGAAGAAATGAGAAAGGAGAAGTGTGATATATATAGAGGAAGTGCACGGAAGACGAAGCGACGCTTCGATCCCGGGAAAAATCAAATCAAAAAGCGACACGTGTCGTGCATCATTATTGCTTGACAACCTGTCAGGAATGGGCGCAGATTCGAATCGTCCTCTTTGAGATCCGTCAACCCTAGAATATGTAACCGACTATCCCACCATATTGAACCGTCACCCCATTGGTCCGTCCATTCAAGAGTGATGGACCCATGGGGTAAAGGGGGCAACTGAAGGGGTAAAAATTGGCATGACGGACCTTCGTTATGTTAGGCCTGACAGATCCTAGCCCATGGGCCGACGGTGGGTAAGCCCAAGGCTCAGCAGAAACCATGACTTGAAATACTTGCTACACACACCTGAATTCTCAGAGAATCCCAAAGGAAATAGGAATTCTAGCACAGGAAGAATTCTAGAAAATACACACATTAATGGAGATCTTCTCTACAAGGAAAAGTCTTGTCCATCACGTTTGGGATTGTTCAAGGAGACTTCTATAAGGAAAAGACTTCCGCACCAAGGAAGAGTTGTCAACCATCTACTACTATAAAAGCCCCAATACCCTCACTAGCCAAGGTACGTACAATCAACCTCTCTCTAGCACTCTAGAGTTGTGAGAATAGTTCTAACTTGACTTTCGGAGGATATTCGGCCGGCACCACACCGGTGCTCTTTGTTAGGTCACTTCCTTCTTCTTGCAGGTCGCTATTTCAAGTGCACGGGGATCGTGTAAGCTCACTGGTGATTTTTACAGCATCATCAATCTTGGAAACTAAAACAATATAGTAAAAGAGTAGTGTTCATTACACACACGTGCATTTCAATTGTTTTGTGTGGTCGTGTGTGGAAGTGTGTGTGTGCAACAGTTTTTACCCATTCCTACTTCTTTTAAGGTCATTGCGGACGTGGAGACTATTATTGACCCTGGCGCTTATTTTGAGCAAGTATCATCGAAAGATCAAAATTTTTTAACTCACAAAGATGTTTTAATTTGATTAGGGACATTTTAGGACAATATACACTTGAAAGTGCTTACACCATGTTTCGAACAGAACAATTAAATTCCCCCCACGCATGCACAGCCTTTAAAGCAAGCAAGGCAAGAGTGCAACTGTGGTGGAAGCATCTCTAGAAACTTTAAAGAGTTGCAAATAAAATTTGAGTTTTTATTGTGAAGAACATGTAAAAAGCTGTTGCCTAGATACAAAGACTAACTTATTTAGGCCAAAGATTCTCTCTAACTTGACCTGTGAATTGAATTGTGATGGACGTGGAGAAGATCAAGAGGATATCACCCAGGTTATATCTATATGTATATATATGGTCTTGCTCCTTAGCTACTAAGACATGGGAGATAACTTATCTTCTTAAGACGATGATTTTGTCTCTTGTGATTGAAAACACTGTAAAGTTGGCTAGGACATGTCAGCTTGTAAGAAAGATGGCTTAAAAACAATGATGTGAAAGTTATATCGACAAATTCATAGTTTCAGTATTATTTTACTTTTTCTATACCGCTTTTACATATTTTTTTTTCTTCTTGTAGTAAATATCCTGATATAATCATGGCAGGTTGAACCTATATGTATAATCATTATTATGTAGTTGAGTGGCATAAAGAACATAAAACTATGCAATACTTCATCAAAAAAAAAAAAATAAATAAAACTATGCAATAAGGTATATGGGTGGGTAGGTAGGATGAGTCATTAATCTTAGTTATGGGCTGAAGAAAGATTTTGAGAGCCATTGGGTCAGAAGTAGCATATCAAAATAGTAGTATGTTCTAGGCTCTCTCTAATTTGTGTTTAAATATATTGATTTATGGTGATGATGACAAAGAAAAAAACTATAATGACAATTACCATGAACTTTGTATGTATGCGCAATGTATAGACTTATCTGATGATTGTATATACATATAGGCTTGAGATTTGAGAATTGTGATCTACTCATACATATCGATGATATCATATAGAAGACTGGATAGCATAACAGTGAAAATGTACTCAGAAATGACATCAAACACAATTTTACACTAGCAATATCATTTTCATTTACTATTCTTGTCTAGGAGTTTGGTTTATTTACTATCATTGAGTAGGTGCTTGGACCAACTATCCCAAAAGTTCCTTTTTTATATATGTCGTACTGATTGTTAGCTCAAAACATTATTCATGAAGTTAATTAAATTGGAACCTTATTCAAACCCAAAATTTCTCTCTTATGAGTTCTTAGATTATTATGGTTATCAATTGTTGTGATTCTTGAGTTTTCATTTATTGTTTGCTTCTCATAGAAGTATTATTTGCTTTACAAGCCTGACATATATGAGCTGCATATTCTAGTGGTGTTTGCTTGTGGGGGTAATAGAAAATTTATTGAATATCAAATCACACTGAACATCAAATCACACTGGTCACATGGTTTGCTACTAAAAAGAAAAGCACATTGATATCTAGGAAAATGGTTCAGTCCACTTGCATATTTTCAGGAAAAGGTATTGAAGCACAACAATGATAGTAACCATTTTCATCAATCGTAAATCTCTGCGAAAGATGAGCTTCACGGATAAGATACTCCCCCCATTCCTCTGATCCAAACTGTTTGAAAATACCACGTGCATCAAAAGAATCAGCATTTCTAGTCCATTTCTTCCTAAACAGTAAGTTCCATATGTTAGTCACAGCTGTGAGAAAAGAGAAGACAAACACAACTGCAACACTGGGAGCATCTAATAAGTACCAGGAAAAAGAAAGGAAAAAGGAAAAAGAAATGGTAGTCACACCTTTTTCTATGCCTCGCATTCATCACAGTGGCATGCAACTGCAATTCAAGGAAACAGAAAACCCACATTATTTGCACTTTCAAGATTCATATGATACTATTACTATTTTAAGTTCTTATAAGGGGGAATTCATATGGCCATAAAATTCTAAACAAACTCTAATTTTGAAACAACATACAATTACAATTTACAACACTCTTGAACACCCAAAAAACCAAATATGCCTTATATATTATAAATCTGTTTGGGATCCGTTTATTTTGTTAAAATTGAAAACTTTTTACTGAAAGCACTGTAGATAAAGGTAAAAGTTAGTTGAAATAGTACAATAGGACCCATGAATATTATTAAAAAGTGCAGTGGGACCCATAAATAGTAACAAAAATAAGCTAAATAATAAAATAAGTTGGCAAAAATAATTTTTGCCCAACGGACACTAAATACGCAGGAATTATGTAAGGGAGTAAGGCTTTATTAAGGGATCTAGAGCCTACTCCAAAGTTTTGGGACAAAGGCTTTTGTTGTAGCTGTTGTTGTTGTTCTATGTCAGGAAGTATAAATTGAAGAAGAATGCACTAAAATAATGTAATCTTTCACCAGCAGGTAATAGTTCAAGCTGGTGTTTTTAATTTTTGAACATAACAAAACTGGTTATTGGGTTTGATTTTGTATCTTACTATACACATATTTTACTCAATAGTTTACATTACAATTCAAATTATATGGTAAATATATATATATTTTACTTTTCTTTTTGGCATCTCCAATCACCAAAATGGGTCCACAGTTTGGCTCATTTAAATATTGACCCACCACCTGTACAGTTAAATAACTGGTCTAAATTCAATCTTACAGTGCAAAGTGAACAAGCATCAATTAATGCAATGACCAAAAGCAAAACACACGAAGAAAAGTTTTGGTATATGTCAAGAAAACTTATATGACAAGAAGCTACTTAAAGAGAACTCAGCACGAAAACAAGCTAATGATGGTAACCTCAAAGGACATCAGCAAATATTTGTTCATATCTCAAAACACGTAGATGGAAACAGTTCGTCCAGTAACAAGCTAAGGATTGTATATCAGAATCTCAAAGGACAACGTCATGTTACGTAAATCTCATGAAATGTATGAGAATATTTAGAAATCTTAGAAGACAAAGAAGTATTCCCCAAAAATGATATGAGCATTAACAGCAAAAACTGAGGCATAGAAAAACTGCATTTTGACCTTAGCAAAACGTTGGGAAATTTCAATAAGTCTTGTTCAGATGATAAGGTCAAATGAATTCATTAAAACTATAGATGAAAACTCTGAAACTTCACAGCTGTTTTTTTTTTTTTTTTTAAGAAATTAATAATTAATTTTATATTTCAAGGCCTCCTTACTTTTTATCTCAAAATTTGTATATCCCATAATTTCAGAGAGAGAAAAATGCATTAGTTTAACAAAAAACTTTTTAATCCTCTCCTACTCCCTTCGTCACCACGCACCACCCCCTCCCACCCCACACACGCACACCTCAAAAAAAAAAAAAAATCCTCTCCTTTGACACTTTCTCTATTTTCCAGGTTATATGTTGACATCAATACATAAGCATAAACGAGCACCCATTGACCACCTTCCTAGGCACTTGCACTTTTGGAAAACTTGAATTTGTTTAAGGAAATAGTAGCACTGATGCATGAAGAATAAGTACTTAAGTGGCTGAGAAAGTTTCAAAAGCTATCATACATGCTTCTCACATTAAGAACTTCAAGTTCATGCAGTGACCAAAGTACAGTCACATATGCATGCATTGTTAAAACTTCAAGTACAGCAAAAGAATCTTATGGGAAGCACGCGTAGCTCAAAAGCATAAAGCATAATTAAAAAAAAAAAGGAAGGGAAGGATATAAAAAGGTAATATATTATACCTTTAACTTTTGATTAGCATCTTTTTCAAGGACCAGTCCAGCTTCAACATATGCATCAGTAATGACTTCTGAGAAAGTTCAAGAAATTCAAAAATACTTCTTCCACAGAAACAACTTAAACCTAATTAAAGAAGACAGTATTAGTCTTTCTCATTTGTTAGTACAGACAAAATTTTGGATACGACAAGCACGTAACAGTCTGTCCTCACTGCCAATTTCTTCCACAGGAGCATAAAGAACACGGGCTTTGGCCAAAGAACCTCTCATGCAATCCTACGAGGACATGAAATGAGTTGGTCAAGGAAAATATCATCTTCCCTCACCCATTGCAAACATAACAATGAAAACCACCTTCCAAAATCTAGAGGGTTTTTAATCCATGAATGTGATTTTCAATAAAGAGCTCAAACATTAAACTATTTTCTACTTAATTCACCAAAAAATAAAAAATAAAGTAGATGATTGGTCAGCATATAACACATCTCAACTTAAACACACCTCCCAATGCTTAACAAGATCATTCACAATTAAGGTATAAACTGCATATGACACACCTTAACCTAAACAAATTCAGATATACATTAACTATCTAACAACCGTTGTACATGTACTTACACATATCTATGCACTTCAGCTTTGGTGACCACTGTTGTCAAGAAGTTTGAAGCATGATATCTTTTCAATGCATATTCAAAACATATATTGGACACAACTATCTTTTCTTTTCTTTTTTTATAAGTATTGGACACAACTATCTTACCCTTTGGACATAGAAAAAGATCTTACCAGCCCCTTAAGCCTTATAGAGACAGGCCGATTATCCAAAGCATCCATCACTTTTGAGGAGATACTCTGGGAAGAAATATTACACATTGATGTCAAGCAGTGCCACTTCAGCCACATCTACCTTATTCAGTATAAAGTTGTTACCTGCAAAACCTCAGCAGCTGCACTAACACGGTCCTTGTTCCACAATTTTAGCATGAGTACAGTCAAGTGAAACGTTTTTGGTTTAGTGAATATGGATTTGTCAATTCCCAAGTCGGCTGAGTGCAACATGCAGCAGTGTTTGTTAGAGGAGGAAGAGGATGAAAGAAAATAAAAGAATTGATTCTCTGATGATAAAAATGTAAACAGATGATCATCTGTGAGTCTTAAGAAAGATACATACAAATATAATCATGAAAACACACATGATAAATAACAAGGTAACATAAATATGATATGGGGGAAAAAAACATTTGCAGTTGCATTATAAAACCCCATATATGAGCCTTTAAATCAATGCAATCACAAACAAAAAATAAATACTTATATGAGTGAAAAAGGATGTTGAGTGGTACCATGACTAGGCAAGTAGTAAGAAATATATATAATATACACACGCACACACGCACAATACTAAATCATGCAACAGCTGACCAGCTAAAGAACAAGACCACTGCACAATCTCTTGATATAAATTTTTTAAGCTCCTTAGGCATCATGTAATATAATTGTTGGCATACCAGATAAAGGAGAAGACTTTGATGCTTTAGGGGCATAACTGACAAGAGGTATTTTACTCCTATTCACTTTAACATGTTCATTGTCATCATCAGTTTTGAGTTCAACAGCAACATCAGGTTGTTTATCTAATTGCCGGTGCCCAACTTCATTGTCAGTAGCATCTTCATTTGAATCATTATCCCAATTCTCATCTGAGCAACCATCACTATTCCCCAATATGGAGTTCTGAAAATTCAGAAGCTTATTAACCAGTTCAGGGTGTACAGCCAATGGAAGTGATATGAAGTGAGAGTATTCGAGATTTGGGCTTTTAACTGCCTGTATTTGAAAGGAGAGAAGAAGAAGAAAAAAAAAGTTAGTGATTAATACAACATTATGTGTAAAAAATAAAAAGTTAGTGATTAATACAACATTATGTGTTTGAGTTGAAAATCAAGAAAATAATGTTGAAGAAAACATTTAACAAATAGTGTATAAAATAATTAAGAATGTGATCTAAAAAAAAAAAAAACTCAATTCAAGCCAATGTCATTGACATGAAATATTCTAGAAGGATAAAAAATATTGCATTCCTCATAACATCTTTTCGAAAATCATATTAATAGACAACTGACCTCATCAATTATAGTTTGCATCTTTTCTGAAGCACTATTGACACTTTCAATTGAAGGGCCTTCAATGGCTGCAAGATTATCATGTAAAACTTAAACAAAGGACAACAAAAACATCACATTCACATATTCTAAAAAGTAGTAGAAATTTTACATAATAATCAGCAGTAAATAATATATGTTATGATACAATTATGGAAGAAATTTAACACGGTTGAAGGCTTTAAAGCAACAATTTATCATAATGACCATATACAAGATTCACATAGATTATAAGAAACCCAAACTTACTAATAGAATCATCCTTCTTGGATGACGGAAATATAATTTTAACTCCCATCTCTTCTTCAATCTTTCTCTGTGTAGATCCTCTGAGGGAAAAAAATTATAAGGAAATGAATGTTTTATTGTAGTACAAAATTATTTACATGCTGAATTGTGTACCCTTTTCCTTCTATAAATCGAATTAGAGAAGCACCAACCTGCATATCAAATATAGAGCATTAGACCAATTTGAAAAGAATGAAATATTAAAATCTTAAGTTTGAAGGAGCTGGCTATCAAGTATTCCAAAAATTGAGAAACTACTGAGCAAAATGGTAACTATATAACCAGGATAAGGTCAATAAAATTTTGATATTATTTCTAACTGCAGCTTTGCCAAAAGCATGAAATCCATCCAGCATTGGGGAACACTTCTAAATTGGTTAAAGCCATTCCACGCCAAAGTACTAACTTTTCCAGAACCATATTTTAGAGCATCCATGCAGGATTTCTTGAACCATCAATTTTGGCGTTTAACATTTCCTGGCAAAACTATATATAGTAGAAAATATTCTCAGGGAAAATGATTTGTTTTCTCATGTTGCAAGGGGAGTGGGTAGTGGAGGGTGGTGGTGGTGATGCAGAGGAATGAAGTAAGCTGGTAGTAGCAACATGAGGGAGTGGAAAGTAAGAAGGTGGAAGTGTTAGTGTGGAGGAGGGAGAGGAGGAAGGTGTTGGTGGCAGCAGCAAGGAGGAGGAGAAAGGTCAGGATGACGCCACAAAGGGGAGGGAGGTGATAGACATGGCATGGAGAAGTGAGGGCTGGAAAATGTTTCCCTTTTTGAAGGCATAAACCATTTTACACCATCTTAGTGCAATTTTCTATTGAAAGAATCTCCCATTAACTAGCAATTTTTCGGGAAGTACTTTACACTGCCATAGAGATAAGTATAGAAAGAAGGATCTGACAACTGTCAGCAATATATATTGCTGCAATTGGAAATGATTTACTTCCTAATTCAATTGTTGTCATTGCTTAGAGAGCGCACCCAAAAAAAACCTTCCATGAAGAGTTATGAAGGTTAAAATGGGCACATGATAGACTAATATCTTCAAAAATGAGGAAGTTGAAAAACCATACATATAATTTGCATATAAATACAGAACTTAGAGGCAGTACAAGTACCAGTTTTTTTTCTTAAATTCGCAAATAAATGTTGACTACTGATAGATTTTAGACTGCAAAGCAACTGAAATTTTGAAGTTAGGATAACGTGTACAGTTAACACTTCCAGCCCCCCAAAAAAAAGTAATAATAATAAACGATTACATTGCAATAAACAAGAAAAGCATGCCACCAAAGTGCAATACAACTGCTGCCAATGAGGTCCAATGTGCATTAGAAGTAAAAAATTAATGAAGAACCCTGTTGTTTGATAAAGTCAGCTCTTTACACCAACCAACACCTTGACAAGAAAAAAGGTCAATGAGAATGGGCACATTGAAAAGCATGGCCGACAAATTCATGCAGAAAAGTTAGCAAATGGGCCTGATAAATATACACACATATAGATAGACAATTTAAAGAAGAAGAAGCAACAACAAGAACTAAACTATTAACATCTTACCTTAGCTGAAATTGAATGCTTTTCTGATTCTCCTTCCAAGACATTACTATCTTCATCACTATACTGCACTGTGCTGGAACTGATATTTGAGTCAGTTTTTTCAGTCACCGATTCAGCTGACTTCATAACATGTTGAACATTGGAAACAATGCTAGATGTGCTACACTGCACTTCTTGAACTGGACTTCCATCTTCTGACTCCACTATTACATCCTTTACCAAGCATTCTGCAAATTTACACGCTAATTCATAGGCAACAGCAGAGGTAATATATCATCAAATTTCCTTTGATAAGCCTATTGTTACAAAAGAGTACAATGATCCAAACTGACGGGTTTTTGATTTTATAAAAGCCAATTCTCAACGTAGAGAACATTACAACAAGAGGATAAAAACAAGGTTTTATTTATCATGAATGATCCGGCAGTAGACCTTTTTATAAGTTGCACAAACAGTTAATGATTCTTACAGGGGTAGAGGTAGAGCTCATTTGGAGAAACAGAGATTTTTTTGTTATTTCTTTTTTTGGGATAATTTAGAAACAAAGAGAAATCTTACTACAAGCAAATCACTATGATTCAATTCAAAAACTCCATAAATTGATTAAGATGTGATGACATAAATCTACAACTTTACATCTAGGGAACATATAAATGATAAGACCAAATCTGTGGATTATCTTTGTCTGAGTTTGTTATATAAAATCATAACTTGAAGGGTTAATAAACAGAAAAAAGATTAAAAAAAATCAATAAATAAAAGAAAAAGAACCAGACTAACTCTTCAAGTCTATCAATCCAACTCGTAGATTATGATTGTGTAAGAAGATAACCAACCTTCATCGGAAACGGCTTGTGTACAGACTGGTCTCCATATAGGAGTAACTGTTTTGAGCTTTTTGCTCTGGTCCATAGCACTTTGCTTTTCCTTTCCACCACCCATATTAAAATTATAGCTCAAACCTTGGTGAAAAAAAAAAAAGGGAATTCATCTCCGTCCAACTTTGTTGATCAAAGACTAGTTTTTCTAACTTTTCCTTGACGTTGAATTTAATAATCACACGTGCTAAAATAAAACCCCATATTTATTTATTACTTACAAGTACTGCAGTGCTGTGAGGTCGGAGAATGAAGTCACTATCTTCCCTGTCAAGTTGCTTGAACTCAAATTCCTGCTTGTAATTTATCAAAGAAGAAAGACAACTTCAAGCATATTGTGTATCCTACCCAAAAAGTTGTATCGCATTTAAATATCTAACTTACAAGAATTTCAAATTCAAGAATTAGAATTTGCAATATATATAAACATATAAAAACATTTGGGCATGTGTTGGGGCCGTTAAGTTTTTGAGAGAGGATCAGATGAGCAAAAACCGAGAGAAAAGCTAGAGGGAAAACAAAGATGAAGAAAGATATTCTTGCATTACTGAACTGAAGAGATTACACGTATTTACTGTGAAAAATTGAAAGCAGTCAAAATTGGAAAGTTTCAAAAGAAAAAGAAAAAGAAACTTTCATTGGATAATGACAATAATGACTCATTGAGTAAAAATTAAAATAAAAAATTCAAATTCCAACATAGTTACATAGACCAACCACTCTGTCTCTCCAGAGTCTCCTTCTCTCTATATATCTGTTTTCTTTTTTTCTTTCTTCTTCTAGACTGCAAAGACCATTCTTTGTTCAAATTCAAACACCCCAGTAAATTGTCCAAGGTTGTGTCTAGGATGGGCACAACATCCCTGTCACGTGAATTGGTGTCACCAAAATCAAGCTTATGGCTGACTTAGATTAGCTTCACAACTACCCCCAATGAATCTAAATCTAGTTCTGAATTAGCTGCATCATGGGAAGCAGTTTTGTCCAACAACACCTCCCTCCTTGGCCTAAAGAGAGCCATAATAACATTACAGTCAGTTTGACATACACTTCTCTAACCATTATCACTTTCATATCTCTTTGCAATTCAAGGCAGGACCGGATAGATTTCATGATAGACATTTTAATCCCAACTTCCCAACAAATGGTTATGGAGTGAGCCATAAATAAATATAAAAAATCAATTATGTAGGACAAAAATTGTGTTCCCAAAGTGCCTAAAAGGTTGTACCCAATGTACAAGGCTCTCCCACTCTTGTGGGGATTGGAAGAGATTTATTTATTTTTTATTAATTTTTTTTTATAACATAAAGAGAACCTTTTTAAAGAAGAGCCATTTGGACTAGCCTCTAGCTAGTAAAATCTATTGGCAACTAATCCCATCTACCAGAACCACTTGCCGGGTAATCCTAAGGCATTCACCCCTAATGGGCTTTAGCAGTTTATGCTCGTGCGCAAGAGCAATGGGTCTAGAAGAGATTGTTAGTAGGCTTTGCTTCCTAAAATGAAATTAAACAAACACCTTCCCAGGAATTATATATGCATTTTTGTACAACCTTTTATCATATATGGTACTAAACTACCTCTATTTAACTTAACTCACATTTTTCTATACTTACAATTAACAAAATGCTAACCAAATTAAGACATAAAATTTAATAATAATTCAAATATAATTGAATATTGAAACATAGAAAATCAAAGTTCAAAAACCTGAAAGTAATTTACTGGCCTGGTCACCACAGAAAATTTCAACACACAGTCCACTCTGCAACAATTGCATAACAAAATAATATAGCCATTTTTTTTTCTCTCAAATAATTATAAAAAAAAAATTAACATTTCTAACCATGAAATTGGAATTATTATGGACAAATTTTAGTTACAAAATTAGTTGTAGCCTTAGACTACAAACTTATTTAATATCTTTTTATTGGATGTGAATTTTGACAAATCCACCATTGGATTACATCTTCTTCTTATATCCTCCATGCTTGCAAAATTTCAAGAAAATTAAAGATCAATAGCTATGTCATCGTTAAATTTTTTAAATTGCAAGTTTTTGTAATTTAAAATTATGCAAAAAATATAAACTTATAGATCATATAATAAATGATATCCGATTGACACAAAATTTAACATGTATATTAAGAGCGTAAAGAACATGCAATTCAACGGTTAGAATTTCAAAATATGTTTTAGTATTTATTTTATTGAGTGAATTTGTAGCCTTAAGTTATAACCTATTTTGTAGTTAAACTTTGTCCAATTATTATAATCAGAAATGTCTTTAAAAGCTGTTATTTTAAAAGTGCTATGTATGCATACTTCTTTAACTAAAAAAACTCAAGACTTAAACCCTGTTTGGTTCTCGAGAAAAGCAAAAAGAAAAAAATTTCGAATCTTATGTACTTGAAGAGAGACCTCAAAGATATCATTAGGAAGGAACCTAACACTGTGTTTGGTTGGGGTGAATTTAGGTAGGATGGAAAACATAGGGAGGAAAATGGAAAATAGAGTGGAAAACAGTGTTTTCCACGGTTTGGCAAATGAGAGAAAATAGAGAGGAAGGAAAACTCGGGAGAAAATTTTCTCTCCCGGGCCCACAAATTTTTTCCTCCCAAATCGAGAGGAAAAGCCTGAAGAGAAAATGCTCTCCCGACACTTTTACCATAATGCCCTTTGGTATGAAGTAAAAAAAAAAAAAAAAAAAAAGAGCACGACGGTGAAGCACAAAATTGATGGAGCTCTCAATCAAAATACAAACTCAAATCAAAATTTTAAAACTAATCAAATTAGAACCCAAAAAAAAAAAAAAAAGAGAGCAAAACTGACCCATCTAAGCCTCGGTGGGAAGAGGACATGCAGTGGTGCTTCTTGAATGCTCTGGAGTAGACGTAGTGCTAGAGAAGAAAAGAAAAAAGAAAAGTGAAGATTGAAGATAGAGCTCCAGATGAAGTGCTAGAGAAGAAAAGGAGAAGAAAAGAAAAAAAAAAGTGAAGATAAGAGGATAAAGCTCCAGACAAGTGAAGATAAAAAGAAAAAGTTGTACTCATTAAATAATATAAAATTTACCAACAATTATATTTTTCAATGAGAAGTGTTACGTCCACAACATTTTTTGCAATACTTTCACAATAAATTATATGTGGTAAGTTATTACTGATTTTAATTTGAACACATCACTTAAATATTTTTTTCATCCGTATTAGTTAGCAACAACCCACCACTTAAGAATTATTGTAAAAGTATTGTAGTAGCATTTCTCAATTTCTTATCCTTTATTTTATTTTTCCCTTGTCTTTTTTTTTTTTTTTTTTTCATCCGCACGTTCCTTTTCTTTTCTTTTCTTTTTTCCCTCTTTTTTTCTCCTCCACACCTTTCCCTTGTCTTTATCTTCACTTTTCTAAATCTATTTCTTACCTATTATGTAACAAGGGTATAATAGTCAATTTATATAAACTACATTTTCTATCTTCTCACTTTTCTTTTCAACCAAACAAAAGAGTTTTCCACCCTTCCACTTTTCCATCCCTCCAACCAAACACACACGAGGGAAAACTAAATATTTTCTATCCCCCCACTAATTTTCCATCCTCCCACTTTTCCACTCCTCCAACCAAATGGACCCTAAATATTTTTTCTTTTCTTTTTGTCGTTGAGAGAGAGAGAGACAAGAGGCAAAGAGAAAGGAGAGCACTCGTGTCTTGTCACCGTGCGAAAATGAGATGCTATTGGTTGATGGTTCATCCAACTTTGCAATTAACACCTATTTTGTAATGTTGTTATAATAATGTTATTTAAGTGTTATGGAAATGGAAATACGTATTGTGGTGTTTAAATAACGAAAACTTTTGTTTAAACAACACAACCAAACAGACCCTAACATTTTAAACTTTTTTTTGAGATTTCTTATAGATTTTTAGAGATTTGAGATAACGAGTTATATATGTTAGTGGGTGGCAAATTCTTTTAAGGTAATTATTAATAAATTACTCTAAGAAAGTTTTGATTTCATTGTTATTAGGAATATAAAAAGCAGGCAAAAAATTAATTATTTTTTCTTTTCCCATCAAAATTTTTTAAAAATATTTTCTAAATCAATGAGACATTTAAGTGTTCATTTGGGAAAATTTTATTAAGCTTACTAAAATATATTTGTACCATGAAAAAGTGAGAAAAATTAAAGTTATGCTTGTTAGCTATTTTTATTTTCTATTTTCAAATTTTTGTTTTTAAGAAAAAAACAATTTTGTTGTGTTTCCAAAATTAAAAACACATTCGGTTAGTTCAAAACAAGAGTGAATATTTTATTTTTGGGCTTGTTACATAAGTGATGAACCAATATATATTGTTCTTTAGGCTAATCTATAAACCAATATCTACGAAAAAAAAAAAATTGTACATTATAGTAGACAATTATGTGGCTAGGTTGCTCTAGAAAGTAGAAAGTGGAAAAAGAAAAAAAAAAAAAAAAGTGCATTGGGTGGACAAACCAATGTTTATCAGCCCACACATTACAGCTTCGACATTTTTAGAGAAAGAGGGAAAGATGAAGAGGGATTGAGGGAGAAAAGGTAAACGAAGAGCTATGAAGATGATGACGCAAAAGATATTTAGAGAATCTGAGTATGGTTGACAGAAGATGGGTTTGTCATTGAGAGGTTCTTTGGAGTTTGGATTGAGAGGAAGAAAGAGGTGTGAGCTTTTGGTGGTGCACACAATGGTTGGTTCAACAATGGCGGTGCAGCAAAGAGGATTTCATGGATGACAAGAAAAAGTGGAGAGAGAGAGAGAGAGAGAGAGAGAGAGAGAGAGAGAGAGAGAGAGAGAGTGGTGGGTTTGGGTTTGGGTTTGGGTTTGGGTTTGGCCGCATGTTTCAAACTTTGTTCTCGTGCTTTTGGTTTTATTTTTTTTGGTTACAGCCAAGATTCGATGTTTGGATCTCATTAAGTGAATTTGGTTTTTCCGTGTTTTCAAGACTAAAAACAAGTCAGTAGCTGTTTTTAGTTTCCTTTGGAAATTGAGGGCCTGTTAGGATAGGAGTTTGAGTAATGTTGTTTGGGTGTTTTTGATATATGTGTGGGTGAAAAAGTATGTGGAAATGTGTGTAATGTTGTTTAAAATGTGAAAATGTGTGTTAAAACTTACTTGCCAAACAGGCCCTGAGATTTGGAAACAATTTTTGTTTTTTTTTTTTTGTTTTTTTTTTGTTGTCTATTTTGAGTTACTAAACAAGTTTTTTGTTCTACAAAATAGAAAATAGTTGTTGAAAATAAAAAATTAGGAAGAAAAAAAAGTTGCCAAACATATCCTAAAGTTTTAAAAAACTGTACACTAAAGCTAAAAAGAAAAAAACTAGCTTATAAGCTTAATCCCAAAGACACATTAAAAATCTCCATGGCTATTAAGACATTTGAATTTTTTTTCATGACAACAAAAGTCAAGAATCACACTCAAGAAATTAATCTAATATTTAGAGTGTATATTTGCCTTGATACCAATTGAGAGGACAATTTAGACCCAATGGGTGATCTTATAGTCAATCCCAAACAACTGACTCCATAACTTTGGTTGTCTATATAAAGGTAGTAAGAGCTCATTTGCGCAAGTAATATAAATTTAATTAATGTGTGGTGTTATAGAGAGTAACACATAAAGAGATCTATTTTCCTCTTTCTCATTAGTTTCATCAAAGCATTTAAGTCGTGGATGTTGTGTGTTTTGTTCTTCTAACAAACACTAGCATTGAGTCTTAATAATACAAATCTCAAGAAACTTTGGGCCCGTTTGGTACCCCATCTTTAGCAATGTTGTTTGTTTTTTAAACACCCAAACAGGTAGGGCCATGCTGAAATATGTGTTTGGTAAGTGATTCTTAACTATTGTTGTTTGAGTTTAGTGTTCAAGCGTTGTTTGAGTTTGTGTTTCACATGAGAGTCCAACACTCTGGGCCTACCTGACGTAAATTCACTGTGCTCTCCCACGCGTATAAGCAGATGGTCTCTTCTCTCCCATGCGTCAATGCAATGCGGCCTCTCAACAACGGCTCTCCCACGCGTCTGTGCAGCAAGGAACTATGTAAACTTTTCTCTTGTCCCTCTCGCACAGCCATGTTGCATCACCATAACGCACACACCCTCCATTAATCTCACACACCCACCCAATCCACCATAACTCGTCCCAACGGCCATCATCTCCTTCATAATCATTGAGCAGATCCCCCAAAATCAAAGCCCTAAATTCACCACAAACATCTCCCTAAATCGTATGGCCTTTCAACCTCCCCACCTACCATATTTACTCCCACAGCCCAGCCACACTCCTGAGCACTGTTTATTGTTGGATTTTGTCAAAACCACAATAGGCTTTATCTCAAATCACCTTAACTGCCATTCAAATCGTGTCGATGGAGATTATGAGAGACCGCACCCCAGCCCGTTTTATAAGATGTTGGGCCAAACCCACGTAAATGGGTGAGTCATGTTATTACCTCTCAAAATAGAAATTCGACTAGTTATATTTTCCCCTTTAGATTAAGAGTTTTACAATGGAGTCACCACTTATTTAATTATTGGGATAAATAAGAAAACCAAAATTGAAAAATTCCTCATTTTATTAATTTTCAATTGAATTTACATTGATCATAAGAAAATTACATGGCTTTGGTCTTAGATATAATCTAAGATAAAGTACATAGCTTTATTTCCTAGTTATAATATAAAAATTGAAAATTACAAGGATAAACATTAGTCTATCAACCCTTGATCTAAGTTCGGAGGCTATGTTACAAGATGGGAAGGTGTTAGGCACCCACCTTGCCCGGTGAAACTGGTCTTCTAGACTATGGTAGCCAACATTCATATTACATCATCTAATATGTTATCCATCAATTTGCATGTTGAATTCATCGTGTGTGCATGTGATAAACCCTAATTCCATTTATTAAGTATGTCATTTGGATTGAAAAATAAATTCTAGTGAATGTGTATGGATGGTGATATCCTAGATCCAAGGATTTGAAAAAATTATTAAACAAACATGTTTTTCATATTTTTGATATGGATTTAAGATTAAAATTAGTGTTATACATGAACATGTGATGAACAACCAAGAACATGTGAAGAACATATAGGAATAATTAAGAACATTCAAACATATTCAATGAAATTTAAATGATTACTATCATACTTTAATCTTAAACTCTCATCATGGCAACACAAAAAAAAATTAGGAAAATGGATTATACTTTCACGCAAGATCCATATGGTGGAGGATGAGACTATTGAGGGAGGTCCTAAGGGTGGAGGAAAAGAAGAGTTAGGAGAGGGAGAGTGAGTCTCACTCAATACCTTGAGTCTCAGGAAGATCTAGATATGACAAGATTACTCAATTTTACTAGAACTTAAGAGAGGAGAAGAGGGGTTTTTTTTTGTCCCTTGCAATGAAGGAGGGGGGGTTTATATAGTAGTGGTGGAGAAAATATAAATGTAATGCCATTTAATGAGGGTTGACAAAGAATCATGAACCTAGACCTCATTTTAGCATTTGGGAAAATTTGGTGCATTAAATATGGAGATTAGTGAGAATGAAGAGCAAGCCAAAATTCAGTTTTCCCGTAGCTGCTGTAACAACCTGTAGAGTCAACTACGAAAAATCATATCTGACTCAATTTTGATCGGAATTGTCTCGTTCTTGTACTCATATTGAAGTCCCAGATGTCTAGTTTTTGGGAAAATTAACCTCATTCACAGATTCAAAATATTCTGAGAGATATCAATGAAATGGTGAGCAGAGGTCATTTGTTAGAAAATTATTTCAGCACAATTAACATTAATAGGCCCCAAATTAGCTCCCAATTAATATTAAATGGCTCCAATCACTTTCATTTCAGACTTAATTAGTTCTCAATTTACCCTAATTAAAAGATAACTGTACAAATTACTCATTGAATAATTAATGTTTATCTATCTAATTAATTAGGTGTATGCAACCTCACCATAAAATGTAGTCCTAACTAATCAAATCATGACACATCATTAATCTCAAATTGATTATAATTATAACTAATTGGAATCAATTGTTTATAATCACATATAGTCGGACTCAATTTGTGATAATGCACCTCAGCCATTAAAACTTAATTTGATGATAACTTTCAATCTGATGGTTCGATTAGGGCTTATGACTAGTCGATTTGATCGTCACAACATCAAGATCATTTTAGTGAAGTGAGATTAAGAACTACTGACCATAATCAAGATGCATATTTTCAAAGCGAAATTACCCTTTTACCCCCCATGTGAGGTTAAATGCGGGTTGCAAAATGGGGTGTCAACAGAGATGAGGGAAGAGTACGCAACATGCTAATCTTGTTGCCGCTTGCATTGTGCCTCAGCTCCTAGTGAATTTAGGAAAAAGATGAATTGATTCACTCTTAGAGCTGAATCTAAAAATGGGTATCGAAGATGTTGGTTTGGTATTGCAAAGAAAGAAGTGAAAAGTGAGGTAGAGATGTGGAATAGAGGCGAGAGAAACAAGGGAGGGTGTTGTGTGGTGTGAGATGTTGGACCATTGTGTGTGTTATCTTCCTCTGATGTGTAATCAAACCAAAACAGTACCGGTGGCAGCTTTTTTTTTAAATAACACACATACCAAACACACAACTTCATATTTCTAAACACCAAAATATCTATTTGAAACACATTACCAAACACATTTTTCTCTTTATGAATACTGTAAATACGTATTTTTGACAACACTTTTTAAACCACATTTCCACATCATTTTAAACAATATTACTCAAACTCATCTACTAAACGGGCCCTTTAATTTTTCAAAAGTTACCATTTATCCAAAGTAACCAAAAACAAAAATTGAAAAAAAGAAATTAATCAAAAATACATGTATGCATGCACGATCAGCTAAAGGGAACAAGGCAGGGAAGAAATAGAAGAAAACTATGTACACAATTCCACTAAAGTCAAAATTTCACTAAAAATTACAAGGCACGATATATTAAAAAAAAATGGGGCAGGGGAAAACTTAAGCTACTCTTGGATAGAAGGAGGGATCAAAGGAGGGTGGAAGGAAAAAGGTGTCCTCTCTATGAAGTAATCTTAGGGACAACATCACCCCTCCCATTCTCACCCCCTTCAGCAGTCTGGGAGACTAGAGTAATAAGCTTATCCTTGGCCTGGGGGGCTGGTGTGGCAGTTTTATCAACAGGCTGAGTGGCTTTATCAGCGGACTTCCCAGTAGGTTGAGGGACCAAAGTAGTAGCACTTGTCTCTCCGATGGTAGTAAGAGCAATCTCCCTTAAAGCCAGGGGGTAAAAAACCCTCTCAGGGTTCCTTAACTCAGAGGTAGAATCCACCCCGGCAGCATCTAAGGCCTCATTCCAGACTTGGAGACAGTAATTGTGATAGACCTTGGTGACTTGGGACCTTAGAATCTCTTCAGTCTCCTTAGTACCCACGTCATACCCAGCCTGCTCGGCTTTGACAATTGCCTCGGTTTTGCCTTCTAGTTCCTTTTGCTGAGCTTTGATCTTCTCGTGGGCAATGGTTAGTTGCTCCTTGGTCTTCCGAAGATGGAGGCGCTACTCTTTGGCTTGCTTCTCTACCCCAGCCATGGTCGCATCGACACTTTTTTTTTCCCTCTTAGTCTCAGTTAGCTTAAGGGTAAGATCCTTGCATTTTTTTCTCTGTGACTGCTAGGGTGTTCACAGTAGAGACTCGGTGTGTCTTCTCATCCTTCAGCTTAGAATGAGTGTGATCCATCCATTCCTCGACAATATGAGTTGACTGGACCACCTAGACAAACAAAATAAAATGAAGAGTAAAGTTAGTTTAAAGTTAACAAAAAAAAAAAAAAAGGTTTTGAAAGTTCAGAAGGGAACAAGGCGTTGAACACCTACCATAGCAAAGTCCCTCTTCAAGGTCAAGAAGACCTCATACTTCTTCAAACCTCTCAAATCGGCCATGTCTTGGGGGAGAAGTAGAGCTTGCTCCAAGGAATTGGCCAGATAACTTGTTTTTCCCTGCTGGAAATCCCTGATGGAGGAATCAGCAGGCAGTGGGGCTCCATCCAACTCTAATGGTAGGTTCCAAGTAGGAACCTTAGGGCGGCGGTCTGGTGCGACCTCGAAGCCAGAACCCTCAGCAAAGCTCCTTCTTTGCTGCCCTTTGGCAGCCTTAGACCCCTTGGGAGGTTCTTGGTCCTTGGAAGGCTGAACCTCACCCTCCTCAGACGTCTCATTCCCAGCCTTCTTGTCCCTTTTCCTTTTCTTTTCTAAAGGCTCAGCAGGGGAAACCCATGACGGAAGAGGAGTGGGGGGACAAGGGTTAACTGCCACCTTGGGCGTGGTACCCTCTATGTGGGACTCTAGCAGGGCCAGCAGGTTTGGGGTCTTTCTTTGCAGTACCACGGCTTCACGGACGTCGGTAGTTTCTTGATCACTACTTACTCGAATAGCGGATTGACGCCTAGAGCTAGCACCCAAGGATTCAGCAAACTCGGGCTAATTAAATATGCTGAAGTCCTCTTCAAAGTTGGTAGGTTTTGGCTCTTAGACAGGTTCCTCTTACTCTTCGTCCAACGGAATAACTTCCTCCTCGACTTGTAGGATCTTAGTTATTTGTTGATTAGTTAGAGCAACGTTATAAGTTCCTATCGAGAGGGATCAGTGAGAAATCTGGGAATGGCAATGTTGATTTGAACCAGTCAAGAATCCTTAGCTTTAATCACGTACTTAGGAGATTGGAAGTTGGAGGAGATATAGGAGTATACCCAAGGATAATGTGGGCAGCCCGCAACTGACCGTCCTTGTGGAGGAAGATTTTGGATTGTAAGATTTTATTGAGATCCTCACGGTTCACTAAGTTGAAGTTGGGAGCAGTGAATAGTCTATCTGCAATACAAAAAAGAAAATGAATGAGAAGCTGAAGACAACAAGCAAAAAAAAAAAAAAAAGAAAAAAAAGAAAAGAAAAGAAAGAGCGGGAAATGGACAAAATGGTTGCTAGAGCCTAAAGGGTAAGACAAATGGCTCGTGCTATTCTCCTGAGATTATTAGAAAGTCCTTGTCCATGCCTTTGTTTTTGGGAAGGCAGGAGATCAGCCTGACCGAGGGAACCCTAGTTTTAAAATAATACCCCGTGTCCTTGCTATTTTGGCAATTATACACCCAGTTGACATTGTGATGTGTCAAATTAACTCCTATCTTACGATTTAACATATCTACACTACCTAATATCCTAAATAAATTGGGTGAACACTGGGTAGGACAGAGCCTATAAAAAATTAAAAAATCTCTTGTCACTTTACCCATAGAGATTTGCATCCCACCCTCTATAAAGGCAATCATGGATATGACTATGACACCTTTTGGTCTTTTGGTATGCTACTCCCCTAAGTGGCAGTGTTCTATCTCTGCCCCGGTAGCAATATTGTATTTGGCTTTAAAGGGCTGCCTCTTCTCGGGCGTATTGACTAAGTTAGCAAATCTATCCATCCCTCTAAGGAACATAAAAGAAAAGAAAGGACTCTAAGTGCTGTGTGAAAGCTGAAAGACAAACAAAACTGGAGATTGGGGCACCTCGAACCACTTTTTGGACAGTCTAAAGGAGATTGATAAAATGGAGGAGATGGACCCCCTACCCTCCTTATATAAGAAGAAAAGATGAGCGGGAAAATTCCTACTCGAAACCCCATGAGAAATCAAAGCTGTTGGATCTTCATTGCACCATAAAACGTGTGAGACATAATGTTGTACTAGGCATTAAATGGAGTGTTGCAAATGCCTAAGCGTCAGGAACGTGTGCAGAGCAAACGAAATGACGTAACCAAGTGGGAACGCTCCTAAAGCATGCGAAACTTGCGGGTTTTTATCAAAACCCTATTCTCCTTGGAAAAGGAAGGAATGAAGTTTTGAGAGGCTATTGTGGGAGCAAGTGGTCTGAGGACATTCTAAAGCCCGTGGGCCCTGTTCGTGGATGATCAAAGGCCTATTCATGTGTCAACCCAGGTCTGACACGTGGGCTAAGACTGAGGAGAGAAGACGTGAAGACCACTCTGACTCGGACTAAACTAATGAGAAGAGGTCCAAGGAAAGGAGGCTAGTAGGCCTGTCGTCCGAGGAGCCCAAGGATCAAATACACCTTGGGAATACCTTATACAGCTCCCTGCACCAGAAAGTAAAGCACTGTGGAAGACACTAGAGTCGTGCAAACAAGAAAAAAAATGAAATATCTGGAAAGGTGGCCATCTCCTCCACATTCAATGCTCTCCACACCAATTGAGCTGGCCACATTTATGAGGAAAAGACACCTAAACAGTGACTCCACAGCTCACAACTCTCTCTACCACCCCCAAAAGGGTCCTGATGAGACAAGCATCCAAGTGATTCCCTTGAGACATACAGGTGGAAGGCTGAGATGTAATAGAAAAGACTATATAAGGAAAGGAACTCCTCTAGAAAAGGGGATGAGCATTTTAAGAACCTAAAAAGAAAGAACTAAGGATCTCACTGTAAAGAAATCAGCTTTGACTGTTAATGAACAATCCATCCTTGGACGAGCCCCAGGATGTGTTTATGCTGAATTCGTGCTTCATCCGTTCATATTAAAAGTCTTATACATTTTAACATCAAGCTTGAATCTTACTTAGCATTGCAATTAACTCATAAAACCCACTCTCTAGCAACTTAATTGTGTTGGGCTTGAAATATTGGGAACCACTATTCTAAGTGGGCCTGGGCCATTTCTTGAGTCTTTACATTGTCTATTATCAAATGCCTAAGGAAACTCATTAATATGACCCTTTAAAATATTATATAATTTTCCCCATCAATAGCCATTTATGTTCATTATTATATATTTATTCAAATACATATTTTTTCCAAATTAAATTTTCATAGAAAATAAAATTCACTAACTCATGCTATATTATTTACTTAAAATTGGTTATATGATAAATAAGATTTTGCAAAACTAAAGTAATACCATTTAAATAATTAACCTTATAATGATACCATTTTGCAAATTTCCCCCATCCTTTCTATATTTCTAGCTAAATTGAATCAAAATACATTTTTTTTTATGTTAAATTTTCATCCAAAATAAAAGTTTTCTAACCACACTATAATTAATTATATGATAAGGAAAAAAGAAAAACGTAAGTAACATCTTATTTTTAAAAATAAGAATAAATTAAATGTTTATAATATGGGAAATACTAGAGATACAAACTTTTTTTTAAAAGAATATTTACAAATTATTGATGGGGTAATTGATTAATACTTTTAGTAAAAAAAACTTTTTTTAATTAAAATTTTTATGCTACTTATCATAAAAAAATTTTTTGATGTTAGTAATTTTTTTTATTTTTTGAGAAAGAAGAACCAAGAACAATTTGTAATAATAATAATATTGTTATTACTATTTTTTTTTTTTTTTAAAAAAGCCAAACATAATAGCAAGTATAAAAATAAAAACTAAAAACCCTGGCGAGAGGTTTTGTCATCTTTGCGCTCGGTTGAGAAGGGCAACTTGGAAAGCCAAAGCCGAAGGCCAAAGCTCTTAAGACTGAGTAGCCGAACAAAGCTTACCGCCAAACTCTAAACCCTTCTCTCTCTCTCTCTCTCCCTTCAGTAGCTTCCTTACTCAATCATGGCTGACAACACAGAGGTATCTCTCTTTCTCTCTCTGCTGTGTGCGTGTGTTTTGAAATAGAGAGTTTATTTAATTATTAATTTGAAATTGTAATTAACATAGCTCTGAAAGCGTGCGGTATTTGCAGGTACCGACGGAGTGCGTGAAATCGGTGAAGTTCAGTTTCTTCAGCGACGAAGATGTTCGAAAAATCAGCGTTAAGAAGATTACAAAAGATCAGTATCTTGATGTCATGGGCAGACCCGAGCCTGGTGGATTGTATGATCCTCATTTGGGCCCCCTCGAAGAAACCGTCCCGTACCTCCTCTTTCTCTCTCTCTCATATGCTTAATTTGTTAACTTTTAGAGTATAATGAACCTTTCGTTGTTGTTGTTGTTGTTGCTAAGCTTGGACCTTTTTCAATTGGATTCTTCATTGTGTTAACAAAATTAGTTAACAAGAACCGGTGGAGAGTCGAGGTTGTGGTGCTTACTAATGACTGCTTACTTCTTAAAACGAACAATTTTAGTTCCTATGAAGTAATT
Source organism: Quercus tomentella (assembly GCA_028535165.1). Lineage (NCBI taxonomy): Eukaryota > Viridiplantae > Streptophyta > Magnoliopsida > Fagales > Fagaceae > Quercus > Quercus tomentella. Next base: position 64,437,333 of record JAPQVY010000068.1, on the reverse strand, counting down.
AAGGGACGGAAAGCGATCACTTTTAGCTTTAGAAACTAAAATTGCTCATTAGCTAAACTTTAAGGCCCAATTTTGTCAGTAAGATTGTGCATTGCATTCTCTTTTTATTGTAGATAAGAATAGGCGGAGGGGTGAGGTTGTGGTTCCGAGCCCACTAGATGCGTGTTTAATTGCTTGCTAATGAAAAGAAAGAAACAAAATTTGCGTGTATTGGAAGAAATTTTGAAACTGATTTGGTGATAATGTTAAAGTTTTGAGAGGTGCATTTGTTTTTAGTGTATAATATGGGGCGATTTTTTTTGTGACGTATGGATGATGGGTTTGTTTGTTTCCATGCAGTTGCAAGACATGTGGGCAGTACTATAGTCCTTGCCATGGTCATTTTGGTCATATTGACCTCGTTGCTCCGGTTTATAATCCCTTGCTTTTCAATATTCTGTACAATATTCTTCATAGAACTTGTTTCTTTTGCCGCCATTTTCGGGCAACTAGAAAACAGGTATTTTCACTTTAGTAGCTTAATATATAAGTACTTTATATATGTTGAATATTTTGTTGGCCTTTATATAGTTTCTAATGGTTTTTTTTTTTTTTTGGGTGAATTTTTTATGTCAATTTAAGGTTGAGATGTGTGTTTCTCAATTGGAACTCATTGCGAAAGGTGATATTGTTGGGGCCAAAATATTAGAAGCTGACACGCCAAGTGAAACCTTGTATTCAGATGACAGTGATGGGAGTCAATATGATGATGTTGGGCATTCAAGGCAGCAAGGATGGACCTCTCTTCAGTTTACTGAAGCAACGTCTGTTTTGAAAAAGTTTTTGAAGCCGAGGTCTCCGGCTTGTAAGAACTGTGAAGCCAAAAATCCTGCAATCAGTAAACCTACTTTTGGATGGTTTCATATGGTTAGTCTCTTAATGTCCTTGCAGCTTGAAGACTGTCCATGAGAACAGTGATTGTTGTTTCCTTATTTGCTAATTAATTTTAATGATGTGTTTGATGGTCGATTAGCTTCCATACTTTCAGTGAAAATGCCTTGACTTATTTGTCTGTTTGTGCTGACTTTTTTGGTTCATTTTCGTGGGTGGGTGGGGCTTTGGAAGCCAGGAACTTTGATGAATAACATAAACAATTTTTGTTGATACAAAGAACCATCAAGACCCAGCGTCAATAGGAAGTGGATAGACTCCTTGACTTTAGGAAGTGAAAAAATTTAAGTTGAGTGAATCCCAAAATATGAGTGGGTGTTAAGACGGCCATTTTTATGAAATTATTTTATTTTATTTTATTTTTAAATTGCTCAAATACTTGGAAAGCATATTCAGTATTTGATAGTGTGTGTGTGTGTGTATGTTTTAACGTAAACATAGCCTGAATGCCATGCTGTGCACTAATCAGGCAAACTGTTGGGTATTTGTGGTCTTCTGTGTCCATATTTTACATATGGTACGTAAGTGTATGACTTTATGCAACTTGAAATCAAGTGTCTTCACTTTGAATGATCTGAGGCTTTATGTAACTTCTAGATCTTTGATGGAAATAACAGTTGTAAGAAGAAAATAAGAAAACTCAATAATTAACAATATAAGTTGAATAAGGGAACATCATATTCTCATGACACTCTTCCTAGATCAAGTTCATAGACTAGAATAAGACAAAATCATATGTTCTTTACACTCTTCCTCAATCAAGTTCTTAGACTCATTAGTGCGTATTTCTTTGATGTGGTATATGTAAAGGAGATGTTTGTTATTCCATGCGAACAACTTAAAATTGTTTACTGAACGTTAATATTGTTGGATAGTTGATAGAATTAATTCATGCTGGTCCATCCACAGAAATTTTTGTTTCAATTTTTCTGGTTATAAATAAGAGCAGTTTTTATTTCTCTTATTTGATGCTTTTATGGCCATGCCTATATGGTGTCTTTGCACTAGCTTTTTACCAGCCTTTTGTTCTTCATTTTTTTTATTAGCAGATTTGATTAGGATCTTTAGAAATTCAGCACTAAATTAGGATTCTTGATGAGGATATGAAGGGTTCTTGAATAGTGTTTGATGTTTAAAGGTTTAAGTAAGGTTTATCAATAAAATATTTGGATCTTGAATGAATTTGATGGTTGTCTATGTTGTCAAATTGGTGAATAAAATGAGAAACAAAGAAAGGTAAATCCTAAGTAATCACACACTTGAAGCTTAAAATAGGGGGCAGAGCTTTTGTGAGTGCTCCAATGCATTGGATGGGACATGAGATTGACAGTCTTTTTTGGATGCATATTGTGCTTGGTGCATGGAAGCATAGCCAAGTCCTCAAATAGCAGCTCGGAATTGACACAAGAAATTCTTTATATAGGCTATTGCCAAACCCTTTCCTAGAAAGACTAGGACAATGACAACAAAAATTAGTTTGGTTCAACATATCTTCTTTTAAAGTAATTCTCTCTGTTACATCCTTAATTGACATGTCCTTCTTTATCACTTCTACTAATGTTATTTTTGGTCTTCCTATATCTCTTTTCATTCCCTCAACTTGGATCAACTCACTCTTTCTTATCTGTGCATTAATCACTCTGCTCTAAACATGGCCAAACCATGTTAAGCGACTCTCCCTCATCTTTTCATCAATAGGGGCTACCCCCTAAACAGGGAAAAAATTAAAATATAAAATAAGGCTCATGGGCCTCTAGTACTTATCAAAAAAATGAACCATTACTTTTCTAACCTAAAACAACTTAATATTAAGACTCAGTAGTAACTAAAGTAGCTTATGAAAGGTAGGCCCCACATTGTAACTGGGCCACAATTCATGGATATTTGGTATTTAATATGGTTTTTCCTTGAAATATTTGCTGGCTACATCAACAAATTGTTACCTGTATACATGTACTAAGTTTGAAGGAAACCATTCAACTGATTGTTTACCAGTTCAATTAGCCAATAGGAAGTCAGTTGTCTTTAATTAGTCGGAACCTGCAGCCTTTGGGGAAATTATGTTTGCCTTTTAAATATGTTACCATAGGGCTTCAATTTTAGTTGTAATATTTTGTTGAATCAATGAAAATCTATCAGCATAAAGAACCAGGGCATATTGCTTCTCTAATGATGAACAAATTGTAGTGGTCATACATTGATACCTCTATAATCAACTTCAAAAGCCATACCTGCCAATTAGGTCTAGCTCAAATGGCACTTCTTCCCTTGCAGGAGTGACGTGGAGGATGAGATTGTGGGATCAAGACCCATTAGGTGTGTTTGTAAAGTGCAAACACATGTATTCCCTGGCTTTTTTTTTTGCCAGTGTTTCTTTCATGAAATGAGGAACTCATATTCAAGAATGGATTTTGGTGAGCATCGGGTGTTCATGGTTGTCCTTGCCTCCTTTGGTAGATATGACCTTATGGCATGCACCATGTCTTTGTTCCTTACCATACCTGAATTGCCTCTCCTCATTGTTCATCACTATTATGAAGTGTTTTTTTTTTTTTTTTTTTTTTTTTTGTAGAATTTGGTTGGTAGTGGGATTTGTTGAGAAAATTGGCTGATGAGTTCACAAAGTTGTAATACTTGAATAGTTGTTAGCTTGTAATGCCTTTTTGAAGTCTTTTTTGATCAACAATTTCTATGATAAATTAGAAATTTGTTAAATGACTTTTTTTCCCAGGGTTGTGGGGGACCTTATCACATAGAAGGTACTAAAGGCTATCCATTGAAGACAAAAAAAAAAAAAAAAGAAGGAAAAAGAGAGCGAGAACAAAAATGACAAAAAAATAAACTACTATTTACATAAAAATTAAAATTAAATTCTCATGGTTCTTTTTTGGGCTAGATGACTAATTTTCCCGTTTGGGTTGATTTTGTAGAGAGGAAAATCAAGTGATGCTAGACAGAATGTTATTCGAGGGCATAATTTGGAAGGGTCATTCACTGGTAGAACTAATAAAAAAGCTTTGCCTGAGGTGGAAAATAGCAATGATACAACTCCCTGGAGTGATGTTGTTGATTCTGCTGAAACTGACACTGCCAGTGACACCTCTCCTAGAGCACAAGATAGTGCTACAAGAAAGCATGGAGGAAAAGGAGGGGAAGTGCCTCATCAGTTTGTTAAGCAGAAAGATTTTTTTTCAGGACCTCTATTACCATCAGAGGTATGCTGCTTAGGGACAGGTTTTGATAACTGCCTTTTTTTGATGTGTATGGTTGTCAGGACTTGGGTTTCTGCTATTTAGACGACCACTGTAGAAACCTATCCTGATTTGGAAGTGCATTTTAAAATTCTCTCCTTATTACAGGTTAAGGATATTTTGAAGGATCTCTGGGAAAATGAGGTTGAACTCTGCTCATTTATCAGTCATATTCAGCATCAGGGACTTGAAATGAAAGTTGGTGAAATGAAAGATGATTACTCCATGTTCTTCTTGGAGACTATTCTTGTACCTCCAATCAAATTCCGCCCCCCGGCCAAGGGAGGTGATTCAGTAAGTACTTAAAGAATAAATATCTTTATCTCTTTCCATAAAGTGGGGGTTTCGTTTTCTTCCTTTCCTGCTTGACTTACTTTTTTTTGTCCCCCCTGTTATTGTTGCAACTTTGGAGAATCTTCTATTATTTTAATATTTCTGTGGCTATTGGTTTAGTTGGTGAATCCAATCGTATTTTAAGATTTGTTTGCTACCCCCAAAAGGGTTGATTGTGTAGAGTATCATATGAATAACGTTTATGCCTTGCTGATACACATGCTCATTGCATCCTAAGTTTTGTAACCTTAATCACATTCTAGTTGGCATATATTTCATCTCTGTCTTCTTCCTGTTTTTGTTGAAACAATTTAAGTGAACAGTGGTTAAATTTGGAAGGTAAGTCATGTGAGGAGCATGCATTGTGGAGCTATTATGGTATAAGATGCTCTCATGTCCTCTTGTGGAGCAAAATTTGTCTCCTGGAAAGGATAAAAAATTGCTGTAAATAATTAACTTGATTTGGAGTAAAATCACTTTTTGGAAAATGAGACAATCACTTTAGCAAATTTAGTCTATCTCAGTCTTGTGGAGTATTTGAAAGAGAAAAGGTTTTCAATTGTAATTCTTTAGGCTTCTTTGTGTCTATGTTCATGAGGTAGTCTCACTTCAATAAAATTATTTTTACCTATAAAAAGAGAAAAGGTTGGAAACTTTTGAAGATATTGAGCTTTGCTTATCACTGAACTCATTGAGGAGTATAACTTCCTTGAGTATTTTCTGGATTTATTGGTGAGTTTGATATGAAAACTATAACCGGTTGGTCTCTGTTATGTTTGAAATTAAAGTGAAGGTTCTTGCAAAGTTGTAATTCTACCAAAACACGACGTATCTTAAATAATTATAACATACATTATAGGCAATATGTTCAAAACAGTGCTACACAACTAAAAGCAAATTCTTTTGTTTTTTGTTTGGGGGGTTGGGGGGGGGGGGGGGGGGGTGAGGTGTGGGGCTTTGCCCTCATTTTGCTTTTACTTTTTGTTTTGTGCTTTCCAATCATGTACTTAGAAGTTTTTGATTATTATATGTGATGTAGTCTCAAAAAAAAAAAAAAGAAAAAAAAAAAAGAAAAGAAAAGAAAAGAAAAGAGAAAGAATAATGTGGTTTCCATTAGAGGTCTAAACAGTTCCTTCTCTTGGACTTGCAATTGAAATTTCCTGGCGCTCATTTCTTTCAATTTTATTACTTAAGTGCAAATTTGAAAGTGTTGACCACTTGTTGCTTCATTGTGCATTTGCTAAGGAGTTGTGGTCCCTCGTTTTCTGTTTGTTTGGGGTGCAATGGGTGATACCTGGTAGGATGATTGAGCTGTTGGAGTGTTGGAATGGGGACTTTCTCCAAGGGGGTTCAGGTGTCCTTTGGAGGGCTGTACTTCCTTTGCCATTCCCATTCCTCTTTCTAAGATTTATTTGATTGCTGTAATGTACTTGAGGCTGCCATCCAGTACGCAGCTTGTGTATTGTTAGGCATCTTCCTTTTTTTAGCATTTTAATAAAACCTTTCCCTACTTATAAAAAAAAAAATTTATTTTGTTTATTAAGTTAAAAAGGGTAGGAGGGTGTGGTGGCACCTTGTATCTGTGTTAACATAGGTGTAGTGGGATGATGAAGTTACGGTTTTATTTTATTTTTTCTGCTGGGTCATTCTTTTGATTCTAAGGATGCTTTAGTGAATTACATAGTTGATGTTAATGTAGGTAATGGAGCATCCACAAACTGTCTTGTTAAATAAGGTGCTACAGTCAAATATACAATTAAGATTTGCTCATGATGACAACTTAGAGCGCTCAAAGATAGTGAGCCGGTGGATGGATCTCCAACAATCAGTAAATGTGTTGTTTGATAGCAAAACTGCAACAGGTGAGTATAAATTGATGCTGCTTGGTTATTCTTCATTTGTTTTGGACATTTAATTTCTGTTATGAATTTGAATGTGAATAAATTATTTCAATTCTATTTTAATTGGTAATTGCGCATTTCTGGCATTTATAATCATATTATATAACATGCGATGCATTGCTTATTGGCATTTACTTTGGTCAATGATAAAAATTGCTCCCTCTCCATTCCTTCCCCTCTTTCTTTCCTCTGTATACAATGGTCAGTGGATAAATATGCATGCCAAGAGCCTTGTAGCTTAATTGGTGCCTCCTCATGCACAAAGTGCTTGGGGGTCTAGGGGGAAGGGTTTGAGCACTTTATGTAACTATCTCAAATATGCGTACACATACAAGTTACAACATATATATTATTACTTTCAAGTACATGTATAATGATGTGTATATGCTTAAAGCGTATGATTGTAATTAATGGCTTGTGCTTTCCCTGGTACTCCTCGTATATAAATAGGTATTGCAGTATATTCCTATGAGCACCTTTGGGGCACTGGTCAAGGGTTGAGTTATTTAAATTGAAAAAAAAAGGTGTTCCATTTTGCTACACTGTTAATACGTTTTCTGTACATTGAGTGGCTTAGTGTCTGTGCTTCAGTGTTAGTGCATGTCCCTTGTTCCAATATGCTATAGCAGTATTCAATTAACCACTGACTGGCAGCTAACCAGTTTTCCTTCTCTACTTAATGTTAGCTCAAGGTCAAAGAGGTATAGCTTCAGGAATTTGTCAGTTGCTGGAAAAGAAGGAAGGCATGTTCCGCCAGAAAATGATGGGAAAGAGGGTCAATTATTCTTGCCGCTCTGTCATATCCCCAGATCCCTATTTAGCAGTTAATGAAATTGGAATCCCTCCATATTTTGCATTAGAATTAACCTATCCTGAGGTAGGGTGGACAAATTTGAATTATCACCATGTAGCAATGAATATGCTTAATTTTATGGCTTACTTAATTACTATATCTTAATCAATTGTGGATTATCTGTGGAGATGAATTTTAGTCCAATCTTTTTAATGTTGCACAGAGATTATGAGGGGGAAATGTCTTTTGTATTTCTTTTTGTGTTGTTCCTATTGCTTTGCTTTATTCAATCTAACAGACATTTAGGCATCTTTTATATGCAATATTTAAAATTTCAGAGAGCTCACCAACACTGATGTGAGAAAAATTGATTAACTCTTATTATTAATTTTATATTTAGATATTGGTTAGTAATAAGGTTCAGTATGGATTCTGACAGTTGTTACTAGCTTTCTGTGTATTCTCTTGCTGTATGTACTCTTGTGGCCAGTCTTGCACTCAGCATATTTTTATCCTCAACTCTTGGTTTTCTTGTCTTTGGTGGAAATATGGACTACAAATTGGGAACCAAATAATTAAAATAAAAAATAAAAAATGGAACACATAAAAAGTTATAGTGGTATTTTCCTTTACCAGACAGGACTGGATTGTTTATTTTCTTGAAGGATGTGCGGCTCCAAATAGATGGTTGGCAAATAATTTATATTGGATTTTTGGAGTACAAATGGTGGAGGATTTGAAATCTTTGTGAATTAGATTTCACAGGATAATTCTTTGTAATTCTTTAAGGTTATGGTATGCTCTTCATCATGAGCACAAAGAAATCTATTCTATTAATAAAACACCATTAGTTATCAAAAAATTAAGTTCTGAGCAGTGTGGCCTGGACATATTGTAAAATAATGACATTCAGATGGGCCATTTTGCTTTTCCTTCTTTTGATACCTTTTGATATTACTTATAAATTATTCGTTTTTTGGTTCTTGATGAATATAGCTATGCATGAACAGAAATACATACAATTATGATATTTTCTAGTTACACATTGTGTGCCTTTAGGCGGAGTGAAAATGTTATCAATTTAAAAATTCCTTGACTTTTGGACTTCCATCATTTTGTTTTACTCTTGATGTTGATATTTCTGCAGAGGGTGACTCCTTGGAATCTTGTCAAGCTGAGGAAAGCTATCATCAATGGTCCTGAAATACATCCTGGAGCTACACACTATGCTGATAAGCTGGGTATTAAGAAACTGCGAAAAGAACATCTAAAAGAACGCATTTCAATATCAAGGAAATTGCCATCCTCACGAGGTCTTCTCACACAGCATGGAAAAGGCAGTGATTATGAATTTGAAGGAAAATTTGTACGTCGTCACTTGCAAGATGGGGATATTGTGCTTGTCAACAGACAGGTAATACTTTATTTGATTTGATATATATTATTTCTTATGCATATCTATACAAAATGAGATGTGATAATTTCTTACTTTCTTGGCTGACATTATCAGTGTGAGGTGAGGAAATCTGCCACAAACTTGTGCTAAATGGGCTTATGTTGTTCATTTGTGATTATATTCCTCAAAATGGTCAATGGGTAGGCAATGGTTTGGTATGGGGCACTCATACCTCATACCCAGCAGAAGAATACCCTTTGCTGCCCCCACTTCCAACCTGACTCATATTTTGACATAATTCCCCATCCTTTCTCCTCTTTACCATCAAGGATTTGTCCTCTACTTGTCTGCCCACCTAACATCATTTCCCTCTTATGTTTTTCCAAAATCTCCAAAGCTTTGTAACTCCATAGTTTACTCTTTCACAGTCCACTGCAGCCTCTAAATGCCTCAACCAATCTTATAGGTCCATGATACCTCCCTTTGTGTATTTTTTGGTGAATTTTAGTGGTGAAGTTCATAGGAAGGTGGTGGACGTGAAGATGAGGACTGAGGTCGAGTAAATGCATCATAATGAAGGTGTGTGTGGAGAGAGAGAGAGAGAGAGAGTGAGAGAGAGAGAGAGAGAAATGGGGTCTAAGAACCACAGAAAATCGGACACTAAAAACCCCTGGCATGTCCGTATTGGACATGCTGGGGACACTTCTACATTCATGTTCTCATTTTGTTGGGCCAAAAAAAAAAAAAAATTAAAAAAAAAAATCTTTAATTTTAGATATGTTTCTTATTGAAAGAACAGGGAAAACAATGAACATACGCAGTGTGCTAAGAGGCAACAAAGAATAAAAAAATAAATAACAATGAAAGTACAAAAAGGAAGCACATCAAGCAGAGTATTGAAAGTAACAACACCCAGCCATTTGCCCATTCAAACAAAGTCTAAAAGAAGAAATGCTTAAACTTATGAATTGATCTTTCATCCCCTTCAAAGGTGCAAGTATTCCTTTCCCAATGAGGGATCATATTCTAAATCACCTTAGTTTTGAGTCTTTTAATCTTGCTTGACCAACTTGCTATAAGTTCCACAACAACACTATGTGGCATGACCTAATATATCCCAAATAGTGAACACACCATATTCCATAATTCTTGAGCTACTGGGCAATGTAGGAGTAAGTGCTCAATAGTCTCCCTGTTCCTCTTGCACATGCAATACAAATCCACCACCATCACCACTTTTCGCTTCCATAAATTATCAATGGTTAAAATTTTCCCCAATGACACTGTCCAAGTAAAGAAACTAACCTTTGTAGGAAATTTTGGTTTCCACAAAGGTTTCCATGGAAAAAAAAGGAGTTTGGAGGTTGTAAAGCCCTTCTAATAAGAGTGAATATTGAAAACACCCAGTGGAGAAAGTTTTCAACACATTTTATCTACCCCATTCCTTCTCAAAGATCCAAAATGTATAAGGTCCACAAAGGAGTCAACCGATTCTAACTCCCAATCTATTCCTTCTCAAAGATCCAGAATGTATAAGGTCCATAAATGAGTCAACCGATTCTAACTCCCAATCTTGCTATGATCGAATAAAACTGATATTCCAATGGTAATTGATTGTAATATTCCTACTGTGTTGTGTCCTAATTTTTTTATGAATTAATGTGTCGCCATGTCCTGTGTTGTGTTGTGTCTGTGTCCATGCTTCATAGATTGGGATGGGTCAATGAGCTGAGTTCAGTTGGCACTTCCTCCTTCCATGATAATGGGATGGAAGGTGAGGATGTGGGTTCAAGCCTGATTGGATGTGTGTAACTTATCAATAGAGAAAGGGGTGGGGCAGGTCAACTAAACCGCATTAATGCTCTAAACCTAAATTGGGTAATGACATACAATAAACCATGATATGATACCAAAATTGATATTCAATAACTCAAATTAAATCTTATATTTTCTAAGTAATAAAATTCATTGAAAAAATTGCAAGAGGGGCTCAACTCTAGTACATGTGGACTATACAAAGGAAAGTCCGAAAGTCCAAGCAAAATCTAAAACAAAATTCATACAGAGAAAAATACAATAACAGTTTAACGGAAGCTCAAAAGTATTCTGGAAATAACACAAATCATCTTTACGAAGCAATAGTACTTTATAATATAAATTAAATCTTAAAAACTAACATAAATTGAAAATTTTCATTAGAAAATCATACAAAGTCTCAATGTATACAATATAATAACACAAACCCTATTGTTGATTTTGTTATTATTTTAAAAAGATGGCATTTTAGTAAATGTACTCAGGGTAGAACAACCAAAATAATCCTTGACCTGACCCCAATGATCAGGGGCAAAGATTTTACCTTGACCCCCACTCCACCTTTTCAGAGTGGGGAAAAACTGGGGTGGGGCGGGTAGGGATCAAATTGCCATCATTTGACCCCTTAACAGGAAACCATTTTCATTGAAGCTGGACTCCCTAGGTTGGTTTTTCTAATGTGCAAATAATTGCAGCCTTATTTTTTTCAGCCCTCTTGACCGAGGCAGATGAAACTTGGCCTCCTTCGATTAAAAATTAGAACTATCCTAGAAAGAGTGGAAACAGACCTGCAATTTTCTTTGTTGTAGGAGTAATGCTGTGAGCACACCCTTGAAAAAGACAGTCAATGAGATTCCTTGGAGTTGCGTATTGACGTAGGAATATGGTAAGGGGTTTGTTGGAATTCTAGGTTTGTGTGAACTGTACCCCAGTCCATCTATCAATAATTATCCTCCTAATGGCCATTATAGAAAATCCATGTGATCTGGGATTCTGTTTAAGGCCCCGAAGCAGCAGCTGCATTTGGGTTCTTATTTCCTTATTGGCCGAATTCTAGAAAGCATTCCATTCAAAAGTGATGGGATTTTTCTTAATTTATGTCTTCTTTGGAGTTGGTGAAGGTAGGTGTTTTCATTTTTGGAATGACATCTGTTGGGACAAACCTCTGAAGCATGCGTTTTCTGCTGCTCCAGATCTTGTTGAGAATTGTGTTTGGATGCACTTTGCTGATTGGTTATTTTGCTGAAAGTACAGTGGCAACAGGAGGAGAAAAGTTTTTTTTTTTGGTGTGTGTGGGGCCTGCCAAAATAAGACTAATATTATTGTACAGTGACAATTATTATTGTTCATACGAATGCAAATATATGAATTACTTTGTGTGCTCAATATAATGATGGTAATGTGAAGCAGCTTACTATTATTTTTAATTAAGTAGACTATTACGTTTTATTATATATTAATTTCTGGAATTCTTCTGGATTTTTCACTTGTTATTAATTTGTTGGGAAGGTTCTCCTAATTGTTTTTTTCATCGTAGCCAACTCTCCACAAGCCTAGTATAATGGCACATGTAGTTCGTGTGTTAAAGGGGGAGAAGACACTTCGTATGCACTATGCAAACTGCAGGTACTATTCAAATTGCAGGTTGATTTACCATGTGGACATATTTATGTATGTCCATATGTTAATTTTTTTTTTCTTATTATGGTTAACTATTGTTTTTTTCCTCCAAGCATGTGGTGATTAATAGTTATTTATTTATTTATTATTCCAGTACGTATAATGCTGATTTTGATGGTGATGAAATGAATGTTCATTTCCCACAAGATGAAATTTCTCGTGCTGAAGCGTACAACATTGTAAATGCAAATAATCAATATGTCAAGCCCACAAGTGGTGAACCTATCAGAGCCTTGATTCAGGTATCAGTATATTATTCCGAATAATATAGTCTCCAGTAATCGGATGCCTTTTTTATTGTTTGTTTTATAATATAATAACTTCTGCTAATGAGCTCTAGCTCGAATGGCACCTCACCCCCCCCCCCCCCCCCCCCCCCCCTCTCTCGAATGAGAAAGGTGAAGGGTAAAGTCATGAAACCCACTGAGTGTGTGTAAATTTACGAATAAAATAATTATTGTGTCTGAAATTCATCCCTTATTTTCTAAAATTTTTCAGGATCATGTAGTAAGTGCTGTACTTCTTACAAAGAAGGATACTTTTTTTAGTGCTGATGAGTTCAACCAACTTCTTTATTGTGCCGGCCTCTCAGCTGCAAGTCCAGCTTCTTTTAATGGAAAATTTGGCCAGAAAGTTTGCATATTAAACTCTGACTATGAGATGCAGCCCCTTCCGCCTGCAATATGGAAACCAGTGCCTCTTTGGACAGGGAAACAGGTTAGCATTAGTTAAATCTTCTAAAGAATTCTTTGTTTCAAACAGAACGTAAAGACTAGTTCAAAGTTTAACAATTGATTTTTATTTCTGCTGATTTTGTTTGAAGAATGATTATGTTTGATGTTCCTGGACCTTTGAATTAAATATGACAAATCTGTTCACGATTTCAAACAAGAGTTGGTGACATATTATAGATGAGTCTAAACATAGTTTTGTTTAATTTTGCATTTCTAGGTAATCAGTGCCTTGCTGAATCATATTACAAAGGGTCGCCCACCATTTAATGTTGAAAAAGACGCAAAACTTCCACATGATTTTTTTAAGAGTAATAGAAATGAAAAGAAATTGAACAAAGAAGAAAAGTCTGATAAAGATGCATCAAAGGAAAAGAAGCGAGATATAGAGAAAACAAGTCAAGGGAAAAAGGTCGACAAAGATGCACCAACGAGGAAGGAGCCTGATGAAGATAAGTTGTTGATACATAAGAATGATTTGGTGCGTGGCGTGATTGACAAGGCTCAGTTTGCTGAATATGGTTTGGTTCATACAGTGCACGAACTCTATGGCTCAAATACTGCAGGTGTCCTGCTTTCTGCGTTAAGTCGCTTATTTACTTCTTTTTTGCAGGTCAGCCAGCTTTGATCCTAATTTGCAAATTAACTCCCCATTGAATTTTCTCAATTTCTGTGGCAAGTTTGTTTTGACAGATGATTAAACTTGCATTATATAATCTGTATGATTCAGGTGCATGGGTTCACATGTGGAGTAGATGATCTTTTGTTAATGAAAGAGAAAGACAATGAGAGGGAAGAAAAACTTCAAGATTGTGCGGAAGTTGGAGAAGAAGTTCATCTTAAGTTTGTTAATGACAAGGGTAGTGTTAAAATAGGTATTCTATTGTTCACGCGGAAAAGCTCTATATCAAAACTTCTTGTTTCCTCTGCCAATGTGATACTAGCTTGATTAATATGGTTGATAACTAGGAATAATCAGTATTAGGCCAAATGTTAATTCCTGGATAACTAAAGATTGGCCGCATATTCAACCACAGAGAGTTGCTTGAGAAATCTCTGTGTTTACTTATGTTTCTATTTTGTATCATTTTGTTTAACTTGCTTGTTGTGATGGATATCTGATGTCTTGACCTATGTTACATGCAGATGCAGATGTTCTGCAACTGAATATTGAAAAAAAAATACGCAGTAACGGAGAATCTGCCTTAACAGACTTGGATCGGAAGATGATAAGTAAACTGAATGAAGAAGTAAGCAAGGACTTTTTCAAAGAGCTGTTGTCCAGAGGGTTATTGAAACCCTCTGGAAAGAACTGTATTTCTCTCATGACTACATCAGGGGCTAAGGGTGCTTCGGTAAGCTCCTTTCATTCTCAGGATAGCTATAGTATCCTTTTTACTACAATACTTTACTTGAAATTCTTATTGGCAAGGCCATAATCTTATATGGCATTAAGTCTAGAAGTTCCATGTTTAATTGAGCATTTTTTTGGAGTTCTACGTTTTAGGAGAAAGCAATAGTATAACGAGTGTAATTTTAATATAGTTTCTATATGCCTGTGGATGTTATCTGAGTAAAATTATCTATAAAATTTCTCATGGACCATTTGAAGTTATTAATCTTATTTATTCAGGAGTCTTGTGGTTCAATAGCAATGCTTGGTCTCCTTTATAAGGAGAACCAAGATTCAAATCCCCCTCTCTCAATTGTAACAATAAAATTTTATAAATATACACGCACGCACACACACATGCAAGTTGTAAAATCCTTTCAAGGCATAGGTTATTTGTGTGTGTGTGTGGTAATTAACGAAAATTTTATTTGAAAAAAAAAGCAAATCAAAATACACTGGTAATGTACTATGGGGGCTATTCAATAAAGATCTCAAATTACAATGGTCAATCAAATTAGTAAGAGAAACATGTGAACAGTATAAAAGAACAAAGACTTAATCTCGAGAATAGACAGTTCACATCCTTCAAAACATCAAGCATTCCATTTTTGCCAAAGGCACCACATTATGCAATGTGGCACAATCCTCCAAAAAGCTATATTGCGATGCTGGTAGAAATTTCCTTGCCATGAATCTAACAAGTCAATGACCCTTTGCGCCAGAGCCCATTGAAGGGCAATGAAGAAAATGATCCACTAATTCCCTACTCCTTTGGCACATATAGCACATATAGCTTTCTTTCTTTCTTTGTATTGTTTCTCTCTTAAATTTATTTCATCATTGTAGTTTGTATTGATTGTACCTCTCCCTTAGTACACCGCCTGTGTACTAGGAATTTTTTTTTCCTAATAAATTTTTTCATTGCCTATCAAAAAAAAAAAGTTACCTTACCCCCCCCCCTCTTAACATAAGTACAATCTCTTCCATCTTGCTAATCTTCGCTTCAACTTTTCTAGAATAGGGTTTTGTATCGTCTTCTCCTTGAATTTAGGACCCAAGGGAGGACCAAATATTTCTGCGGAAATGTTGTTTGTCTACAGCCCATGATCTCCACCAAATCCTCCCTACTACGCACATCTCCAACTAAACCAACTCTGACTTCCCCAAATTAGTCTTCAATTTAGACATCGCATCAAACTTGGAATGAAAGTCAAAATTGCTATCTAGCTAGAGTCAGCATTGCAGAAAATAGGAGTGTCATTGATGCAGGGCTTTTCAAGTAACTATATCCTAATCCTCTTGTAACTAATTTGTTAGTTAGATGATTTCTTAAGCATTAGCCAATAGGATTTATTATGTATGATATTGGAGATGGTTCAAAAGTGCAGTTTTGGCTAGATCGTTGGTGTGGGACTTCCTCTCTCGCTGTTCGCTATCCCGAATTATATAGGATTAGCTGTAGCAAAGAGGCAAGTGTGGCGGATCTAATGAGGTTCTCCAATGGAGTCCTCCATTGGGAGATTCAGTTTTGTAGGGAGGTGCATAATCGTGAATTGGAAGCTTTCAGGAGCTTCATCAATTCCATTTATAGCACTCCTGTAAGGGGAATCGAGGAGGATAAGAGATATTGGATGCCTTGTAAGAGTAAGGGGTTCACGGTTAGTGCATACTACCATCTTCTTGTTGGCCATAGTGAGCAATTTTTCCCTTGGAAAAGCATTTGGAAGCAGAAGATCCCCTCTAGAGTGGCTTTTTTTGTCTGGACCGCAGCCTTGGGGAAATGTTTGACTATTGACAATCTAAGGAAAAGAAAGGTTTGCATTTTGGATTGGTGTTATATGTGCAAGTGTAATAGTGAAAGTGTTGACCATCTTTTCATTCATTGCCCGGTTGCTTCGGAGTTATGGGATATGGTTTTTGGTTTATTTGGAGTGTGTTGGGTCATGCCTTTGTCTGTTGTTGGGCTCTTTGCTTGCTGGCAAGGTCGCTTTGGTCGCCACCGCAATGGAGTTATTTGGAAGGTCGTTCCTCTTTGTTTGATGTGGTGTATTTGGAAGGAGAGGAATAGTAGATGCTTTGAAGACTTTGAGCGTGCTATGCCTGACCTCAAGCTTCTTTTCATCCGAACCTTACTTGAATGGTTCTCTGTGTGGAGAAACCATCCTTTTTCTATTTTGGATTTACTTGACTTTTGTAATTTTCGTTCTTGACTTGTTCACCCCTGTATACTCCCTGTGTGCTTGGGTGTCTCTATTTTTGTTATCAATGAATTCTTATTACTTATCAAAAAGGATTTAGACACTTGTCAACCATCTAAAGGCTGCCAATGCCAAACAACTAGTATGAGTAGTAGAATGTAAGCTCTTTGTAAATCAATTTTTGTACGTGAATGAATTGTTAGGCTTTGTGTGTTATTTGGAACTGTGTTTTTTCAGAGGTATTTATCCACCTATCAATGTGTTCTAAGCAACTCAGCCCTTTCATTGTTTCTAAACCATACACTAACAGCCCATCATTCCTTGCATCAATCATCCACAAACAAGAGATGAGACACCATCGTCAAGGTACTAGCCAAGGTGCCTATGGAGAGACTCAAAAATTGACCAATTGTGGCAGCCACATCCAACATATGGCTCAAAGCTTCCATAACAATATCAAACAGCAACGGGGAGAGAGGATCCCTTAGATGAATCCCCCTAGAACTCTCAAAAAAACCAGTTGGGGTGCCATTAATCAAATGGAGTATTTGATAGTTGAGATTTGAAGCATAATCCATTTCCTTCATTTTTTGAGAACCCACACCTCTGAAACATATTCATGAGAAAGTCCCAACTCAAATGATCATATGCTTTCTCTACGTCCAATGTGCATAACACACCCGGTACCTCTGTATTCAATTTACTATCTAAACTCTCAGATGCAATTAAAACAAAATCCAAAATCTGTCTTCCTTTCACTAAAGCATTTTGAGAGTTTGAAATAATACCATGCACTAACCTTTGAAGACGATTAGCCAACGCCCTAGAAATAATCTTGTACACACCTAACACAACCAAATGAACTAATGGGTCAAAAATCCCTCACCTCCATGGCATCAAACTTTTTGGGAATGAGGGCAAGAAAAGGGGCATTAAGAATCTTTTTCAAACACCACTTGAGTATGAAAATTATGAAATAAATCCATAATATCTGGTTTCAAGATACTCCAACAAGTTTGAAAGGCCATAGAAAAGCCATTCGAGCTTGGAGCCTTGTCACGACTAAAGCCCTTGCTCACCCCATACACCTCATCCTCATTGAAAGGTCTTTCAAGCCAGACAACATCCTCCTTAGATATCCTAGAAAACTCCTCATCACCCAATATAGTTCTTCGGTCCCCATTCTTAGAGTACAACTGCATATAGGGAAATGGTAGTGGAGGTATAGTCATGAAGTTACCCATCTCAGGCAAAGAGTTATTTCCACAAAATATGGTGAGGGTCAAGGCGGGTGGAGTACTAAAGTATGCAGGAGGGCTCATGGATGTGGTCTTTGGCGAAGCACTCATGAAGGGTGAGAGGGCTTTTCTAAGCATTTGTCTTTTGTAGTGGGTGAAGGTACTTGTATCCACTTTTGACATGCTAGGTGGATTGGTGATAATACCCTTAAATTTTCTTTCTTGAGCTCTATGTGTGTTCAGCTGACAAGGATGCTTATATTTTTGAGGTTTCGTGGCTTTTGGAGGGGGGTACCGTTAGAGTTTGGGATTTAAGGTTTTATAGAGAATTTCAAGACTATGAGCTAGCTGCATCTTATTCTCTCCTTGAGTTTATCCAATCTCGTATTCCTTGGGGTGAAAGAATTGATACTCTTTGTTGGTGTCTCAAAGGAGATGGTAAGTTTGACACCTTGTCTTTCTACCCTGTGATTCAGGGTGCTCAGAATTCTTTGAGGACACTGAGAAGACGTTGGAAGAGTTAAAAGTTTTATGCCAGTGTAGTCTTTTTGAGTGGTCTCGTTGTTGGGGTTTTACTAATTGTTCCTCTCTCTTTGAGTTTATGTTTTCTCTTAGATTAGTTTCCTGATTTCCCTCTTTTTTTGTTGTTTGTTTTATGCTTTTCCTGTTGTTCATCATCATGAACAACTTGTATTTTTCCTTACTATTTTCATTAATAATATTTCTTTGATTACCTATCAAAAAAACAAGTAATGCACTCCGCTTTGGCCCTCTGATCTGAATAGGCTAAGATTTGTTTTTTTTGCTATAATGTTGGTGTTTTTATATGGCAATACTGGGGATTGTTGGTCAATTGTGAATGGTGGAAATTTTTGTATGCCCAAATCTATTGTTTATTTGACACTTGTACCTGAACTTATACATTTGCGTTGCACTATATCTCTTTGCTTCTAACTTAATTTCTAATTTTTTTTTCCTTTAATTTTTGACTCTAGTGGTTCCATTCTTTTCACTCATCAGAAAGTTCAGTTTATAATTTTTAATTTTATCTAAAAAAAATATAAGTGAATAAATGTGGTAAGGAGACATGATTTTAGCTTTAGCTGTATACCTTTTCTTTGTGACACACTAGTCTGGAAAAAGGCTGCAAAATATTTGGATGTTAGTACATTATGCTGCTACTGATAGTTCCATCACTAGCACATCCACCTACAATTATGTTTTTCCACCTCTTTTGTGAAATACATTTGTTCCAATCCCCACAACCATCAATGTTATTGGAAACACTGCGATAGCTGCCAACATTCCTCATAGGATATTCCTTGTTTGTTCAAGGTATCGCTGGATTGCTTAAAGAGCTTAGTCATCTCATCATACAGAGGTACTGGTATGCTGATCAAAGATTATGTATAGGACTAAGAAATATGATCAAGTGGTTACCCAAGATAATTATATTTCATAGTTTATGATTGTCTCTGAGCGTGAGTTTTATGATTACCCAATTGCATAGAGGTACAGGAACTATTGTTCATGGTTGTTTCTCTAATTAGACAACCTATGATTTTTATGAGTCATCACAATGAAATGGTTAGCTTAAGTTGCATTTAGTGTGTCTATTTTGTTTAAAATTCTATGCCCTAGTGAACTCATTTAGAACTATTATTTTATGAAATTAGAGGTTTGAACTTTGTTTATGATACTTTTGACGTAATAGTGATCTGATTTGTACCGTCTATATATTTAGGAGATGGTTCTGCTGTATTGGATCCCAGGTGTTCCTTGTAAAACATGCTTAACCTGAACTTCTCTAGTATCATAATTTATTAGCAATTTTTTACTTCTTAGAAACAGTACATATAGGCTTAGCTCTCTTTATTGACTGCATTATGCTTTGAACAGGTTAATTTCCAACAAATATCTTCTCATTTAGGCCAACAAGAGCTAGAAGGAAAACGAGTCCCTCGAATGGTTTCTGGAAAGACTTTACCCTGCTTTCCTCCATGGGATTGTGCAGCTCGAGCTGGAGGCTTTATTATTGATCGGTTTCTAACTGGATTGCATCCTCAAGAATATTACTTCCATTGCATGGCTGGTCGTGAAGGGTAAGTGAAATTTTTGCCTCATCCATGAGTCTTTCGTTCTAGTGGGAAGTGGTGTTTTTTTTTTTAAATTTTTTTAGAACTTTTATTTAAAATGGTGAATTGCTAAATGGTGCAATCTGCCAATTGTAACCTGTATATATATATGTATGTATAATATAATAACTTGTCATAAGAAGTAATGTGATTTCAGTTTTGTTAGTCAAAAGCTTCATGCTGCTTGTACCCGATTTCATGCACTTGGATTACACTATATATCTTTGAGTTCTTCATTTGGTGGAATTCTTTGTATCAATAGTGATTTATTCAGTAGTTATTTTAATTAATTACATTTATACTTCTGATTGATTTATGTATCCAGAAATTGAGATGACTACTTGCTTGATATTTTGTGATCTTGTTGTAAGACATGTTTCTTCCATGTCTTGTGTTGAACCTGGAAATTTGGAGAGAGAGAGAGAGAGAGGATGAAATATTGTGGCAGCAGATATCGTAGCCAAAAATCTTGGGGGCAATGGTTTGTGCTACTATTGGATCACTATATATGGGATGTTTGCGGTAATATTTATAGGGTGGTGATGGTTGCTGGTAAATAAATCAGGTGCAATGGTCTTTGAGTCAGGCTTTGGTTGGGAAGAAGGTTCAGGTGAGGTGCCAATTTTATTTTTTAAATGAGTGATTAATAAAAGACTCTTTGGGGGCAATTTTGATCTTGTAAAAAGGGATGTTGATATCTTCTGCTGATGTGAAGCACTACAACTATTTTTTATGGAATGCCAAAATTCCTTAAGGCGAGTAGTGAATGAACAAAATGGTTTATTTAGATTATTCTTATTTGTATCAAGGATCAACTTTAACTTGTGCAAGAAAAAAGTAGAGATACCACAAGTAAGTTTTCTATAGGTATGCTTTTTGTAGAAGATATAGTTCTAGTGAACAAAAAAAAAAACGTAGAGCAAAGAAGTATAGATGACACGGGACAAGTGATGTGGCTAACTTCAAAATTAGGACACAACATGGTGGAGACATGACAATTAATTGATATTTTAAAGTATATTTCATATGTTTTTATACGTTTTTTATGTTGATTTTAGGTTTAAACTATGTGCTCTACTATTATAATAACTGAGTGATAATGATTAGTGTAATAATTTAAAAATATATATCAATAAACTACGAAATAAATTATTAAATTAACAACTTTTAACTTTTAGTTATTTGACAGACATTCAACGCCAAAAAATAGTGTGATGCTATTGACTTTATACCATACTGAATTACAATTGAAAAAAAGAGGAGGAAAAAAGGCTAAATGAGTGAAATATTCTTAACTGAGACTGAGGGAGTTCTTTACATTCTTAAGAAAATAAAATAGAGTGAAATGACAGGGATCAAAATGTCTGTTGATGATAGAAATGATCATTGTTCCTGGCTGATGAGTGTCGCCCAAGTGTGAAAGTGACTATATATATATATATATATATATAGAGAGAGAGAGAGAGAGAGAGAGAGAGAGAGATATTATTCATTGAGAACCCTAAATACCTTATCAATGTCTCAGATTGTGCTAGGTTGTCAAAAATGCCTCGTTTTATTATTATTAATTTTAATAAAGAATTATATTTGACACAGACGAGGTGGCCTTTTTTTCTGTGTCTGTGCTTCCTAGATATGAAATTGACACTAATCTGGGATGCTTTACAATCTAGAGGCTTTAGGTTAAGTAAGTTTAAAAGCGAGAAACATATAATGTAGGAATGATAGACATCAATGTTTTGGATTGCAGTGCTCTAATGCTAGTGTATGTGTGTATGCATGCATGTAGTGTGTGGGTGGGTGGTGTGGACACAAGGTACAAGGCTCCAATTATACGCATGTATGGGAGGAAGAGCAAAAAGAAGACGGCCCAACCTGTGGTCTTATGGATGGAGTTTGTTAGTAATTGGGCTTGAGATTAAGCAAGCCCGAACATTTAATAATTAGGGTTTCTTTATGCATTTTATTGTTAGCTATTTAAGCACTTTTTCTGATTATTGTAAGACAGTTTGAGAATTATAAAAAAACGCGTGTTTCTTTTACACTGGTGCCGACTCCAGTTTTGCTTGGTATTGACTCCAAGCAACCCTTAGGTACTAACTCCTAGGGTTTATTTTTGATTCTATTGTTGTTTATTTGTTCCATTGAAAGAGTGTGGTTGTCCTACATCAGTGGGCTACTGTCTGTGTGTATTGACATTGCTTTCTTTAACACACACACACACTCGCATATACTTTTTGAATTGAAGTCTTGTGACCAGTTTTAAGAAGGCCTGTTTAGTTGAGCTTACCTTCATCCTGAAAGGGAATATTCAGCCTTTTAACATATTTTCAAAGTACAACTTTGATTTTACACAGTAGACAATATAAACAACATAAGCTGATGAAAATAAGCTAATCTTTTTTTGATACAAGAAAAAAATTCTACTTTAGTCTAATCTAAGTGTATATGTGTATGAAGCTCCTTTTTGGAGACTTGAATCCCGGCCTTGTTCCTCACACCCTATACCCCACAAGCACTTATACTTGTGGAGTGACCATCGCATCAAGGGTGTACAGTGGTGAAAATAAGCTAATCTAAACGTACATATAAGGTCTTCAGTATTTATTCTTATCTATATGGAAGGCATAGACTATTTTTAATCATCATAAAGTTAACTTTTCTACTATGGTCTCTCTGTCGCACAGGTTGGTTGATACAGCAGTGAAGACATCTCGCAGTGGATACCTCCAAAGATGCCTAATAAAAAATCTTGAGTGCCTAAAAATATGTTATGATCATACTGTCCGTGATGCTGATGGTTCCGTTATTCAATTTTTCTATGGAGAAGATGGTGTAGATGTCCATCAAACAAGTTTCATTGCTAAATTTGAAGCACTAGCAGCTGTGAGTAATTGTTCCTGATTTTCTGATTTGTTATTCTTAAAGAAAACTAGTTTCTTACAACCGACATCTCTTTTTTTGTTTATTTTCAGAATCAAGAAATTTTTTCCAAAAAATTTCGTCAAGGGTTTCACAAGTCCAATGTTTATATCAAGGGATTGCCTTCTTCTCTTGAAAAAAAAGCGAAGGACTTTGTGCATAAGTTTACCTTGAAGGAGAAAAATCCTGATATTTTAAAAGAAAAGGATTTTTTGAAGTTAATGGAACACAAATACATCTCAAGTCTTGCACAGCCTGGAGAACCAGTTGGTGTGCTTGCAGCGCAGTCTGTAGGAGAGCCATCAACTCAGATGACGTAGGATCTCTTATTTAATTATTTATACTTGTTTCCATAAGTGCTGCTTAATTTTATATGATAGCGTATAAAATGTTACGCTTGTAATAGTTGCTTGAGTGCATTTGCATATATATATATGCACTTGAAGTTAGCTCAATTAGAGTTCCGTAACCCCACTTTTTTTAAAAAACATGGTTAAATATGTAATTTTGCTCAATTTTTATGTCTCTCCTTCAAAAACATAAAAATACAAGATCAAATAAGATAAAAAAGAATCTAGCAGAATACTTGCATCATGAGATTTCAAACTACAGGTAGGCAACTTAAATTTCAGTCAAACTTCAGGTGGGTAAAGTGTCAAATTTCAAATCACAGGTAGGCAACTTAAATTTCGGTTAAACTACAGGTGGGTAAATTGTAATTTGCCCATATATATATTATATTATATTAGTTTGGTGGTGCATCTTGCGTGTTCATAAGACTGTTGGTGATGTGATCTTGGTGACATTTGGTGGATGCCCACAAATCTTTTGCATTTGTTTTAACTTCAGTGTTTTTATCTTGGAGTTATAGCAGCAGAAACTTAGGGTATATCAATGCTTAGTAACAGTTTCTACTTGAAGTGTTAAGTAATTTTACCCTAATCAAACTAAAGCACTTAAATTTTTGAGGGAGCTGACTCTGCCTGTGCAGGTAGATGGTCAACGTTTGTCCATGAGTGATCCAGTGGGGTCATATTCATTTCCTCACTTATTTTTTGGTATTTTCATTTTCTTTCATAGTCCAATAGTTTCTGAGAACACTTGTTTGAAATCCTGTGTTGATCTGTTAAATTGCATTTCACTATGCATGTTTTTGCCTTCCAAAGAACAATCTTTTGTTTGTCTAGGAATATTTGGGAAGGATGGCAGGTTTTAGTTTAGTATTCATTTAGTAGTTTCCCTTTTATAGTCTTCAAGGTGTTTTTTGTTTTATATATATATATATATATATATAAACCTGCTCCTTGGTGTTTTTATTTTCTGCTCCTTCCTCAGATTTGAGTTGGCACCATCTCAAATAATTTTGAAGTAATAGAGTATTTGAAGAAGATGTTGAAAATTTTCCTTTTCATATGGTTATTTATCATTTCTTTAATTCAAATTTGACTGAGAAAAATAGAGAACAGGTAAATTTTAACCAAACTTTTTTTGTGTTAGGAGTCAATAGTAATGATTAGTACATATGTAATATCTGTAGGACTTCACCAGCCATTAAATGATAATTTTATGTAGGCACTGATTGATCATATCTGTAAACATTGGAAGGAGAGTAAATATCAGTGATAACTGTGTTGATGTGGATTGGTTGAATTTATATATATATATATATATATAGTTATTGGATTTTTTTTTTTGGGGGGGGGGGGGGGGGGTGGGGGGAGGTGGAAGGGGAGGATAGAGAGAGAAAGGAGATGGCATTTTAGAAATTATGATCTCATATTTAAGAATTTTTTTAAACACAAAAGAAATTCTTTAAATAGAGAATTATTATGCAATATCATTTAGATTGGATCAGTTATCAGCTGACTATAATTTTCTCTTAGTATAAAATTGACTGAATTATAGGCAATAAATAAAGTGTTTTATTAAAGAATTCTCTCTTAATAAGCTGCTATAACTAGTCATGGACACCAATGGGAAAGGGAAAGGTAATAGATACACACCTACCTTAAGCAAGGATTGTCTATGAAGAATGTTAGTTTCAAATCATGAAATGGTTTACAGAAAATATTGATCCTTACCTAGACATTACCTTGTTTTGGTTCTTAGAAAACATTAGGAAAAGGAAGTGTAATTGTTAAAGGGGTGTCCTATACAAGCAGTTTTTATTTTTGTTTTATTTTTGTTTCACTTTCCATTACATATAGTAGCAAACAAACTAAGGTAGATCTAGAGAAGGTAGATATGTTGATGTGATTAACAGGAGCAGCGACGTTATAATCAGTGTGAAAGAGTTATTTTGTTATTATAATGGGCTGACTTCTGGGATTGACCGTCAGTGTCATTATTATTTTCCCAACCCCATTTATGTCTGGAATTTCTTGGTGTCACAATATAGTTTTAGTCAAGGAGACTAGAGAATGGGTAAAATGGTATTAACTCGTGGTTCCAAATTATGGTAGTGTGAGGATTGGGTTTTATGTATAGTGTAGCAGTTTCTGTATTCATGACTTTAAATTTCAATAACTTCTTGAAATTGGTGGATAAAGACATTATACCATTTAGTTCCACATAATAATGATCCTAATGATTTTAAGTGATTTTTTTAAAGCTGTAAAATAATCTATTTTGTCTGAATATTTGTTTTTTTTATTTATTTCTTCAGAACAAAAAGGAGATCAAAAAGAAAAAGCAAAATTAAATTGGCAATAGAAGTTTATGCTTTCACATATTAGAAACGTAAAATGTTGATAGGGCACTTGACCTTTATCCTTCATACAGTCACTGTCCTCATTTTTCTTCCTGTATTTCTGAAATTAAAAATGAAGTGCCTGAACATGCATTTTTTGATTGTTTTGCGAGAAAAGCTGCAGTGACTTTCCTTACATTGTATTATGAGCAGCTGACATCTTTCATGCTCCACTTTAGTAGGGTTGACCATGTAGTCTAGCTCCCCCCAGAACCATAACCTCTTTTCTCATCACCTTTATTGGGGGGATGAAAGTCATTTTTTCTGGGTGCAATCAAATAATCATAATGATCATGCTGAATTCGTAAAGGATTTGATTTTAGCTGTTGGAGGTTAAGATAGACATTGAGGTTGAGGAATGGTTGCTTGTTTATTAACATTTAGGAGGTCATATGAACCCTCTGATTTTAAAACTTTTTTATTGGAGGCATGAAGCATCTTTTGTAGTTCTTTTGACCTTTGTCATGAATAAAAGGGAGTGCTTAATTTTTCCTTTTATTATATATTATTAGAGCATGCATTACATTTTTCAGATGAGCTTTTAGTTTGTCCAAGGTTGTCTAATGTTTTTTATTTATCAGGCTGAATACGTTCCATCTTGCTGGGAGAGGTGAAATGAATGTGACACTTGGAATTCCGCGTTTGCAGGAAATTTTGATGACTGCTGCAAGAGATATTAAGACACCCGTGATGACATGCCCTTTCCAAGTTGGGAGGTCAAAGTATGTTGCATATAAATCCATTTTGTTGGTTACATTCTTTTCTACTTTCTTGGAAGTTTCAAGTTACTTCTGCATTGGTTCTGACAAATGGTGACCAAATGTTTTGCAGAATATTACTTCTTTTTTTTGTTTTTACACAATGTTTCTCCAAGATAGGAACCTACACAGAGACTGTAGAGGTTATAGGATTGGAGTAATGGTTAAAATTATGTAGAAGGTTAGGGCTCATGTATATTCTTGTAACACGGGAATCAATTATTTTGAAAGTTGCTTCTGCCCTATCCCCTCCTTTTCACCAAATAAATGAAGAAGGAAAACTCTCTGTTTTATGGGACAATGCTTGATTATTGGAGAATAGTATTGTGTCTTAAGGTTGCAAAAACATCCTTTTGTTTAGAGCTAGGATGCACAGACACTTCATATGAGATACCGTACCCGTGTCGTAGCGGGGTCCAATTTTTTGTATCATGTTATAATTTTTCAAAAATTGCTCGTGTCACCATATCGTACCCGTACTTGTACCCGTGTCCATGTCCGTGCATCCTAGGTTTAGAGTTTGATAGTCAAATACTATAATGTAGATTTCTCTATTTATTTTTAGATTGGCAAGTGACAAACACAGTCAATGGTCTTGAACTGGTTAACATTTATGTAAATGTTTTCTTTCCCAGTTCCATATTATCCTTTCCTTCCTTTCTCCTTTTCTATTTTTCACTGGCTAGTTACCATTGCCTGTGTTTGTTTGATAGTCAGGCATTATAGTAATGAACACACCTGTACATAACTATTAGCTATGCAGAAAAAGAAGTTGATATTTAACTTATTATCTACAGGGAAGATGCCTCTTGTCTTGCTGATAAGTTGAAGAAGATAACTGTAGCAGACATAATAAAGAGTATGAAAGTATCAGTTGTGCCATTTGCTGTTCATGATCACCAGATTTGCAGTATTTACAAGCTTGAGATGATGCTTTACGTACCTGAAAACTATCCAAAAAACACTGATATTTCATTAGAAGATTGGGAGGAAACTCTAGAGGTTGTTTTTGTGAGGGAATTGGAGGATGCCATACAAAATCATCTGCTCTTGCTTTCTAAAATTAGTGGCATCAAAAATTTCATGCCAGATTCAAAATCAAATACATCAAATGGGACAGATGATGATGATGTATCTGGCAACAGATCACAGCGTGAGGAAGATGCTGATGCTGATGAAGATGCTGATGATGGTGCAGTGTCTGATGATCTGGGTTTGGATGTACAAAAGAGAAAACAGCAATCAATAGATGAGATGGATTATGATGATGCTTCTGAAGAGGATCCAAATGAAGGGGAGCTATCAGCTGGCTCTGAAAGTGAAATTGATCAGGCTGAGAATGAAATTGAAGTTACTAAGGATGATGCACTTGAGCCACTTGATGCCAAAGATATATCATATGAACAATCAGGAAAATCCTCTAAGCATAAATCAAAGGACAAAAAGAATGAATCAAAAGCCAAAAGAAAGAAGAGATCCAGGGGAAAACTAGTGAAAAAGGAGTATGATAGAGCATATTTTGTGAAAGCTAAGGGAATGCACTTTGAGATCCATTTTCGATTTACTAATGAACCTCATATTTTACTGGCTCAGGTTTTTTCACCTTCTCTTTCTTTTCCATTTTATAATAGCATCAAATTCTTTTGCAAATATACTGTTGCCCTTCTTTGGAAGAAATAATATTTGGTAGACTTATGGGCTATTAGAATGGTTGCTTTCTCTATTCTTTCAATTTTATTGCGAAGTTGAGAATATTGTTTTTATGTACATTTGTTGCATTTTTCCATTTGGCTTACATATTGTTCAGTAGTCTGCATTTTTCTGAGTCATGATTTCTTATATTCAATAGTGTAGCTGGAAACAATGAGGAAAGACACATATTGTTCAATGATTTCTTATGTTGATAGGGCACTTGAATATCTATATTTGCACTCCTCTCGTATGGTTTGTATAAAAGCAATAGATAAGTCAATTCCTTCTAAAACTACGACTTTTCTAACAGAATATTTTATTTTCAAAAAAATATATCTACCCAAACTATGGATGAAATGACACTCACCCCCCTTCCCCCCCCCCCCCCCCCCCCCCCCCCCCTTAAGGTTCATATAAATGAATATCTTTTTTAAAAATGAAATATTTTGTTAGGGAAGTCTGTGTGAGAGGAGTGTCATTTTGTAAAATGTTTGGAGGTGAGTAGCATTCATGAAATATAAAGGATAATTTAACCTAAAATATATATTAATTATTTTTTCTTGAATTTGTTCACTTGTGCTGATGAACATAATCAGAAGTCAGAACATGCCAGCTTGTATTTAATATGAGTCTATTCACTCTATTGGATGTATTGTTAAGAAATGGATTTCAGTCTTGTAAGAGCTTGAATGCTGTCTTCTCTCTGATAAGTATCAAATATTTGTTGGCCTAGAAATAATCACTCAATAGAGGGTTACCATTGGCTCCTTAATAACAAACCATTGTTATTTGATTTTTTGTTGAAAGGTCAATTTAATTGTTCTTGTTCATGTGAGATTTTGTGATTTGGAGTTTTTGGTGTTTCATTAGTATTGACATTCTTATAATTATTTCTCAATATGAAATTTAATTTTTAATTAAAATTTTTTGTTGTTGTAGATTGCTCAAAAAACAGCCAAGAAGGTTTACATCCAGAGCTTTGGCAAAATTGACGGGTGTACAGTTGTTACATGCCAAGAAAAGCAAGTGATATTCTATGGTAAAAATCCCAAAGCGAGGAAGGATATCTCTCCTGCAGAAAAGGAAAAAGTTCCAGCACTGCAAGCCACCGGAGTGGATTTCGGTACATTTTGGCAGTTTCAGGATGTTCTTGATGTCAGGTGCGTATATTCCAACAGCATTGATGCTATGCTAAACACATATGGTGTGGAAGCCGCCAGAGCAACTATCATCAGGGAAATACAACATGTTTTTGGTTCTTATGGGATATCTGTCAATATGCGGCACCTAACACTTATTGCTGACTATATGACTCATTCGGGAGGGTATCGTCCAATGAACAGACTTGGGGGAATAGCTAACTCGATATCTCCTTTTTGTAAAATGTCTTTTGAGACAGCTTCTAAATTTATTGTTGAAGCTGCAAGTCATGGGGAGACAGATGAGTTGGAGTCTCCATCTGCTAGGGTTATTCTTGGGTTGCCGGTGAAGGTTGGTACTGGAAGTTTTGATGTTATGCAGAAGTTGGAAATCTGATGTAGAGAGATTGTAGCTTTTATGGATCTGGAATAGATGTGCTTCAACTTTGTAGTTTGTATCACAAATTTTGGGATTTAAAGTATGCTACAACAATGTGCAGCATCAATTGTGTCAGGTGTATATTTAGTTAGTAAAGCTTTTAGCCAGATATCCTAATTTATCCTTAGGTCCACATGACTTGCAACGACAGTTGTATCAGTGTGAATTTTGTCAAGCCTTCGAGATTTCTTCATAGCAAATACTCTTGTAGAAGTAATATAAGTTGTAAAATTTTGGTGAAATATGATTTTATTTTCAGAATTTTGTGTTAGATATCAAGTTTGTGCTTGAACTATCAATTGTTTTAATTTAGTTCTTTAAGTTTTAATGTCTAAATAAATTCTTTGCAAACAGTAATTATTGATGGGACAGGCTTTTTTAAACAAGTTCTTGTAATGCTAATGTGATACCTGAGGCTATATGTTGGTATCAGTATCGCTGAATCGTCAATGTTTTGATTTAGTCGGTGTTCGAAATGATACGATAGCAAATATGAGGAGTAAAAGTTCTCCAAGAGAAAAAGAAGAAATCAAGCCCTAAAAGTGACCAGCTCTGATTTGGGGAGATGTGAAAGAATCCTGGTTGGATCCATATTACTATGTGGTGACGATTTTTCAAAGTTTTCGGTAGCCTCAACTTCCTGATTAAAAATGAACGATAATGTTTGGGCTATCAGCTTGTACAAGTATTCCAAAGATAGAAATTGAAACATGTTCCCCCAACCACAAATGTTATGTGCAATTTTGACATTTAACATTAAAAGTTGTCTCATTTAATACTTCAATTTATATTTTATAATAATTGATAAACACTTTAAAATTTAGAAATGTATGGTATATAAAAAAGGGGGCTATAGGTGGGAGCAAAACCAAAATTATTTTTAGATTTGTATTTATCTTATAAGAAATTGGATAATTGTAGAGTTTTATTCAAATAGGAATTGGTATTTGAGTTCAATTAGGATTAATTTTCATCCATTGTTATCTTTTATTTATCTCTTTATTTCCTTATATACTTAATAGGTTTGGACTGAAACCCTAAACGTTTCATCGGCTGTAGGGTTGAATTAAAATTTTGCAGATTCGTATCTCGATTGATCGAAGATCCCTCTTGATCAGTCGAGCTAGTTAGCTTTTTAATTTTTCTTTCTGCAGTTTGTATGTTCTTGAATCTTGACTTGTAGCACTTTGAGCAATGTCTAAAACACTTTATAGATACTAAGATTTATTCAAGTTTATGTTTTCGGTTTGCCAACATATAAAGCATTTAGAACCTAACACTTCATCTAATATGAATAAATCTAGAATCTCCATTCCAATGAGGGTGTTCAAACTTTAGATGACAAAGCTTCTATTTTGTTATTTATTTATTTGTTTTCTTTGTAAAGATTGAATTACACTGTTTTCTTCATAAAGTTTGAATTACTCTTGTTTCCATTTTCAGGACTAAGGTAGGTGCGTTTAAAATGTAAGGACCAAAATAGGAATTTACCCAAAATACAGGGACCAAAAGTACATTTTCACCATCAACTAAATTTTATAGCTTTTGAGTTGTTTTACCAACTCCTTGTGAAGGCTGTATAAAATTTTGGGGCCTCAAGCTATCAAGTACCAAGCAATCAACTATCCCATCTCTAGGAGAAATTACACCTTGTCTCTAGTGTATGTATCCACTCTCTTATATGGAGGTGGACACCTCACCTGCTCCACCTCCATGTGAGAGGGAGGATACATGTACTGAATGCATGGTATACCTCCATATCTAGAGAGTAGAGATGATTACCAAACAAGCAAGCTAGTACATGACATTTACAAATTGCAAGAATCATGCTCATGGAGAACAACCTTTCCATAATCATAGCCATGAAATACAAACATTGTTCAAAGACAATTTTCAAACAAAATCAATGCTCATTGATAACAACCTTTCCTTAATCATAGCCATGAAATACATACACTGTTCAAAGATAGTCTTCAAACAAAACCAATGGCTCCTGTTTCACTTTTGGAACTCTTCTTGTCACTATTATAAACTCTGTTTGGACAATACTTTTTAAACTTTTCTTGTAGATATCTCAAACGCAATGAGGAACTGATTTTAGAGACCAACCTCATTGCTCTATTCACCTGAAACACCTCAACCTCTAAAGCAGTCCATTTCCTACGACTACCGTTCATTTTTATTCTCTTTGGACGGGTGCCTAATCCTACACATTTGCTACTTTTAGATATAGTAAATGAAGGAATATTATGGACGTCATCTAATGATCTAAACTGATGCCATTGGAGGGGTTGATTTTTGGCTCATGGAATTCCAAGTCCCTTGAAGAGTCCCCGAAACCCTCTTGTACTGTTAGCTTCAAAGAATTACTTCCTTTGCTGCCAATTGCTGAGCTTCCGAATAAAATTTTCAAGAAGCCTATACTTGGCTGACCACATTTGTCTACAAAAAGTGTATCAAGGCATTCCAAAATGAATTAATAGAAAACCACAGTTAGAAATTATATACATGGTTCCTAATTTAGTGTAGAACAAAAGCAACACTCTCTCAACTGGAATTGATACTAACCTTGGACTTACTTTGTAGCCATGATACGTCCACTGTACAGTTGAGGGCTAAGATGAATTCCTTATTCTTAATAATTTTTTCCCAAATTTGCCACTTGTAATGAATATCTCTATATTTGTTCACAGCATCTACTAAACTAAACTCCAAGTTAAATTTCTTATCCAATCCCTTCTTAAGATATTTAAACTCCTTTTATACCCATTTTTTTGTCGTCAAGGTCTATTTCAATGTTGCACAACAAAAAATAATATTTCAAGATTTCTGGTGTAGTCAAATCCGCTTCTTCCATCTGGGGCCGTTTACCATTATCCATATTTTGCTAAATGTAAAAAAACAAAAATGGAATATTAGCTTTGTCCCAAAAAGAAAACCCAAAAAAAAAAAAAAATTTATATATGACAACATAAAAGTGACAACAACAAATAAGGAAATAACGGTAATATACAGAATTTATGATGTACGATTTCAAATCTTCCCACCATATTAAGGAAAATTATTGTGTACTCTTAGAGAATCATAAATGCATACTCCCTCTTCTTACATGAATGGTGAGTCTCACTAATTAAATTTATGGTGAGACCCACTATTCATGTGAGAAGGGGGAGTATGCATTTATGGTACTCCGGGAGTACCTAATAATTTTCCAATGTGAAGTGGTCAAAACAGCTAGCAATTTTTTGTAATATATATTCAGAAACTTTCAAAAAGATATTGTAATAATATTTAGCAACATTATTTATGGGGCATTAACTTCATAGCATTATGACCTTTTCTTTGTTCCCAACGTACAGTTTGAGATTTTGGCAAAGACAATATTTGATGTCGGGTTTATATTATAGTATATTATATATGTAGAAAGAAAGAAAGAAAGCTATTGATAATATATATTGATTTCAATAACTTTATGACCATTTAATTGATATCAAACCCTTTTGATTCTTTGGCTAAGGACAAGTTACATGTCTGGCTCTATATATATGGAAAGAAATAAAAGTTTCAAGATACACATTATTTTGAATTACAAAGTTGCAGACTTTCAAAAACCATTTTTATTATTGTTCTAAACACTTACCATCTATTGCTTCTTACTATTCACAAAAATAATTTATCTTTTACTATTTTGTTTTGAAAAGTAATAAAAAATAATTTTAGATTTGTAAAAGAAAAATCAGATTTGTTTTTAGAAAAAAAAAAAAAGGACTTTTTGAAAGAGGATTCACATTCATGAGATTAATTTATTATGCATGCATCACATATTAAAAAAAACTTCAACCTAACTTTCAATCCTTTCTTTTAAATTTCAAAATATGCAATTTTATAACAAAGAAAACTTTTTAGAAAAAAAATCAGATTTGTATTTAATGAATATACAGATCAGTTTTGTGTCTTTAAAAAAAATCAGATCTGAAAAATGCAGATCAGTTTTTGAGTTAAAAAAAATCAGATTTGAAAAATACAGATCAGTTTTAAGTCTTTAAAAAAATCAGATCTGAAAAATATAGATAAGTTTTTGAATTAAAAAAAATCAGAACTGTATTCAATGAAAATGCAAATAAGTTTTGAGTCTTTAAAAAAACTAGTAAGTTGCCCGTGTGATGCACGGATAATGTTGTAATGTTTTATATAAATTTGTTTTTGGAAAATATTATACATATATTATAGCATATTTATTATAAAACTTTGTTAATAATGAGTTTATCATAAAAAAGTAACAATTATAAATTGCACACATATATCTATTAGAATTATTTTGTTCAAGTAATGAGCAATAATTAAAACAACTTTGGAGTAATATTGTATAATAAAAGTTGATAAAGGCATATTAATTCATTCTATATTATTGATTTTTATTATGTGATGTAATAAAAAGCTTCATTACAATTTTTTTTTTCTTCAATGCTTTGTTATTGCGGTATGGTGACGCTTGTTATCATCATCAGTGAAATTTAGTCCGTACATATTTGTTCAATTTTTGAGCTTTTATCATTTTTTCCTTTTGTTGCATCATTTGTGTTAATCACTAATGAATTGACACCGAGAGATTCTTGATTAGATCTTACAAAGTTTTGAATTTGTCGCTAAGATTTTTCGTAGGTATTTACTATTATATTAAATTTCAATGATGTGATAGTTTTTTGTAAATTTTTTTATTTTTGTTAATTTTGGAATAATGCAACAAAAAGAATTAATATAGCATATTGGATTGTGAATGTATTTTTTTTCTTCCATACCTTTTTGTAATTTGAAGGTGCATAAAAATTCTTAACAACTATGTAATTTTCAAAACTATCCTTTAGATTAAATTCATTCAAATGAAGTAGGAAAATTCATTTTTTTCCTATTTTTTTTTTTCAAATCACGTGAGATTCCTTCTTCAATATCAATAGTTTTATAATAATTTAAATAAGTTGTACTTCAGTTGATTTTTTAGCAAGATTTCTTGTAGATTTATTTAAGATTTTCTCGGCATCTCGATCAAATATCACAAAATTTGTTTGGTCAATTGCATCAAAAACTTCAATTTGAATCTTGTATCTAAAGTAGTTTGCAATTGTTTGTATATATATATATATATATATATAGTAGTTACAGTGAGATAAATATATTATAAATATTTGGAGAGTATGTTGTTAATGTGAGTGCCTCTAACTTTGGGATAGAAAGATTTGTTTTTGTTTCACATTTTGCACACCAAAATGATCCTACTTGTGGTTTGACATTCCTTTCACAAAGTATGCACAAAATGTAATACCAACCCATTGTTGTATCAATGTTACTTATTGTTGCAATACCCTAGCAGTTCACATCTTGCAATGAACTTTGAAATTAATATGTATTATTTTTTTAATACAAATAATATGATGTATTTTTTTTTTACGTAAATGATGAGTATAATTTGAAATGATTAACAAACCTGTTTCGTAGGATCTTATTCAATGCATTTTATCTTTATTATTGTCTTCATATTATTTAAAGATAAATCCTCTTATGAAAATTGTTTTGCATGTATTTTTGGTATTTCTTGTATAGGATCATGTTTTTTACCATTCTTATCATTGAATTTTTTTAAAGAAAATATTAAGTTAATGGCATTTTGTGAGATAGTATATGCTATTTATTAGACTTTTTGTTATTATAAATTTTAGAAATATGCACTTGTCAATTATTTCAACAATCCCAGGGATCTCAAGATTTATATATATTTTTGTTGCATCAATGATAGAGAATTTGTCTGCATAAATTGCATAGAACATTATTGATAGACAAAAGTATATTGAATTGAAATTGGGGAAAAATGGAGACATGATTTCATGATAATGAGATTTTCTAGAAGTATCATCTATACGTGGGGGAGGAAGAAGACAGTTTGTAAGAGGGTAAGAGTTTTTGCTTTGATTTGCACGTGGGAATGGTCAAACTTTGATCATAATATATAAGGTAATAACTGTACTTGAGTTTTTCATAAGGTTTGGTCTACTTTTAAAAGGTAATCCATTTTGTAGTGAATAACTTTTGTTCTAATTGGTCTAATTGTCAAGAACAGCTCATATTTGATATAATAGTAAAAAGAAGTTACTATGATCTATTGAGTAACAGTAAAAAATACTTAATAAAAAAAAGGTAAAAAATGTTAAATTTATATGATAGTAAAAATAAGTTATTATGATCTATTGGGTAACAGTAAAAAAAACTTAATGAAAAGAGGTAAAAAAAGGCTAAATGCAATATTAGAGCGCCACGTGGCAGGACCTCATGCACTCTCACATGAGGTCTCTGCTTTTGTGTGTGTATATATATATATATATATTGAGGTAATAATTGGGTTTGAGTTTTTCATAAGGTTTGGTCTACTTTTAAAAGGTAATCCATTTTGTAGAGAATAGCTTTTGGTCTAATTGGTCCAATTGTCAAGAACATCTCATATTTGATATAATAGTAAAAAGAAGTTACTATGATCTATTGAGTAACATAGTAAAAGAAGTTATTATGATCTATTGAGTAACAGTAAAAAATAATTAATAAAAAAAAGGTAAAAAATGTTAAATTTATATGATAGTAAAAATAAGTTACTATGATCTATTCGGTAACAATAAAAAAAAAATTTAATGAAAAAGTTAAAAAATGCTAAATGCAATATTAGTGTGCCACGTGGCAAGACCTCATGCACTCTCACATGAGGTCTCTACTTTTAAATGGAGACTTGATTTCATGAGAATGAGATTTTCTAGAAGTATCATCTATACGTGGGAGTGGAAGAAGAGACTTTGTAAGAGAGTAAGAGTTTTTGCTTTGATTTGCAAATGGGATGGTCAAACTTTGGTCATAACATTTAAGGTAATAACTGTGCTTGAGTTTTTCATAAGGTTTGATATACTTTTAAAAGGTAATCCATTTTGTAGTGAATAGTTTTTGGTCTAATTGTTAAGAACAACTCATATTTGATATAATAGTAAAAAGAAGTTACTATGATCTATTGAGTAATAGTAAAAAATACTTAATAAAAAAAAGGTAAAAAATTTTAAATTTATATGATAGTAAAAATAAGTTACTATGATCTATTGGGTAACAGTAAAAAAAAAACTTAATAAAAATAGGTAAAAAAAGCCAAATGCAATATTAGAGTGCCACGTGGTAGGATCTCATGCACTCTCACATGAGGTCTCTGCTTTTATATATATATACTAGCATTTAACCCGCGCAATGCGCGAGATTATTTTACATATTACTGATCTTTGTATCCAACATAACCTTAGTTCTCATACTTTCACTACATATATTCAAACCTATATAATTTTGTATATTTAAACATATGGTATCTAATATCCCCTAAAAATTTTAAACATTAGTCTCTTCAAATCACTTCATGTATGTACTTCCATTCTCCAAGAGACCACTTGGACTAACATATGATATGAGCAACCACTGCTGTTATTACTTTCATTGGAAATAGCAAAAAAAAAAAAAAAAAAAAAAAAAAAAAAACACACACACACACATTTATTAAATTTATACCTGAATTATGGCTTGCGTAGTACACTCTGCAGGGGAATGCACTACGGTTTTGGCTTTCAAGAATTTGCACTTTACTAATCTCACTAACAATTTGCAAAGGTGATTTTATTTTTAAAACATTTACTAAAACTTACATAAAAGCTTAAAACACACCAATCTAAAACTTACATAACAATTTCAAACACCAAATCTGCTATTCTTAGGAACTACAATGAATCGCACCGAACTAAACTTATATGACAATATTAGTTATAGTCTTTGAGGTATGTATCATAATTTGTGTGAGAGTATGAAGGAACATATAAAAAGTTAAAATAAAAGAAATATCTCTAAATGTTTTTGTAGATTAAACCCAATTTATCACCACTTTTAACCCCATTCCTCCCCTTCTCTTTCAAGTATTACAAAAAGTATTAGAAAACTTTAGCCCACAATATTCTCATAAACTAAACATAATTTCACAAATGATGATTTAAAAATGATATATACAGGAACTCCTTATATTGCCTAATTGTGCTAAGTGCTAACAAATCTTGGATTGTACAATGACTTAAAACAATATATGAAAGCGATCACAATATAATGCACACGCAATGAACATGATAAATCAATTCTAACATTTGTGAAATCACCCAAAAGGAAAAGCTCAAAGATTTGTGTATAATCAAGTCTTGATAGTCACAAATTTACAATCAATATTGTGGCATCCAAATAAAACCCATGATGATAAAACTTCAATTGTTCATTACATACTAAAAACATATTAAAGAAATCAAAACAACATTGTAGTGTTAGAAGTCCTAACTGCTAACTTGAAGTAAAAGAAGAGGACTGTTTCCATTAATTCTATTTTCTCTAATTTACATTGGTAAAATAGAGAATTTGAGTACTTGAATCAGTAGACAACTTCCACAGTAAAATAAAATCATTTAAATATAAATCCTGAGCTATTTAATATAATATATAAAGCCATAGTCTAACTTGAAGTAAAAGAATTTCTCAAAAAAAAAACTTGAAGTAAAAGAAGATGACTATTTCCATCAATTCTGTTTTCTCTAATTTACATTGGTAAAATAGAGAATTTGAGTGCTTGAATCAGTAGACAACTTCCACAGTAAAATAAAATCATTTAAATATAAATCCTGAGCTATTTAATATAATATATTAAGCCATAGTCGCTTCATTTAGCAAGTACAACTTTCTACCATGAGTAATATAAAGTTTAGCATAGTGCATTCTCATCATTCCTTCTAATTCTTAAGGAGGGAAATTCTTCTAATTCTCAACCTGACATATTTGCTTCAGATGGTTCTAGTGCCTGCCTTTGGATTTGCTTGAAACAAAGGTGGGTTGGCAACACTAACTCTACTTTCACCACTTCTATCTCCTTCTTGATGGAAATTGGATATCACTGAAAACAGTGGCTTTTGTGAGAAATATACAATTTTAAGAAAACTGCAACACAATCCAAATTAATTAAGAAAACCACAACACATTCCAAATTAATTAAGAGAATACAACACTTTGTACAGAAGCCTCAACACAGAGTCCATTACAAAAACAAAAAACCAATAATTAAAGACGTATAACATAACCCAAAAAAAAAAAAAAAAAACTAAAATAAAATTTTAAAAGAAAGCTTATTTGATCCGAAAGATAACTTTAAGATTTCTATTTTGAACACTTTAGGGTGAATCATTTTTAGTAATTTCTGTAATCTATAAAAATATAAGATGGTGTCTTAAATAATTTTTAATGCATTTAAGGCCGATTGACAACCATAATCAAACACATTCAAGGCAATTCATCAAATGACAAAACACCCAACTCTTACTTTTTAATTAGCACACGTTGTTGCTTATAATAGTATAAAGATAAATTTTAATCAAGAGCCAAGCTAGTTAGCGCAATTAAATCTTCAAATTGCTTCAAAAACAAATCATGAACTTATTAAAATTATTCTTTAAAAAAAATGCAAATTAGAAAATTTCAAAACTGTGGTGCTTCCTAGCTTCTCTTCAAACTTGTTTTTGCCAACTCTTACTTTTTAATTAGCACATGTTGTCACTTATAATAGTATAAAGATAAATTTTAATCGAGAGCTAGTTAGCACAATTAAATCTTCATATTGCTTCAAAAAAAAATCATGAACTTATGAAAATTATTCTATAAAAAAAATGCAAATTAGAAAATTTCAAAACTGTGGTGCTACCTGGCTTCTCTTCAAACTTGTTTTTGCCAAAAATCTTCAGTTGGGCTTCAGCATTTTCTGTTAAAAATCCACTTCGTTCTTTAAAAATTTCTTCTAATGCAATGCGCTCCTATCAAACCAAAGTATTTCAAAGATTTTAACAATTAAAACAGAACTTTACAGGTAACTATTTCGGCAATCTGACTGTGTGTGAAGACTACAATTTTTCTTTCTCTACTTTAAAATCTCAAATCTCTAAGTCATTATTCTAAAAGCCCCAAATTTTTCCTGTTTGATACTGAAACAGTTTTTAACAGCAACTGCGGTTCTACCTTTCAACAGAAACTGCCATAGAAGGGTTGCAGACAAAAAAAAAAAAAGAAGAAAGAAAAGAAAAACCAAATAGAATTCAGAAAATAAGAGGAAAGGAAGAAGAAAACAATAGCATTAACAAAAAAAAAAAGGAATATACAAATCTGAAAAATAAGATTAGAACTGATTTTTTTTCCTTAGAACTTTGAGTCTCTCTCATTCCGACGTGCCCCTTATGAACTGTTTCCCTTTGTGATTGTGGTTCCGGTGGTCTAAGTCTGGTGAGGGAACGGATGGTAGAGGAAAAACTGATGGTTATGGTCAGCCGTACATATTTATCTCTTGGCGCCCTATGAACTCTGTCTCTCATATCTCTGTATCTCAAGCCTTTCGAGTTTCAATTGCATTTTAAGTTTTTAACTCAAATAACTAAATCTAAAGCAATCCAACCAAAAAATTCAAACCAAAATCATATTCAATCCCCAAATTTGAAAAAGAAAAGGAAAAAACGAAAAAAAAAAAAAACAAAAACAAAAACTTTACTGATTATGGGTATACGGCAAAAAAACCTAAAATAAATATCAATGCAACATTCAATCCTATACTCATTTAATCCCAACGATTTGTTTAAGATTAGAAACAGAAGTACTCGAACTAAAACCAATATTTTTTAGTGATTCTTGTAATCTAAAAAAAAAAAATCCCGTTTCTTTACAGTGAAAACCCCAAACCTAAATCATATTCAATCCCCAGATTTGAAAAAGAAAAGGAAAAAAGCAAAATCAAAAACAAAAACTTTACTGATTATGGGTATACGGCAAAAAAACCTAAAATAAATATCAATGCAACATTCAATCTTATACTCATTTAATCCCAACGATTTGTTTAAGATTAGAAATAGAAGTACCCAAACTAAAACCAATATTTTTTAGTGATTTTTGTAATCTAAAAAAAAAATCCCGTTTCTTTACAGTGAAAACCCCCCCAAAAAAAAAAAAAAAATTCAAAACCTAGTGTAATCCAAATACCTAAATAAATTCAATCCAACCAATATCATACCCAGATCTAAGAAAGAAAGGAAAAAAAAAAAAAACTTTACCGATGGTAGTTCCGACGATCTGATGGTAACGTGTTAAGGGAACTTAGTTTTCTCTTCCTCCATCTCTACTCCTGTGCGCCTTATGGACTGTCTCTCTCTCTATCTCCGTATCTCTCAGATGTGCGCTTGAGTGAATGAAGCCACCGCCTGATTTTTTAAACCATGTCTCTCTGTTTCTCATATTCACTCTGTTTCTCAGGCTCTCTCTCTCTCTCTCTCTTTCTCTCTCTCTCAATTTAACCATGTTTTGTTTTAGACTGTGGAAAACACAGTAAACGTATAGATTAAATTTGAGGCCCTCAAATGGGGTAACGATCGGGCTTTTTGTTTTTTCCAAACGCACCGTATGGTATTTTAAAGAATAAATTGTATATGTGTCAGCATTTTAAGGTGCCTTTTTTCCTAATGTGGCAGCACCTCCTTAAGGCTTCTGCTATTATATATATATAGATATAGATTGATTAGATCTGAAAAATATAGATTAGTTTTTGGATTAAAAAATCATATTTGTATTTAATGAAAATACATATTAGTTATTGAGTTTTTAAAATAATCTTTGATAGTCATTAGCAGATTTTGAAACTCAAGAAAAAGAATTACAGTAAACAATCATCTAAGAAGATGTTTAAGAAAATTCTAGCAAAGTATCTAAGCAGGGTAATTATATATCAAGAAAAAACCATAATAAAACATGCTAAACATATTCAAGCATCAAACAATAACAAAAAACTAATGGAAGAAGAAAAGAAAGAAGAAAAACCGAATACCTTTTGCATGAGTGTGCTCTCCTAATGAAAGAATATTTTAGAATTTAAAGAAGTTTGTTCACCTTTTTGAACCCATCTCTCTCTCTCTCTCTCTCTCTCTCTCTCTATATATATATATATATATATAGAAAGAAAGAAAGCTATTGATAATATATATTGATTTCAATAACTTTATAACCATTTAATTGATATCAAACCCTTTTGATTCTTTGGCTAAGGACAAGTTACATGTCTGGCTCTATATATATGGAAAGAAATAAAAGTTTCAAGATACACGTTATTTTGATTTACAAAGTTACGGAATTTCAAAAACAATTTTTATTATTGTTCTAAACACTTACATCTATTGCTTCTTACCATTCACAAAAATATTTTATCTTTTACTAAATTTTTTGGGAAAAGAAAGTACTATAGAAAGCTTATATCCTACTAGTAGTGTAGGCTCGTAAAGATAATTAGCAAAGGTGGTTGGGCTATTGTATCCTGGGGACAACGTGTAAAAATATTTTGTCTAACTATATCGGATATACCATAGATGACATGATTTGTCTCAAGACAGTGACTTGGCTCACGCCTTATCTACACCACCACTTTTGGTAAAATCAAATCGTGTAATTTCCAAGGAAAAGTCAGGTATTATCTCTTCTTTATTTTCGACAGGTTTCATCTGCCAGATGATGTCCTTCAATGGGATAACCAACCTGATGAAATTGATTAGAGAATAGTAGTAGGAAAAGGGCACGTGAACTATGCACGTCATCATCACATTAAACAAACAAGCATAACATAACATGACATATTCATATTGATGGAGAAGTAGAAAATAATTCATCTCCAGTTCGTCCAAATGGTTCGTCCAGTAAAAACAGAGCAAGTTGGGCCAAGAATCATCCCAGAAGAGAGAAAAACGTTCATAGACAATAATACTACTCTTGATCGGTGAAATCTCCCATGGATGATATGCTCGTCCATGAAGGTCGTCCATGGACAATCATCAAATATCCGTGGACGACCAAACCATCCTACACCAGACGGACGAATACACAACACTTAGAACTCTCGACTCTCTGTGGCGGTTGCCAAACCCACAACTATCTCAGCGAATCCAACGAATAAGTTAACTTCCATTAGCGGTTACAATTTTAGTAGCCGTTGAGGAAGTTAACTCCGAACTTGTTGGCTTCCACAAATCTTGGGGAGGTTATTGGACAAATAACCGTCCCCCAAGATCCCTATATAAAGAACCGGTCTGAACCCGACAGGGGTAAGTTTTTTTTCTGAGACACTATTCCCAAATACTTGGAACTCCCTTCTCTGCAAGACTAACTTCTTCATCGGAGAGGGTTTGGCCGGTATTCTCCGGTCTCCTCTTTGACTGTTTGTTTCTTGTAGGCCTTCCACCACAGGAGTAGCCCACCGAAGCCAG
Organism: Quercus tomentella; assembly: GCA_028535165.1. Taxonomy (NCBI): domain Eukaryota; kingdom Viridiplantae; phylum Streptophyta; class Magnoliopsida; order Fagales; family Fagaceae; genus Quercus; species Quercus tomentella. Next base: position 64,394,464 of record JAPQVY010000068.1, on the reverse strand, counting down.
ATCATCCACCTTACTGATTCGGAGCGATATCAGTTGGCGCCGTCTGTGGGAAGAGATTGTTTTGCGACTTTCTTTTCCGCGACAAAGGGTTAGGATGGTCAGGACCAGGTCGAGGGCTACTAGCCCAGGCCGTCAGGGAAGCAGAGGCGCTTCAAGTGATCCCTAACGTGATCGCCAATCTGCGCCAGTCATGCAGACATCGTCTGTTCAACATGTGCAATCTATGGCGGCTGCGATGGCGGAGTTGACTCACCAAAACCAGGAGTTAAGAATGGAGATCAATCAGAGAAGGCAGACACGTGAGGAACACGAAGGAGGAGGACAAACACAAGGCCATGGTGACAGAGAGAATATTGAGATCGGAAGTCAGTTTAGAGGCACCACTTCACGAACGGTACCACATTTGAAAGAAGAAATGGACCAAATGAAGAAAGTCATGGAGGAAATGAAAGAGAACATGAGGAGGATGAATCCTATAGAAGATTTGGTCCATAGAACTGACTCTCCTTTTACGGCTTCCATCAACGGCTATCCTCTACCATTAAAGTTCAAACTGCCTTCCCTGGATTTGTACGATGGGACACGTGACCCATTTGATCACATTGCCACATTCAAAACAACGATGCACCTTCAAGGGGTCTCTGATGAAATCATGTGTCGAGCCTTCCCTACTACCCTTAAAGGCCCGGCACGAGTTTGGTTCAGCAAAATACCCCCAAGTTCTGTAGGTTCTTTCGAAGAGTTGAGCAAATTGTTTGTTAACAATTTCATCGGGGGACAGAGACGCAAACGTTCTTCGTCCAGCTTGCTGACCATAGAGCAAGGGGAAAACGAAAGCTTGCGATCATTCATCACTCGCTTCAACAGAGAAGCCCTTAGTGTGGACGAGGTAGATGACAAACTTCTATTGGCGGCCTTCCACAACGGGATCAATTCTGACCTATTTATCCACAAGCTATATGAGAAGGAGCCTCAAACCATGGCTGAGCTTGTCCATTCGGCTCAGAACTTCATGAATGCAGAAGATGCGATCATAACCAAGAAGAGAAAAAGAGCTGAAAGGATGGAAGCGCACCCAGCACGCCACCCTGAACAAGCCCCTCATCCAAAGAAGGGACGGACGGAAGATAAGAAGGAACGAGATAACAGGAAGACGGGTCCCTTGGGAAGAAGCCAGAATTATACGCCCCTGAACGCTCCACTTGATCAGGTGCTCATGCAAATCAAAGATGACCCTTCTCTAAAATGGCCGGAGAAGATGAAGGGAGATCCCAATAAGCGCAATAAAAGTAAATATTGTCGCTTCCACAGAGACCATGGGCATGACACGGATGAATGTTATGATCTGAAACAGCAAATTGAGAATCTTATTAGACAAGGGAAGTTGAGACACTTCGTTGGAAGAGATCATAAAGATGAGAAGTTGAAAGGAAAAATGGAGGAATCGTCCCGGCCCCCATTAGGAGAGATAAGGATTATCATTGGAGGAAACTCGACAGGGCAGCCTGCCAAGTCGAAGAAGACGTATCTCAAGGTGGTACAAAACGTCCAACTCTCTGGACGACCACAAAAGACGAGACCAATGGACGAGCCGGCCATTTCTTTCACCAACGAAGATGCTGAGAGGATCCATCACCCGCATGACGATGCAATTGTCATTACTCTGCTTATTGCAGATTATACGACCAGGAGAGTATTAGTTGACAATGGAAGCTCAGCAGATATATTGTACTACCCTGCCTTTCAACAGATGAGGCTGGGGCGGGATCAACTTCGTCCAGTATGTTCACCATTGATAGGGTTCGGAGGAATGAAGGTGCAGCCCGTAGGCACCATTACATTACCAGTAGTGGTAGGGTCGTACCCGCAGCAGATAACTAGGGAAGTCAATTTCCTCGTGGTGGACTGTTCGTCTTCATACAATGCCATTATCGGAAGACCAACTCTGAACAGTTGGAAGGCGATAACATCTACCTATCATCTATCAGTCAAATTCCCTACGGAGTACGGGATAGGGCAGGCACAAGGAGATCAGTTGGCAGCTAGAGAATGCTATTTAGCCATGATGGCCTTGGACGAACAGGTGCAGACAATGAGTATTGACGAAAGAAGGGTTGTTGCAGAGCCCACGGAAGTGTTGGAAGATGTTCTTTTGCAAGAAGATGATCCTGAGAAATTCACCAGAATTGGAACAGGTATGAAGGAGAAGGCAAGAAAAGACCTCATCCAGTTCCTAAGAAAGAGTATCGACGTTTTCGCATGGAGTCATGACGACATGCCAGGAATCGACCCAAGTGTGATCACTCATTGATTAAATGTGTACCCCTTTTTTAAGCATGTTCGTCAGAAGAAGAGGGTATTCGCTCCCGAGCGGGATAAGGCGATCAAGGAAGAGGTTCAAAAACTGACCATGGTACAGTTCATTAAGGAAGTCTATTACCCGGATTGGTTAGCCAATGTGGTGATGGTGAAGAAAGCGAATGGAAAGTGGAGAATGTGCGTAGATTTCACTGACTTGAACAAGGCGTGTCCCAAGGACAGTTATCCTTTGCCACGCATTGATCAATTGGTGGACTCTACGGCTGGCCATCAGTTGCTGAGCTTCATGGACGCCTTCTCAGGATATAATCAGATCAAGATGGATGAAACTGATCAGGAGAAAACTTCTTTCATTACCAGCCAAGGCTTGTTTTGCTACAAAGTGATGCCCTTCGGTTTGAAGAACGCAGGGGCAACTTATCAAAGGTTGGTAAATCAAATGTTTCGTCCACAGATAGGACGGAATGTGGAGGTTTATGTCGACGACATGCTTGTGAAGAGCATAGACGAGGGAAGCCATCTGGACGACCTACAGGAAACCTTTGAAACACTTCGGCGATATAAGATGAAGTTGAACCCAAGTAAGTGTGCATTCGGAGTATCGTCAGGAAAGTTTCTGGGGTTCATGGTTTCGCAAAGAGGAATCGAGGCGAATCCAGACAAGATCCAAGCTATATTGGATATGGAGCCACCGAAGAGTATCAAGGAAGTCCAATCCCTCACAGGACGAGTTGCCGCTTTGAACAGATTTGTTTCGAAAGCCACAGACAAATGTTTACCATTCTTCAAAGTCCTCAGGAAGGCATTTGAATGGACGGACGAATGTCAAAGGGCCTTCCAAGACCTGAAGGACTATCTCACTACAGCCCCGTTATTAAGTCCGTCCGTGCAAGGAGAAGAACTGTACCTATACTTAGCGGTGTCCCCACACGCCGTAAGTTCAGCTTTAATCAAAGAAGAAGGGAAAGTACAAAAACCTGTGTACTACACTAGCCGAGCGCTCAGAGGAGCAGAGGGAAGGTATCCGTTTATAGAGAAATTGGCTTTTGCACTGATAACAGCTTCTAGGAAGTTAAGACATTACTTCCAAGTTCATGTCATCAATGTCATGACGGACCATCCGCTTAAGAAGGCAATGAACAAGCTGGAAGCCGCAAGACGGCTGATTCAATGGGCAGTGGAACTCAGTGAATTCGACATTCGGTACCAACCGAGAAATGCAATAAAGGCTCAGGCCCTAGCAGATTTCATTGCAGAATTCACTCCGAGTTACGAGGATCTTGAGGAAGGAGAGTACAATAACAAATGGATTGTCCATGTAGATGGATCGTCTACATTGTATGCCGGAGGAATAGGAATTGTTTTGCAGTCGCCAGAAGGCGATAAATTGAAGTACAAGGCCCGTTTGCAATACCAGACTACTAATAATGAAGTGGAGTATGAAGCCCTTTTAAAGGGGTTGGAGTTGGCCAAGTCTGTAGAAGCAGACTCAATACTTGTCTTGGGAGACTCTCAATTGGTCATAGGGCAAGTAAATGGGACATGCGAAGCCAAGGAAGACAGAATGAAGAAATATCTAAGGAAGGTAGTACGCCTTGTAAAGAAATTCAAAAAAGCTGATTTTATTCAAATCCCAAGGGAAGAGAATGTGGAAGCAGATATTCTGGCAAATGAAGCATCTGCGAATGAAGCGTTGGATGAGTTGGACGAAGTACACTACATGCCAAGTATAGACCTTCTAGAAATGCTGCAGATAGAAGGTGATGAAAATTGGATGACCCCAATAGTGTCATACTTGAAAGACGGAAGGCTTCCAGAAGAGAAGGACGAAGCTAGGAAGCTCAGGGTCATATCAGCAAGGTACGTACTTATGGACGAAGTGTTATACAAAAGAGGTTTTTCCTAACCTCTCTTAAGATGTTTGGCTCCAGACGAGGCAAACTACATGTTGAGGGAGGTTCATGAAGGAGCATGTGGAAACCATTCGGGAGCCAGGTCACACGTCCATAAAGTCATCCGCAGCGGATTCTATTGGCCAACCATCCAAGCTGATGCGAAGGCATATGTCAAAGTATGTGATCAATGTCAACGCTTCAGCAACATCCCCAGACAACCAGCAGAGTATCTAACGCCAATGACGGCCCCTTGGCCTTTCGCGCAATGGGGACTGGACATTTTGGGGCCCTTTCCAACTGGAACTTGGCAAATGAAATTTCTGGTGGTAGGAATAGACTACTTCACAAAATGGGTGGAAGCCGAACCCTTGGCAAAAATTACGCAGTAGAATGTCAAGAACTTCGTCTGGAAGAACATTGTATGCAGGTTTGGGGTAGCTAGAGTACTAGTGTCTGACAATGGACAACAGTTTGACAACACACCTTTCAGAGAATTTTGTGAACAGCTTGGAATGAAGAACCATTATTCCTCACCCTCCCACCCACAGGCCAATGGCCAGGCAGAAGTAGCGAACCGATCCTTGTTGAAGATCATCAAGACTCGGCTCGAAGGGGCAAAGGGAGTATGGCCGGATGAGTTACCAGGTGTCTTATGGGCTTATAGAACGACAGTAAGAACTCCAACAGGGGAAACTCCTTTTAAACTAGCCTATGGGAGTGAGGCAGTAATACTGGCAGAGGTACACATGACGAGCCACAGGGTGAGGAAGTATCATACTGAAGAAAACGAAGAACAGCTCCGTCTTAACCTGGACCTTATGGACGAAGTCAGGATGGATGCAGAACAAAGGACAGCAAGGTACAAAAATCTCATGGCAAGACAATATGATGCCATGGTGAAGCCTAGGCGTTTCAACATTGGTGATCTCATCTTAAAGAGGGTTACATTGGCAACAAGAAACCCGGCCTACGGGAAACTTGGGCCAAATTGGGAAGGACCTTATAGGGTTATCAACTGCAAGAGGCAAGGATCCTACTATTTGGAAGCTTTGGATGGTCGGAGGCTAGAACACCCTTGGAATGTTGAGCACCTAAGGAAATACCATCAATAAGTGCCGACTCTTGACAAAAGTGGCCTTGGACGAGACTGCTGGACGAGTAGAAGTACATGTTTATTTACTACTATTATGTGTTCTAAGTATTTTAATAATCCCCTAGAAAGTACATTAGTGTTTTCACTTTTGTGCTATTCATGGACGAGTTGGTTTGTATTTTTAATTTAATAAGGCACTAGCTCATGAGCATGTGCCATGCCTGTGGACGAATGTTTACATAAGTTTGGATTTTCAAATATATATATGATGTATTTTCAAGTATAATATTGCAATCCTTCATCTTTGTATATTCATTCAGACTGATCCACACAAAAAATAATGAGCATGGACGAATGAAATCCTTGGACGCAAGGATAAATCGTCCATAAACTCTCCTCAAAAAAGAAAAATGAAGGTACATCCGTCCAAAGCTCAAAGACGAGATGAAACCTGAATTAAGGATATATCCGTCTAAAGCTCAAAGACGAGATTAAACCTGAATTAAGGATATATCCGTCTAAAGCTCAAAGACGAGATGAAACCTGAATTAAGGATGTATCCGTCTAAAGCTCAAGACGAGATGAAATCCATAAAAGTGATCGTCTAAAACACGGACGAGCAAAAACTAAAAAAAAACCAGCATAACAATTCATTGCGTTGGACGAGAAATTGCTGGGAAGTCTTATTAAGGACGACAAAATGATTGTCCCTAAAATTTGAATGATGAATTAGATCTAATCATAAAGGAAGTCATTCATAGACGAGCTATACATCAGCTAAAAGGATTCAATTTGCTCTATCTTGGTGATGTAATACAAATTCACCACCTTAATCAAGACGAGGCAAATTGAATTCCAGGGTGGACGAACCACACAACCACCAATGATATGATTAATGTGAATTAAAAATTCCATACATAAAGCTGAAAATATATGTATTCAAACAAACACAATGGAAGGTAAGAAAAGGAAATATTCATTTTTCATGAAAGTAGGGTGAGCGACCCACGTCCAAACCCCTTAAGTTGTGAAAATGAAACTGTATATAAAACTCGTCCACAATCCTGGACGAGATAATTGTACTTACATGAACTTTAAAAAAAAAAGAGAAGTAAAAAAGCCCAAAACAACGGGCACTTCTATAAAAAGGCAAATAAAAGTAAATTTTCTAAGGAAAATGATTTCACTTGGGCAAGCTTGTCTTGGGGTTGTCCTGAGTGACTTCAGTATAAGTATCGTCCATTATATTGACGTCCTCGGAACTCGTCTGCAATAAGGAACTCTCTGTAGCAAGGGGAAGCTTGAAGGAATTGAAGTCCAAGTCAGGATATGCCTCCTTGGCATCAGCACGGAAGTCTTCATAACCAGCTGCATAATGGCTGTCTAGACGATTCTTATACTCGTCAGACTTCTTAAAGGCTACAATATCTTCTTCACGTGCCTTCTCCAAGGACGAGGCAAACTCTGAAACTTGCCCTTCAAGATGGACGATACGGGTATCCTTCTCTAAGTTGTCAGCTTTAAGCTCTTCCACCTCGTTCTTCAGCTTTGTTTCGCTTCCTTGCAGATGATTAAAATCCTCAGTCAACCTGATGACCTCCCCCTTCTTGAGCACAACCTCATTTTTCAGCTCCTTAGCCTTGTCCTTAGCCACCTTAGCCTCTGTGGCAAGCTCCTTGGCTTGGCAGGTTGCTGTATAAAATTTTGACATAGCTTGCATTTGAACGAAAGGGAGTTAGACAATTTATTCAAGATAAAATTTTTTACACATAAGGACGAGAGAAAGACTTACCTTGAAAAGGTCATGTATGCCAGAACGTTCAAATTCCTTCACTGACATGTTGTAACATTCATTAACTTCATGCTCAGTGACGATCCCTTTGAACGTCCTCCATGCATAACCCTTGTCCAGAACCAAATTGGATGGACGATCAGAGGGCTCAGACGAGCTAGGCTTGCGAGAAACTTTTGGTGGAGGGGAAGGATTGGTCTGGACGGGATGGACTGTTTGGATGGGCTCCACATCCACCAGAGGTTTGTCCAAGTTCACTGTTGGTGGCACAAACTTGGGGACCTTTGGAAGGGAAGTCTTAGTTGACTTTTGCTTCTTAGGGCCTCGACGACTTGGGAGGTCGTCCAGGTCCACAGCACTAGAAATGGGCTTAGACTTCCTCTTCCCAGCCTGGACGGAAGCCACTTTGCCAGTGGGAGCAGCAACATCCTCGTCCCCGCTAGTCACTGTTTTCTCTTTATTTTCCCTCATTGTACTTATCCCTACGACGAGGAATATCAAATTAAAAAAAAAAAAAAAGAATAGAAATAATGAAATACAGTGGACGACACTTACTTCGATGAGTGAGCTCCTTGTGACTTAGGTTCTCAGCAGTAGGCACTGGACCAAGCCCCCAAGCTGCTAGACGACCAAGAGTAACCAAGTCGTGGAAAGTCCTCCCAGGGAAGGTACGGACCACTTCTATCCGGTCCAAGTAAAATTTGTCCAAGCGTGGACGAGCAACAGCTGCATCACCAAGAGAAAGGGTTAGACGATTGAAAGATGGGAAAAATTTGAAGACAAACGAGATAAAATGGAAAGAAAAACATACTCTCAGGACGAAGACGACCTAGAGGGTTGGTAAAAGGTGGGAAGGGGGGATTACCCACATCAGCTGGGTCCCCAGCCCAATTTCCAGAAATAATAAAAAATTCTTTTTTCCAAAGCCGGTCAAACGAGCTACGGCCCTTTATTAAATTGAAATAAGAACCTCTGGACGAGAACTGGTAGAAACCAGCAGATTTTTTGATCTCTGAGGGCTTATAACAGTAAAGGAACTCGTCCACTGTAATTGGACAGTTCCCTTCCAACGCCTCACGCCATAACACTTGCATGGTGACTATCGTCCTCCAACCATTGGGGTTGAGCTGGTTAGGTCCAATACCCAGCCTTTGAAGGAGGTCTCTGCAGAAAGAATTTAGGGGAAACCTAAGACCAGCTAAAAGATAAGAGGCGTATACCCCTAAGCTAGAGGAAGGAGAACAACACCATTCTCCGGCCTTGGGTAGACGAGGGTTAAGGTTTTTAGGAATTTGGTATCTATCTACAAGAATTTTCAACTTAGCAGCGTCTAAGGTGGATGCTACCTCTGGGGCACAACTATAGATGACATCTTCTTCGTCCTTTTCCTCGTCATGAGGAGGACTAGATGGTTGTCTGGACGAGTTAGCCCCAGATCCAGAAGCCGCCCTACGTCGTAGTTCCTGAAATTCCTCTAAGGGAATGCCAGGAACCCCAGACGAGTAATGCTCGTCTGAGGAGGCGCTATAAGACGAACTATCTACACTACCCTCACTCCCAGAGGAACCGTCCTGGTACTCGTCTATCTCCTTCTCTAAACTACTAGACGAAGACATGGTCGAAATGTAGAAAAGACTTGAGAACCTAAAAAAGAAAGAGGAAATACCTGATAAAACTAGGACGAGAGCTAGACGAGTCTCTTGGACGAGATGGCAGAAGAGAAAATGTGGAAAAGTAAGGGGCATGAAAGAGAATGCACTATTTATAGGCCCCAGCAACAGGATCAATGAAACGACGCTCGCCACTCAGAAATTGACATGTGGCAGTTCCTTGGGGAAACGGGATCGACACGATTGGCCAACCAACGTCTTCACAACACGTGGCGTACAAAAAAATTAAATTTTGTTAAAATCACGACAATGTCCAAGACGACCCTTTGTACAAAGGGGCAACTGATGGAGAAGTAGAAAATAATTCATCTCCAGTTCGTCCAAATGGTTCGTCCAGTAAAAACAGAGCAAGTTGGGCCAAGAATCATCCCAGAAGAAAGAAAAACGTTCATAGACAATAATACTACTCTTGATCGGTGAAATCTCCCATGGACGATATGCTCGTCCATGAAGGTCGTCCATGGACAATCATCAAATATCCGTGGACGACCAAACCATCCTACACCAGACGGACGAATACACAACACTTAGGACTCTCGACTCTCTGTAGCGGTTGCCAAACCCACAACTATCTCAGCGAATCCAACGAATAAGTTAACTTCCATTAGCGGTTACAATTTTAGTAGCCGTTGAGGAAGTTAACTCCGAACTTGTTGGCTTCCACAAATCTTGGGGAGGTTATTGGACAAATAACCGTCCCCCAGGATCCCTATATAAAGAACCGGTTTGAACCTGACAGGGGTAAGTTTTTTTTCTGAGACACTATTCCCAAATACTTGGAACTCCCTTCTCTGCAAGACTAACTTCTTCATCGGAGAGGGTTTGGCCGGTATTCTCTGGTCTCCTCTTTGACTGTTTGTTTCTTGTAGGCCTTCCACCACAGGAGTAGCCCACCGAAGCCAGATCATCCACCTTACTGATTCGGAGCGATATCACATATCAAAACAAAAGGGAAAAAAAAAAAAAAAACTAAAAACTAAAATGGGTAAAACTGTTCTTGTGTGTGTAGTGATTACTCACCTAGATATGTGTTAGCGCATAAATGGATAGTTTTATAATAGAGTCGTCACTTATTTTTACAAGAAAAAAAAAAGAAAAAGAAAACCTTCATGAATACCTCTTTGTTGATTAATTTTGAAATTAAATAATTGGAATAATAAAACAAGAAAAATTACATGGATTTGATCCTAAATAAAATCATAGAAATAAAAAAATTACATTATTTTGGTCCTAGATATAATCTTAAAAAAATAAAAATACAATGCTTTATTTTGGTCTTTATGAAACTAATAGTCATATCATGTTATGCGCTATTCTAATCATGTTATGAATTGTAATAAATTAAATATGCTCATCATGTGAAATTACATAAATTAAAATTTAATCTTAATATGCATGGTCATACTTTTACATGCATAAACATGTTAATCAACTCATATCATCAAAGATCATGATTTAATGCAATTAATTATGATATAAATTATCCTATAAAAAAAAAATTATGATATAAATTAATTTAAATTTAGATCATTACCAATGCACATCCTCTTGCAAATGATATGATGGCAGATCACTCTAAAAAATACAGAATAAGTTGCAATCCTTATTTCCTATATCTGGAGAGCTATAAATTTTTGAAAAAATTGGTTATTTCGGGAAATGAGATAGCAGATTGATAATGGACCTATAAGAGCTAAAATTGAAGGCCCTCTACCTAAAGGTGAAAAAGACTGGTCTATTGACTCCATTTTCTCCTCTGGTAGATGGAACTTCCAAAGTATACCTATGCACTTACCTTTGGACTTACATGAACACATATTAGGACATCCAATTCCTTATTTTCCAATAAATCCTCATCAACTCTTATGGCCTGGCCCCACAGGACATTGCACAGTTAAGCAAGCTACAAAATTTTTGTTTATCTGTGAGGGAGTGGAATCAAATGCAGCTTACTGGAATTGGATTTGGATAATTGCATGTCCCCCAAACATAAGAATTTACATATGGAAATGCTTTTTCAACCGTCTCCCCACAAGATCATTTTTATCTTGCATCATTCTGGGCTTTCCTAACTCTTGCCCACGGTGTCTCTCTCCTAAAGCAACTTTACATATCATTCGCAATTGCCCATGGGCTAAAGAATTTTGGTTGTCTCTTCCTAAAACTAGATCTCTATTTTTCTCTTTGGATCTTCAAGCATGGGTAGGGGTTAACCTCACTAAACAGAAACTCTCTAACACCTCCTCGACCCTGTGGCCTTTTATTTTTGCACAATGCATTTGGCAATTATGGCTTGCTCAAAATAAGAGAATTTTTGCTCCTCCTATGAAATTCTAATTTATGGTTTGCATTTGGAGATTTACACTTTGTATTTATAATTTGGATTTATAAACTTACTAAAGAATTATTTATGCCTTTTAATTGAGAGTAGGAATTGAACTTCAAAAATTGATTTGACGAATATTGACGCTTGATATGTTTTTGAGAGCTTAAGTTGTAGTTGTCTCACATGATAAACTATTCTAAACAGGCAACGATATTGTTTTTTTGAAATGAGACAATAAGCATCAGAAATCTATGTGAAAGTGAATTTTTCTTTTGAATTGATTTAAAAATTTTAATACCAATTTGAACTTTGTATTAGACAAAATTTGGCTACAAACTTAGTTCTAGCTTAAGCCTAAAATTCCCACTAACAAAGTTAACATGACTATATATTTTGAAAATCTAACTATTGAATTGTATATTCTTTAAGTTCTTAATACACATGTCAAATGTCTTGTTAATCAGATGTTATTTATAATTTGATTCATAAACTTACTTTTTATGTATAATTTTAGACTACAAAAACTCAAAATTCAAATATTTGATTAATGACATAACTATTGATTTTTGATATTCTTGAAATTTTGTAGATAATATAATAAGAAAAAGTAATCTTAGTGTGGATTTGTCAAAAATCAAATATAATTAAAAGATATTGAATGAAGTTGTAGCCTTAGGTTATAACCAATTAAGTTTGATACCAAACTTTGTCCATTTTTATTTTAGATTGAATAGTGATATATTACTCTTTGAGTTCCATTTAGAAAACAAACTAAAGCACTGAACTAACAAGGACAAAATTTGGCAATAAACTTGGTTGTACAACTTCACAAAATATCTTTTTATTGGATGTGAATTTTGATAAATCTACCGTTGAATTACATTTTCTTCTTATATTTTCCATATTTGCAAAATTTTCAGAAGATCAAAAATAAGTATATAGCTATGTTATCATTCAAATGATAAAATCTCAAGTTTTTGTAGTTCAAAGTGATGTATAAAAAATAAGTTCATAGATCAAATAATAAATAAAATCTGTTTAACACAAAATTTTATGTGTATTGAGAACATAAAGAATATGCAATCCAACAATTAAATTTTCAAAATATATAACCATATTAATTTTTTAAGTGAATTTGTAGCCTTATGCTACAATTAAGTTTGTAACTAGACTTTATCCATTAAATAATACAAAGACATTTAAGTATACAAAAAAAGAAAAGAAAATGGGCACAAACTAGGTGAATCAACATTAAAACTTTATTATCAATTTATTATTATTTAAAGTGACTGTTTGTTCCATGGATAGCAAATATCATATTCGCCACTGGCGTAATCTAACTTACATGGACCAGCAGGCCTAATCTTCCAAAAGCACTTACTGCATTGAGGATGGTCTCTATCAAATACGTAGATATCAAACAAAAAGGACACATTTGACCAATAAAATTTACAGTAGAATAGGGTAGTGCCCTTATCATTTGGTCGAAAGTTGAATTGCAAGATGCCATCTGGATACTTGATTAATTGGGCACCAATATCATTATCAGCAGATTTACAATGAGCGACAAGATCCAAGCCCTGCCCTAAATCATTGAAGATCTTTATATATGCTCTTTCCCTTAAAAAGCTAAATCCTCCAATGCTATCAAAACTAGTCATAGATAAAATAAGTAACATTAACAACAATACAATTCTACTGAAAAAAAATCATATTGTATTCTTTTTTTTTTTTTTTTTTTTTTTTTAACTCATATTGTATTCTTGAACACTGTGTCTGATGGGTACATTGATGTTTTACATATGTATCATTTTATAGGACCAAATATAATCCCACATTCAATGTTTTTTTTTTTGAGAAACATCCCACATTCAATGTTATAATCATAAATTTGTAACATTAATTTTCTTACTCAAAAAAAAAAAAAAAAAGTTTCTTTGAATATGGTTTGAAATAGAAATATCATATCTTAAGTTGTGTTAATTAACACTGAATGACGATTTATAATGTTGCCAAATTTAATAAAAAATTGTTGAACATATCTTAAGTTTTTTTTTTTTTTTTTTTTTTTTTTGAGAAGGAACATATCTTAAGTTATGTTAACATTAAATGTGGAATTATAATGTTGCCAACTTTAAGAATGTTGGGATTTATAATGTTGACAAATTTAAGATATGTTTTAAATTTGGAAATATTATAATCTCACATTCAATGTTATAATCATAATTCTACTTTTTTTCAGTCATGTCCTTTTGGATATACACCACTGTAAGTTTCTTTAAATAACTTTCTCCTCACTCCCGGTGTGTGTATTAAAAAATACTTAGTATTCTAAAAAAAAAAACCTTTTTTCAGTCAAAAAATGTTATAATCATAATGATTCTAAAAAAAAAAAAAGTTATAATCATAGAAAATTAAACATGTATATTTTTTTTAAAGTGACCGTTAGAAATTAACACACAAGAAATCCAGAAAGCAAAAAAGTACTGCAAAAATCAATGGAATAAACAACAAAATTGCATGAAAATTGGTGACCTAAAGTAAATTATCTCAAGGATCAAATCTCAATGTCTTACAACCATGACCTGCATTGCTTTTCGATTAAATTCTTTTGTTTAATCAATTTTTTTATTATTATTTATGGTCATTCCTTTTTATTTTATAACTTTAAAACTAGAATAAGATCACGTATGTTTTTGGACATCTCTTAGAGTTCTTATGATTTGAGTCTGTAATTTTCCCAATTTGCCTTTTTAGTAGTTTTCTTAATTTTGTGCTGAATGTGAATTAAGGTTTTTTAGGGTCTCCTGATCACTTTATAACTTATTTTGGGTGGATTTCCTAGTCGCCCGAGGATTTCTTTTCCTATTGACATGTATTATAGCATCCAAGGCAATTTAAAATTTCATTTAATAATAAAATTTCAAAGAGTTTTTCTTGGTGAACTCTAGATTTCTCTTTTGTGGATTCAATGATTATTTTCTTGAACTAAACATAATTTGTTTCTTGAGACTCTCCAGTTGTGTCGAATTGGCTTAGGCTGTAAAATTTATTTATATGCAAATAATAAATTAAAAAACATGCTTTTGAATTTCATAGTCATTGTTTGTGTGGTTTTAAGATAAAAAAATCAAACCATATTTTTATATGCCCAAAACATTATAAGTTTTTTTGTCACGATATAATTTAGTTAGTTTTGAAAACATACTATAGGACTAAATCTACATCTCATAAGCTTTCCAATATCACGTATTGTTTGTATAAGAAATGAAACGGATGTAAGAAATTGAAGTATTAGTTGAAAATCTTTAGAAATTTTTTTTGTAAACAATGTGTGAAATAATGTGTCTATTATGGTATCTGGAGTTTAGAGCCGAGCCCACTTGAAATGACACCACGTGTAGTGCATAAGGTTTTGTTCGATATTTTAATAAAAATAACATATTTATTTTAATACTCATTTATGTGAATTGAGGAAATTAATTATCCCCTAATGATAGATACGCTGATTGCTAAATTTTGAAATTCAAATATAATTCAGAATTTGAATAGCTATTGTCAATGGTTCTTAATTAGGAAATCTTTGATCATTAACGTGATATTAATACCATCATTGTCAGCATATTTGATTTTTTTTTACAAATATATACTTTCCGTTCTAAACATTTTGTATTCAAAAGTTCTTATTTGAATATGACATAGTAACGTCATATATGGAAGATTTTTCAGCATTTTTTTTTTTTTTTTTTTTTTTGAGGAATAAAAAAGGGGACTCGCGTGTGGCAGTCATTGTCCCACGCCCCACGGTACAGTTGGGTAAGCCCATGGGTACCACCAGCTCGAACTGGAGCTCGGAAACTCCGAACCCACACACACCCCAGGCTCTATTGGTTTCTAGGACTTCTAGAAATTGCAATGACAGTCCTCGTGAGAACTCGAACTTGAGATGTGGTGAAGCCTCAGCAGTCACCTACCAGTTGTACCACACCTGCGGGTGGTTTTTCAGCATTTAAGTGTACAGCTATTGCTGAATTATTTTATGTTATAATAAGTTACTATATATACACAAGTATTTACTATTTGGTTTAATAGAAAGTGGTCAAAACAGTTAGAAATTTTTTGTAATATATATTCAGAAACTTTCAAAAAGATATTGTAATAATGTTGAACAATGTTATCTATGGGGCACTGACTTCATAGCATTATGACCTTTTCTTTGTTCCCAACGTACAGATTGAGATTTTGGCAAAGACAATATTTGATGTCCGGTTTATATTATATAATATTATATATATATATATATATATATAGAAAGAAAGAAAGAAAGAAAGAAAGCTATTGATAATAAATATTGATTTCAATATCTTTATGACCATTTAATTGATATAAAACACTTTTGATTCTTTGGCTTAGGACAAGTTATATGTCCGGCTCTATATATATGGAAAGAAATAAAAGTTTCAAGATACACATTATTTTGAATTACAAAGCTACAGACTTTCAAAAACAATTTTTATTATTTTTCTAAACACTTATCATCTATTGCTTTTTACTATTCACAAAAGGGTCATTCTGTCATTCTATCATCCATTAGTATAATTTTAAGGGATATTGGCTACTGGCTAAACAGGTTATATATATAAACCAAAAAAAACGAAGCAAAAGAACGCAGAATCATTCACGCATCAACAATGCCTCTGGTTTTCCTCTCTACTCCGTCTCGTCTCAACGCTAAAGCCTCTCCAACTTTGTCTCAACGCTAAAGCCTCTCCAATCCAACCTCAAATCCACATCCAATCCAACTCAGCAGCGCTTCTTCCGTCTCTCTGCCCTTTTGTTCGAAGTTTCCACCGTTTATCGAATCTAAAATCTCAGTACGTCTCATCCTTATTCTTTAATTTTCCATATGGTTTTTTAACTGTTGCCATTTGTTCTCTGTATGGCTGAATTGTTATTAATTTTGTTTTGTTTTGTTTTTGTTTACCTTTTGGTTTTGCAGGGTTCCTAGGAACAAAACCAATCTATTATTCCTTTTGGTTCATAGCAGGTTCATAGCAAGTGAGAGAATAAGTTATTGTATATACTTGAATTAGTAAAACTTCTAATTGTATGTTTAATACTGATTTCAATTTGGTTTATTTTTCTTTATTTTGTCTGGCTGGGTTTGTTAGTATTGCCGTTTATACTATTTGGGTTATTTATCATAGGTTTTTCTGGGTTGAACAATTTGGGTTTTTTTCTCTGGCTTGGCAGGAGTTGGATAATTTCTCTAGGTAAACCCCTTACAATCAGAATTAAATTGCTTATTGAAAAGAAGAAAAAAAATAAAATATACGTGTGTGTGTATATATATATTGATAACCTTTGGGTCAAATTATCAGTTGAAGCAGTGAAGTGCCTCGCTCTGACCCTGTCATTAGAGTGTGAAGGGGGTTTATGTTGTGGGAAGAAAAATTCCAATGGTTGACCAAGTATGATATTGAATAGTTTTTCACCATGTTCCTTGTCCACCTATAACCATGAAGTCCTGAAGTTTTGAAATTTGACCTCTGACTTGGTATTCTGGATTCTTTATATAAATATCATTTCTTTTTAGGTATTGATGGTGAAAATTTTCCAATTTTTCTTAGAAAATGAATACAAAATTTAAATAACATCGATGAACTAGCAAATGCTATAATATATTGCAAACATTAATATAGATTATGTTTTATTACTTTCTTAGTCCCTCTTGTGGAACTTTCTCTTTGAAGTTTGATATGCATAAGGTAATTGCTTTATGTTAGTTTTGAATGCAGCAGTGAAGAAGAAACATGGCAGCTATCATGTTTTTACCCCATGATTGAGGTAAAATAAACGCTAATTTCCTTTCAGATGGTTCTATGTATATAGGGCATGCCTGTCATCATTAGATATCCCATATTTGGGAGTACCTTTGTGGTCTTGTTTTGGCTAATGGTGATGTTTACAATTTGCTCCCACTATTATATCTACTTAAGGTTGTCTGTTTTTGTTAGTGATTTAAGAACTGAGAGAAAAACCATATTAGTCGACTTTTGCATGTCTTAAGTATATCTTGCTACCTTGAGAGTATCGTGGCAATGGAGGACTTATGTGTGACCAATATCTTTTCTACATTGGAAACTAAATTGATGGGATTGGTTACATTGCCATTCGCAATATCAGTGGCAGTTAGTATATGCAATCAATGATTGATTCTGTTGTTTAGTCTATGGTATGTTAATTTTTTATCTTGTTGGTAGAATAAAAAGCATACAAGATCAGAAAAAGTGGAGTTAGATAGTGTCTAGCAATGTGTCCAGAAATATTGCCAATGATCTGGACAAGCCATGAACTTAGCCAAATGTGGACTACTCTTTGCTCCAAGGAATGTGAGTAATGGCATGGTGAACAAGCTTTTGTCAAAGGTCTGGTTTCAAAAGACTTGGTGCCAATTTGAAATATCTTGGGTCTCCTCTATTCTTAAACCAGAATGGAAGCAAAGGATTTTTGGCTTTTCAACCAAAAACTGGAAAGCAAGCTAAGTGGTTAAGCCAATAAGTGTCTTTCCTGAGATGGCCGTGTCACTATGATTAAGTCAAGTTATAGCCTCAAGCTATTTCCCTCTACCTTCAAAGATATCATCTCTACATTGTTGGCAAAAATCAGTTGGATGATTACTGTTAGTTTTATATCTATATAGGGATCATTATTTGAGTATCTGAGTAAACGTATTACTTATACTCTTATATACTTGGATGAAACATTTGGAGCAAAATATTTTTGATTTAGAAAATGAATTTTTTATTTGGTTTTTCAATTACAATTAATTGGTTGACCACTATGGAATTTTTTTGGGTTGTAGGTACATGACTGGGAAGCTGCTTTTGAAGTTGGATACTATTAAATTCATAGCAGCAAATCATACGATAATTTTAGCTCTGAACTATATCTTTAAAAAAAAAAAAACATTTTCCACTTTTTATCTGACTATCTATGAAATGAATCTTTATACTTATCATAGTCACTCTTGTGTACTCATTTCTTTTGGATTATGGTATTTTACACTACCTAATTGCAGCAACAACTACAATGGCAACCCAACCTAGTGGCTGTAGTGATGCTTGAATAGTGAAAATGCCCATGGAACAAGATTGAGTAGCCTAACTCCCTGTTTCATCTTTTCATTTTATGGAAATTGATTTATATCAAAGTTTGTGTTGTGCTTGTGGTTGGAGAAGAACACCTACTCTAACATATGCACACTTGTGTTATTGTGATGGCATTTGGAGTTGATCAGACATGCGGCCCTCTTGTCCACATTAGCTACCATATTTGTTATTTTTTAGGGTCTATCCTGACTGAGTTCATTTACTTGATATAAATTTTTTGATTTATCTTAGTTTTGGTTAAATGTGGAATCAATTGGAAAAAAGAATTATCTTTTCTTTTTTCTAAGATCTAATCATATTAGCTTCTGCCCCTTTCTTTGCATCTGCATTTTTTTAATAAGTGAAGGATAGAAGTTAAATAAGTAATGACTAATGAACAATGTATGCAACTAAAAATAGACATACAGATATATATCAATTGTTTTGGTTAAACTTCATTTTTTCGTTATTGTTATCACATTGTTAGTTTTCGGAATAGAGTTACGGGATTGGAGTTGGTATTAAGTTCATCTTGTTATCACTGGTTCTTTTTAGTTGCTTGCTTTATGTTTTCTGATATGAAAAACTCTTTGAGTATTGATCTTAGAAGCAAACCCCAAGTTCTTAGTCATGTGGCTTGATGGTTAGAAATTTTCTGTTCTAGGTTCTGTTTTTATTTATCTTTTTTTTTTTTTTTCTTCAGCTGCTAACCAAAACAATATTTTTACAGAACTATGGCCTGAACATCTGAGGTAATTGATGTAGCCACTTCCTTTTTGCTTGTCTAATGTTTTCTATTTTTCATTTCAGCTAGTGTTTGTATACCTGGAGCACTAGATTTGATGACTGACTTACTTCACAACCTCCAATATAAGACTATGGATTATGGTTTCCATATGACAATTACAAAATGGGATGAAGTTGTTTCAAAAGAAATGGAAATCATGGTTAAGGAAAATGGTTGCTGTGGGGGCCAGTTAACTAGGAAGTATTGTTAAAAGCAGTATTAGCTAGGCCTATGGCCCTATCCGAGGACATTTGACCATCTGAGGATGCCCAAATTCGGCTATGAAAAGAATAAAGTTAAGAGAGGAATAGAAACAATATGAGATGGGTCCAATAAGCGTCCGAGGACAAAAGTCTTCTCAGAAACTCGCGTTCGAGATAAATTTGAGTGCCATATCATCATAGACTTGCTTCAGAGTTCACAACAAAGGATGGGATATCGAGCTAGGGGTAAGACAAGAAAGGTAAACAAATATCTTCAAAGGTTGCTACCTTCGTATTAAATTCCTTCCAACCAACTCTCTGGCCGCATTATTGTGGAAGTGATGCCTGAACAGTGATCAAGCAGCCTTACAGTTACTGGTTAACGGTTCTAGGAAGTGCTGGATGGGACAGGAAGGAGTCCCTCGAATCTAACCTACACGTGTGTGGTAAGGATGACACCAAGATTGCAAGTATATAACCCGGAAGAATACACTAAAGAAGAGAGGGAGGGGGAGAAAAAAGAAAACAATTGTACAATTTCTATCTTGAAGAGAACCATAGGAAACAAATAAATTAGTTTGCTTCGAGGATAAATCTGATAATCTTATGTATATTAAACCATCTTGAATTGCTAAGTCCAATCGTTTTTCTTCTGGGATAAATCTAGTTCTTCAACCCACGTTTTACAAATTTATTGTTTGGGCCGTTAACGTTTGAGCCCCATCTAGTTTTGAGACCAATACAATTTCAGTCCTTACAATTGGCGCCGTCTGTGAGAAGAGCTTGATCTTTCTGAAGGAAATTCGGTTACAACATTCATGATGGAGGAAGTAGGTCCACGCCAGACAGAAGCAGGCCCACACCAAGCGAAATCAAGGGGCTCCCAGCATGGTGATCCACACCGAAACCTCGAACGAAGATAGGGCCGTGAGGGAAGTGTGTGCACGACTCATATCAGTAAAAGCCAATCTTGAGGGAAGAGTCATGTCTCCCATGCAAAGAATGACAGAGACATGCAACGTGAAATTGACGAATTGAAAAGAGAGTTGCGTCACGCACGACGACGGTGTTCCCCGCCCAGCTCCGAGCCTTTCTCCGAGGAGACAGATGGTGCTAGTTATAGACGAAGATCTAGAACCCCGCCCAGTGAGACTTTTACCTATGAAGAGGAATATCACCGTCGACGTAGGAACAAAAGTCCGCCTCGCAGGGGCTTGGGGAATAACGTCATGAACAAAGATTTAAACCAAGTTTCCGAATCACCTTTCACAAGGAGTATAGAGGATGCGAATCTTCCTCGACGATTTCATTAGCCTAAATTTACCCTGTATAATGGTCGGACAGACTCGGTGGAACACGTTAGCCATTTCAGCCAAAGAATGGCTATCTACTCCAAAGATGAGACTTTGATGTGTAAGGTCTTTCCATCAAGTTTGGGCCCGGTGGCGATGAGATGGTTCAACGGTTTAAGGGCTAATTCTATCGATTCCTTTAAGAAATTTACCCGAGCTTTTGGCGCACGCTTTATTACCTACAGTAGGGTTCCTCGGCCTTTGGGGTCTTTGTTGTCTATTTCCATGCGAGAGGGTGAGACTCTTAAAACTTATTCGGATAGATACTGGGAAATGTTTAATGAGATAGAGGGAGAGCATGATGATGTGGCCATAAGTACTTTCAAGGCCGGTCTTCCAACCGAGCATGATTTGAGGAAATTTTTAACTTGTAAACCTGTCACTAGTGTACATCAATTGATGGATCGGATTGACAAGTACAGAAGAGTAGAAGAAGACAAGCTGTAGGGAAAGGGAAAGGCTAAAGTAATCCTTCAGGAGATGAGGGATTTTAAGTCGGACCGGTACAACAATAATCGGCCCCGGAAAGACTTTGTTGGGCAGTCGGGTTCTGCCAACACCCAGGCGGTTAATGTTGTGTTTCGGGAGCCGGTGCAACAAGTACTGGAGAAGATCAAGAATGAACCATTTTTTAAATGGCCAAATAAGATCGCAGGAGAACCTACGAGACGCAACCAGAATCTCTATTGCCATTACCACCAAGATCACGGACACACAACTAAGGATTGCAGGAAATTATGGGACCATTTGGAACAATTAGTCCGAGAAGGGAAGTTGAAGCAACTATTGCACCACTCTAGTGGCCGAGTAGGCCAGGCAGGTTCGGAGATGTAGGGCGATACTTCCTCGAGGCTCCCCCTTGGAACAATCAATGTTATTTTTGTTGCCTCGAGAAGGACTGGATCTTGCCCTTCCAGAGTACTATCAATATCCCGATTTCCAGCCGAGGAGTGTAGCTCAACGTCTAAAAGAGCCAGGATGGACATCCCATTTGTTTTGGGCTTTTCAGATGAAGACAAAGTGGGAACCATACAGCCACATGATGATGCTTTGGTGGTTACACTGAGAATAGGCGGGTACGATGTGAGAAGGGTAATGGTTGATCAAGGCAGCGCTGCTGATATAATGTACCCTGACTTATACAACGGGCTAGGTTTGAAGCCTGAGCACTTGACAACTTACAGTTCACCTCTGGTGAGTTTTGAGGGAAGAATGGTCGTCCCAAAAGGTCAGATAAGGCTACCTGTGCAGGCCAGTACGGATGTGGTGGAGGTGGACTTCATAGTTGTAGATGTTTTCTCTCCATACATGGCTATTATGGGCCGACGTTGGCTCCATACTCTGGGGGCAGTCTCCTCTACTCTACACCAGAAGGTAAAGTACCCGTCCGGAGGTCAAGTTTTGGAGATAGTAGGAAGTCAGGCTGCAGCCCGGCAGTGCCTGGTAGCAGCTATTCAACACCGGCCAGAGGCGGAGACCTCGGCCACCGCCGATAATGGATTATATCAATTAAAAGCCCTAGCAATGTCCTTAAATAGACCGGCCGATGAGGCAAAATGCGAAGATTTGGAGAGGGTAATTGTTTCTGATAATCCGGAGAAATTCTTCCAGGTTGGGGTTAAACTGCCTTCACGAGAGAAGGAGCAGTTGGTCGAATTCCTTAGAGAAAATGTCGATGTGTTCGCATGGAATCCATACGAAGCCCCGGGTATAGATCCGAGCTTCATTTGTCATCAACTCAATGTGAATCCTTCCGTTATTCTGAAGAGACAGCCACCTTGGCACCCATCAAAAGAGCATGCCGAAGCTGTTAGGAGTGAGGTGGCCAAGCTCAAGCAGGCAGGGGCTATTAAGGAAGTTTTTTATCCTCAGTGGTTAGCCAACATGGTGGTGGTGAAGAAAAAGACTGGGAAATGGCGAGTGTGCGTGGACTTCACAAACCTTAACAAGGCTTGTCCCAAGGATCCTTTTCCTATGCCCAAGATAGACCAGTTGGTAGATGCAACAGTTGGACATCCTCGAATGAGTTTTTTAGATGCCTTTCAAGGATATCACCAAATACCGCTAGCATTGGACGATCAAGAGAAGGCAACTTTTGTCACCCCTATTGGGAACTATCATTATAAAGTGATGCCCTTTGGTTTGAAAAATGCAGGGTCTACCTATCAACAGATGATAACTAAAATGTTCGAACCACAACTGGGCAGAAACATTGAAGTCTATATCGATGATATGGTTGTGAAGAGTAAAGTGGCATCCGAGCATGTGGAAGATCTTACGAGTATTTTTGGGATTCTGAGAAAGCATAAGTTACTTCTTAATACCTCAAAGTGTTCCTTTGGCGTAGGCTCCGGAAAGTTCTTGGGGTACATGGTGACTCATAGGGGAATTGAGGTGAACCCAGACCAGATAAAGGCCATTCATGATCTGCAAGCACCTCGGAATTCGAAGGAGGTGCAGAAACTGACAGGAATGACTGTTGCTTTGAACCAATTTATCTCCAGGTCAGCTGATAGGTGTAGACCCTTCTTCCGTTTATTGCATAAATGGAAAGGATTTGAGTGGACCGAGGAATGCGCTGTAGCATTTCAGCAGCTGAAGGAGTACCTATCTCGGCCGCCTATCTTGTCTAGCCCTGAGGCGGACGAAGTCCTGTTTGCTTACCTGGCAGTTGCTTCTCACGCAGTTAGTTTTGTCTTGATACGAGAAGACAGTGGCATTCAAAGGCCAGTTTATTACGTAAGTAAGTCACTTCATGAAGCCGAGGTAAGATACCTATCGTTAGAAAAGGCCATCTTGGCCGTAGTCCATGCAACTCACAAGCTCCTGCATTACTTTCAGGCGCATACTGTGGTGGTCCTAACTCAACTACCACTCAAGTCCATACTTAGAAGTGCAGACTATACGGGGATGATTGCTAAGTGGGGCACGATCCTAGGGGCTTTCGACATCAAATATATACCCCACACCTCTGTGAAAGGCCAAGTCCTCATCGATTTAGTAGCCGAGTTCGCCGAGCTCCCAGAAGAAGCTGATATGAAGCAGCGTGACATGGATGAAAAATCAATTGGCCTGATTTCCACACAGGACGACTCATCCTGGAAAGTATATGTGGATGGTGGAGTAAATCAACGGGGAGCAAGAGTGGGGCTAGTTCTGGTATCCCCCGAAAAGATCACCATTGAGAAGTCCTTGAGATTGAGATTCTTAGCCACGAACAACGAAGCGGAATATGAAGTTTTATTGATGGGAATGAGTATGGTCCAGAAAATGGGCGGAAAGGTAGTGGAAGTGTTCTCGGATTGGAGATTGATAGTCGGCCAGGTGAAAGGGGAACTAGAAGCTCGAGATGCAAGAATGCAGGAATATTTAAGTCAAGTTAAGCGTGTGCAAACGAAATTTCAATCTTTCGACTTGTCACATATTCCTCGAGGTGAAAATACCCACGCCGATTCCTTAGCAACCCTTGCCACCTCTTCAGCAGGGAATTTCCCCCGGGTGATAATCGTTGAGGATTTGTGCACTCCCACGCCAGTGGGGAAGGATGTGCTTCAGGTCCATCAAGTCGACCTAGTGCCGAGCTAGATGGATCCCATACTGAAATTCCTCGAAAGTGACATCTTGCCTGAAGAGAAAATAGAAGCCGAGAAGATACGGAGGAAAGCTCCTCGGTTTTGGTTATCCAAGGACAAGAAGTTGTACAAACACTCCTTTTCTGGGCCGTATCTGCTTTGTATACACCCCGAGATGTCAGAGTCATTTCTAGAGGAACTGTATGAAGGAATTTGTGGAAGTCATACGGGGGGAAGGTCCCTATCTCACAAGGCCATTACTCAAGGATACCGGTGGCCGAATATGCAGAAGGAAGCACAGGAGTATGTTAGAAAGTGTGACCAATGTCAAAAATTCGCTCCTAGCATCCACTAGCCTAGAGGAATTCTAAATCCCCTTTCTAGCCCTTGGCCATTTGCTCAGTGGGGTTTAGATATTGTAGGTCCTTTTCTTAAGGCATCAGGAAATAAAAGGTATCTGCTGGTCGGCACGGATTATTTCACTAAGTGGGTCGAGGCTGAACCTTTGGCTAACATCAGAGACGTTGATGTTAAGAGGTTTATCTGGAAGAATATCATGACGCGGTTTGGAACTCCACATACCCTTATCTCGGATAATGGCCTTCAATTTGATAGTAAAGCCTTCAGGCAATACTGTTTAGACTTAGGAATAAAGAATAGATATTCCACTCCGGCTTATCCTCAAGGGAATGGGCAAGCTGAGGCCGTTAACAAAGTTATAGTCAATGGACTTAAGAAAAGGCTGGATGATGCGAAAGGGAAATGGGTGGAGGAATTGCCACATGTCCTTTGGACATATTGAACAACGCCTCGAAAGTCAACAGGAGAGACTCCTTTCTTAATGGCATATGGAGTTGAGGCTGTCATCCCTTAAGGACTAGCACATTTACCTCGGACAATAATGATGGGCTGTTAGAAAAAAGTTTAGATTTGATCGAAGAGCGAAGGGAGAATGCAATGGTTCAATTGGCTTACTACCAGCATAAACTCAAGCAAGACTATGATACTAATGTAAAGCTGAGGCCATTAGCTGTAAGAGACCTGGTGTTGAGGAAAGTTCTAGGAAACACTAAGAATCCAGCTTGGGGAAAATTGGGGCCTAATTGGGAAGGGCCTTATCGGATTACTTCAGTAGCCAGAATAGGAGCCTATTATTTGGAAGACCTAGATGAAAAAGCTATACTCCATCCTTGGAATGTAAACAATCTCAAGAGGTATTATTATTAATAAAAGTAATTTAGTTTGGGTTTCTTTTAATTTATGCCAATCATACATCATGTGTTTCCATATCTATTGAAGTATTAAACAGAAACTAAGTTATGTCAGGTTCCTCAGATCACAAACTTAGTGGAAATTAATACCCTATGAAATGTATTTATGTGATGTCATAGTCTTAATGATTATCATCCGTTTTGGCTGCCAACTGTTAGTGTATGTAAGTTATATTTTTCCTCTTGTATAAACAAAGGATAATTAGGTTGAAACCACTCAAACTGAAATGATTAAACGAACAACACAAAAATAAGATAAACAACAATTCAAACAAATTTCAAAAAGTAAAAGTGCATATTTCATTAAGATATGTCTATGAAAAAGAAAAATAAATAAACAAACGGAAACCAGACCCCTTGCAAAGGTTCTACTTAAATTACAAAATAAGGCCTATTTCTTCAGCTTAATTTGAAGTTTAGAAGTTTGGTTGGCCGGTTTGTCCGCCTGAGAAGTAGTTGCTCCCTCTTTGTCCTTAGCAGCTCCCTCAACTGGCATGACTGTAGAGGCCAAATCTTGCTGAAAGCCTTGAAAAGCTACCTCTGCCACCGGAACGGCTGCAATTTTATCCAAGGGTGCCACTTGGGGAGCACTGGTCTCTTTGGCTGGTTCCTGTTGGCTAGGAGGAGGAGGATCATGAGGTGATACTACTGGATTGGGATCAGTAGTTATGGAAGAAACTTCAGCTTAAAGGGAAGAAGGATCTGAGACTCGGATTGTAGGAGGGTAGAACACATGCTCTGCTTTCCTCAACTCAGATGAAGCCTCAACCCCAGCTCGGTTGAGGGCTTCATCCTAAGTTTGGGCGCAGTAAATGCGGCACACCGCTAGGACCTCTGCCCTAAGGGTTTCCTCGGTCTCAGCTACTCCGAGGTCATAACCTTTCTGCTCGGCCTTGTCCCTTTCCTTCTCGGCCTCGATCTTTGCCTTTTTAGCTTCAGCCTTGGACTTTTCAGCTTGATCCTTTAGCCGTTGGGCTTCCTCCAATTGTTTTTTAAGAGTGGCCACATGATTTATGGTTGCGGTTAATTCGTTAGATGCATCGTGCAGGCGCCTCCTTTGGTCCTCGGCTTGCCTTTGCGCACCGTTCAAGGCCGAGTTCGCACTCTTTCGGGCCTGCTCCTCCTCGGTCAGCTTTTTCTTCAGCTCTGCAACTTCTTTTTCAGAGGTGGTCAGTGTTTGCACCGCTGCCATCTGTCTTTTCCTTTTGTCCTCCAGTTGCTGGAAGCTGGAGTTTGTTATCTGTTCGAGCATGAACGTATTTTGGATGGCCTAAAAGTTGAAAGATCAACATCACAACAAGTAAAAAAAAAAACAAAACACAAATGTACATATTGGGATTATAAGTTAACAATAATTTCATACCATAGCCAAATATCTTTTGTTGTTGTTAAAGACCTCGTTCTTCCCCATACGCCGCAGCTCGGCCATATCTTTGGGGAGTAACAAGGATTCCTCCAAGGCTGAAGCGACATGGCACCTGTAAGGTTGAATTTAATCAACCATGTGTTGGCCTTATTCCATGACAAATTTGCTTGTAATATAACACTTAGAAACCCTATATTTAGGTGGGAATCATGTAAGGGTAGTGTGTGAGAGAGTGTAAAGAAATGCTCAAGACTGTGCAGTGAAGCAGGGACTCACGGCTGGATCTCACGGGAGGCTCGCGGATTGCAAGCCGCCAAAAGTTACACATGCGCAGAGCATGCAGGGGAGCTGAACAGTCATGCCAACTGGAGCACTACAAGACAAAAATCCAGACTAGCCATTCAGTTAGCTCGTGGCTTGAACTCGCGACTCAGTCAAGTCGCGTGGTCAAGTCGCCAGCCAAACCTGTTTTGGAAAAAATGACTCTTCGCATTCCATTCTCACACCAGTATAAATACCTTTCATTCCCACAAAATATGTGTGGCTATTCAGAAAGAAAAGCCCTAAGAGAGGTTTCTTCAAAACACCCACCCAATTAGAGAGAGCTACTCATTCTTAGAGAGAAATCTTTGTAGTCTCTTCTCATTCCCTCTCTCATTGTCATACCTATTGAGAGGAGATTTCTATCCAAACACTACCCACTCCCATTTAGAGTGTTGAGTGTTGAGTGTTTTTGGAGCTTTGGGAAGTATTGGAAGATGCCAAGGATGGTGGATGCTATGGATTATAGCGGAATTTGGTAAGCTAGAAAAGAAAAAGGTTCGGCGCAACCTCGTTGGAGCAAGAAGCTTGGAGGGCTTAGGTACATCGGGAAGATTAGGCTTGGAGGGTCTTTTGCTGTTCATGTATCCCAACTACATTTTCTAGTGGATTATTGACTGCTTGGAGGGTGGCGGAGAGGTTTTACGCCGAGGGTTTCGGTTTCCTCTTCGATAACACATCGTTGTATTGTCCTTGTGTTTGTATCTCTCTTCCCTTAATCTTTGCCTTTTATTTTCTGCTGTGGATGTGATTTTAATTGGCTTAGATTGTTTACCAATTCTGTTTATAGCTTGTGTTCATTTTTCGCACACTTATTGTTTGTCATAAAGCTTGAATTGGTATTTTTGTTTTTGGGGGTCTAAACATTCAAGGGTGTTTTATACACTATTTGAACTTTTAGCACCTAATGCCCCCGTTGAAGTCCCTGATTGACGCATCGTCTCTCATGGGCTCACCTCTAAACATGGGTGCTGGAAGCCAGACTTGTGGCTCTGAAGGCTGAGAGTCAGCTTTCTCCATGCCCCGTTGTGGCAAGTGGCTGACTTTTTGCTGCTTTGCAGCTCGCTGGGCTTCTTCTTCCCGGGTCGGACGGGATTTTCCAGCATCAACCACATCCTTCCCTTTCTGGTCCCTTTTCCTTTTAGGATCAATAGGATCGGGCATAACTGGTTGAGGTTGGTGAGGGGCAGGAGGAGGAGATTTGGGAAGAGAAGGGGGAATCTAGGGCAGTGCAGGTTTCACCAGTGCGCTTTTCCCAGACTGATTTTCTATCAGCTCCTGTAGAGTCCTTTGGGGCTTCCTTTGGATACCCATTTCGTCAAAATTGTCCTCGGCGGGTAGAGTCTGATTAAAAACCTCAAATTCGTCAGAGGAATCGAATAAATCTACAATTTCCTCTGAACCTCTTTCTTCTTCTTCTTCTTCTACTTCTTCTTCTTCTTCTTCTTCTTCTTCTTCTTCTTCTTCTTCCTCTCTTTCTTCCCCTTCCTCAAGAGTGGGTCGGGATGATGATGCTCCTACTGAAGGATTGGCAACGAAAAGTGGTTGAGTGCGAGAGGTATCTTTAGGGAGTGGAACACCTTCTGGAATCACAAACCTTCGGTAAGCAACACTGATGCGGTGAAGCCGAGGGTTGCGAGCCTTGATCACGCACTTAGGCGCTTGAAATGCCGACGAGAGTGGCGTGTACCCAAGAATTAAATGTGCTGCTCGGAGTTGACCGTCAGCTTCGTTCACGTACACCTCGGCTTTCAAGATCCTATCCAAGCTCTTTTGATTAACTAAGCTAAGCTTGGGCTTAGTAGCACGCTTGTCTGCAAAATCATCGAATTGGAATAAAGTTTCGTTAGGGACGAGGATGTAAATAAGTGAAAGAAAGATGTAAACCACAATTTTTAAACCTACGGATATTGCCTCACCTGGTTTTCCCTCCCTAGTCGGACAAGGTAGGCCATCGTGCCATTCCCCGGAAAAGATTAGGAAATCCTCCTTTAAGTTTTTGTTTGAAGTGGGGAGACATTGGATTAGCCTTACTTCAGGACGCCTCGACTTGAGGTAATATCCCTGACCCTTCAAATGGTGCAGATTGTATACCCAATTCACATCATGATGGGTTAGGTTTAAGTTCATTCTCTCATTTAAAGCTTCTATATTGCCCAAGACCCTAAACATGTTTGGGGCGCACTGTGTGGGAGATAATCTAAAAAATCTAAGGTAATTCCTAGTAATATTACCCATGGGAATGGTCATCCCACCCTCTATGAAGGCAATCATGGGAATGACCACCTCCCCTGTTTTCCTAGCATCGGCCTATTCTCCCTGGGCAGCGTACCTCATACCTACTGTGGATGAAATCCTATACTTAACCCTAAAACTCCTCGTACTCTCCTCGGACTCGACCAAACACTGGAACTTACCCATTTTCCTAGAAGGCTTCGAAGAAAAGTTAACGAGTTTAAAATGAAAGCTAAAGGATTTAAGAAGACTTACAGGTTTGGAAAGGGGTCCTCGGACAAGTTTCTAGTATTTGTATGCGCACAGAGAGATGAAAGATAGAGAGTCAGGTTCAATGTACGAGCTCTAGAATTATGAGATTGCAAAAAGTAAGCAAGAGAGTTAATTTGAAAAGCTATTTATGGTGACATATAAACCGCAGGCGGGAAAATTCCCACTTGTGAAATGAGGAAAACCCTCCACTGTTAGATTCACATCTTACCGTTGAACATGGGGGACAAGGGCGTTGCCAAAATTTAATAATGGCACGCTCTGGACGACGAAGCGTCAGGAGCGTGCCTTGAACAGGTAAAAAGACATATAGAGGGTCAGGAATACAGAATAGGGTCATAAACAAGATGGGCTGAGAACATCGAAATCATCATTTCCTCTCGAGGAGTCGAAAAGTAAGATTTTAAGGGGCTATTGTGGGGGCCAGTTAACTAGGAAGTATTGTTAAAAGCAGTATTAGCTGGGCCTATGGCCCTATTCGAGGACATTTGACCATTCGAGGATGCCCAAATTCAGCTATGAAAAGAATAAAGTTAAGAGAGGAATAGAGACAATATGAGATGGGTCCAATAAGCGTTCGAGGACAAAAGTCTTCTCGGAAACTCGCGTCCAAGGTAAATCTGAGTGCCATATCATCATAGACTTACTTCAGAGTTACACCACAATAAAGGATGGGATATCGGGCCAGGGGTAAGATAAGAAAGGTAAACAAATATCTTCAAAGGCTACTACCTCCGCATTAAATGCCTTCCAGCATTAATGTGGAAGTGATGCTTGAACAGTGATCAAGCAGCCTTACAGCTACTGGTTGATGGTTTTAGGAAATGCTAGATGGGACAGGAAGGAGTCCCCTGAATCTAACCTACACGTGTGTGGTAAGGATGACACCAAGATTGGAAGTATATAACCCGGAAGAATACACTAAAGAAGAGAGGGAGGGGGAGAAAAAAGAAAATAATTGTACAATTTCTGTCTTGAAGAGAACCATAGGAAACAAATAACTTAGTTTGCTCCGAGGATAAATCTGATAATCTTATGTATATTAAACCATCTTGAATCGCTAAGTCCAATCGTTTTTCTTTTGGGATAAATCTAGTTCTTCAACTCACGCTCTACAAATTTATTGTTTGGGCCGTTAACATTTGAGCCCCATCTAGTTTTGGGACTAATACAATTTCAATCCTTACAGTTGCTTTTCTTATATTTTCTGTTTGTATTGTATGGATTTCATCTTACATTGGACCTTTGTGAACACTTCATTAATTTCCTTTTTGTCCATTTCACATGAAATCTATTTAAGTTTTCATGTATGTGCCAACTTATAGGTATAAACTCTTTCAAGTTCTTCAAAAGCAGGTATTAACTAAACATCCTAGTTAGGAACCTACAACATTATGGGCTAGTGTTATTTTCCATTGCAGCTTGTTGGTTGCATAAAATAGCCCTAATAATGATGAAAAAAAATACCCATAGAGTTCTCTAGAAGAAGCCATGATATCACCTATACATATTCTGGTGACTTTATTTCAGCCTCATGGATGCTCTCACTAGCCCACTTTCAAATATTTCTTGAACGCATTGATTTGATCCCATAAGCAGGACTGCCACCCCATAGCATGTTGCTGCCAAAGGTTCAGTTGTTCCACTTCGACCCACAGGAACTTCTTTGGTCAATTTATTTCCCCTGTTGTTAAGGTGGAGAATTAAACCAAGAGTTCTCTTTCTTTATTGCTAACCAAATTCCAATTGAAATGAAATGTTTATGATGAATGAATGCTATTTAGGAGGACCTAATAATAGTTCATTAATTCAATTCCTTGATTTTCAAAGTTAAGGGATGCTTATATTGGCAAACTTCAAGATGCTATTCATGTCCTGTGACAACCTCATAGGGTGATACAAGTTGAGATGAGTGTAGATAAGTGTTTACCATAGATTTGGATAGAAGGAAAATATGAGAAAGAAGGAAATGGAATTAGGAGTTATACACCCTCTTGGCCATGGATCCATTTCTTTTAATAGATCACGAGTGCCTTAAAAATGAACTAGTTCTTTAATTACGATGTTATCGAATGGTGCAAATATTGCAATAAGTCCCAAATAACTTAAATATTCAATTAATTGTGCACTGCTAAACTTTTGGCCACTCAACCTTATTTGAAGCCAAATATTTCATTTAAATCTTTGACAAACTTGCTCTTTCATTTCTTTTACCCCTTTTCACAACACTCAAGTTGAATAATTTTTTTCCTATCAGTGCCAACATAGCTTTTCTAAAAGTGATCGAACCACTTGATATTACTTTCCTTCAAATTATCCTAGATTGGAGCCACTACCTCCACCCTTTTAAGAATTTCTTCATTTTTATTCCTGCTTTTCCTTTTGTTACTTTGATTTCAATATGGCCGAGACCTTTTATAGTGAGCTTTGGAGTGGTTATTTGTTTAGTAACTTCCTCAACTTGAATGGAAGTTAGAAGGTTTAGACTTAACTTCTACAATTGCCATTAGAAGTTAAGAAATTAGTGAGAAGTTAGAGCAATGAATAAGAATTTTGCTTCTACTTCAGAATAGTAGAACATGGTCCGAATCATAAGCTTTTGGATAGAGATTTACTCTGAAAATTTCTAAGTGTTTGGCGATCGTCCAGGTGACTCCATGCTGGACGACCTTCTTGCACTTGGATGACCTTTCTGGTCTTGGACGATACTATAGACGAATTGGAGATAGTCTAATTTTTGGTTCACCATCATATATAAATAATAAAAATATAAACATCAGGAAAATGACCTCAACTATGTTATTTTATAAGGAGGTATGCCCCTGAATGTGATGGAAGCTACCAAGGTAGATACGTAGGAAGTTAATTGGTATATTCAAATATTTGTGGAAGAAACCAAGAAAATTCTAGCCGATTTTTTTTTGTGAACAAGAGTAATTATTGTGGTTGGGCCAATTTTATAGGATGGTTTTTTTTTTTTTTTTTTTTTTTGGTTTTCGATTTTAGATCTAAATTTTTTAATAACTTTAAAAAAATTATAATTGTGATGAGCGGTTATTAGTAAGTAAAAAAGTGACCTCGGTGATAAGACTAAATGTAAAATTATGGTCAGATGTGATATTGATTGTGCTTATTGTGAGAATTGAACTATCAATTGTAAGGAAAAAAATAGGGTACCACCAAATGTGACAAAAGTACGGTCAGGAGTAATGTGGGTACTACCCAATGTAATAATGGAACAGTCAAGTTTGAGATTAAAAAAATAGGGTACTATTAATGTGACAAAAATAGAGTCAAATGCAATGTTGGTACTACTAAATGTGACAATGGAAACATCAAATGTGAGAAAAAAGTAATGGAACCACCAAATGTGAGAAAAGAACTGTCACATGCGATGTTGGAACTGCACAATGTGAGGATGGAACCGTCAAGTGTGAGAAAAAAGTAAGGGAACCACCCAATGTGACAAAAGAACTGACACATGTGATGTTAGAACCGCACAATATGAAAATGGAACCATCAAATGTGAGAAAAAAAGTAAGGGAACCACCAAATGTGAGAAAAAAATTGTCACATGTGATGTTAGAACTGCACAATATGAGGATGGAACCGTCAAATGTGAGAAAAAAGTAAGGGAATTACCAAATGTGAAAAAAGAACTATCACATGTGATGTTGGAACTGCACAATGTGAGGATGGAACCATCAAGTGTGAGAAAAAAGTAAGGGAACTACCCAATGTGACAAAAGAACTGTTACATGTGATGTTGGAACCGAACAATGTGAGTATGGAATTGTCAAATGTGAGAAAAAAAAGTAGGGGAACCACCAAATGTGAGAAAAAAAACTATAACATGTGATGTTGGAACTACACAATGTGAGGATGGAACCGTCAAGTGTGAGAAAAAAGTAAGGGAACTGCATAATGTGAGGATGAAACCGTCAAATGTGAAAAAAAAAAGTAAGGGAACCACTAAATGTGAGAAAAAAAAACTATCACCTGTGATGTTGGAACTGCATAATGTGAGGATGGAACCGTCAAATGTGAAAAAAAAAGGTAAGGGAAGCACCAAATGTGAGAAAAAAACTGTCACATGTGATGTTGGAACTGCACAATGTGAGGATAGAACCGTCAAGTGTGAGGAAAAAGTAAGGGAACCACCCAATGTGACAAAAGAACTGTCATGTGTGATGTTGGAATCGCACAATGTGAGGATGGAATCGTCAAATATGAGAAAAAAGTAAGGGAACCAACAAATGTGAGAGAAAAACTGTCACATGTGATGTTGGAACTACACAATGTGAGGATGGAACCATCAAACGTGAGAAAAAAGTAAAGGAACTATCAAATGTGAGAAAATAACTGTCACATGTGATGTTGGAACTGCACAATGTGAGGCTGGAACAGTCAAGTGTAAGAAAAAAAGTATGGGAACCACCCAATGTGACAAAAGAATTGTCACATGTGATATTGGAATTCCACAATGTGAGGAAGGAACCGTCAAATGTGAGAAAAAAAGTAAGGGAACCACCAAATGTGAGAAAAAACTGTCGCATGTGATGTTGGAACTGCACAATATGAGGTTGGAACCATCAAAAGTGAGAAAAAAGTAAGAGAATCACCAAATGTGAAAAAAGACCTGTCACATGTGATGTTGGAATTGCACAATATAAGGATGGAACCGTCAAGTGTGAGAAAAAAGTAAGGGAACCACCTAATGTGACAAAAGAATTGTCATATGTGATGTTGGAATCGCACAGTGTGAGGATGGAACCGTCAAATGTGAGGAAAAAAAGTAAGGGAACCACCAAAAGTGAGAAAAAAACTGTCACATGTGATGTTGGAACTGCACAATGTGAGGATGGAATCGTCAAATGTGAGAAAAAAGTAAAGGAACCACCAAATGTGAGAAAAAAACTATCATATGTGATGTTGAAACCGTATAATGTGAGGATGGAACCGTCAAATGTGAGAAAAAAAAAGTAAGGGAACCACCAAATGTGAGAAAAAAACTGTCACATGTGATGTTGGAACTGTACAATGTGAGGATGAAACCGTCAAACGTGAGGAAAAAAAGACAGGAAACTACCAAATGTGAGAAAAAAACTGTCACATGTGATATTGGAACTGCACGATGTGAGAATGGAACCGTCAAATGTGATAAAAAAGTAAGAGAATCACCAAATGTGAGAAAAGAACTGTCACATGTGATGTTGGAACTGCACAATGTAAGGATGGAACTGTCAAGTGTGAGAAAAAAGTAACTTAGTGTAGTAGGTTTCCTTATAGTTGGTACTGTACCCCCCTTTTTTTTTGGGGGGGTTACTGTAGAGTTACTCTTCACAAAAATATTTTATCTTTTACTATTCTGTTTTTAAAAGTAATAAAAAATAATTTTAGATTTGTAAAAGAAAAATCAAATTATTTTTAGAAATTAAAAAAGGACTTTTTGAAAGAGGATTCACATTCATGTGATGAATTTATTATGCACGCATCACATATTAAAAAAAACTTCAACCTAACTTTCAATCCTTTCTTTTAAATTTCAAAAGTTACAATTTTATAACAAAGAAAACTTTTTAGAAAAAAAATCAGATCTGTATTTAATGAAAATACATATCAGTTTTGTGTCTTTAAAAAAATCAGATTTGAAAAATATAGATTAGTTTTTGAGTTAAAAAAAATCAGATCTGTCTTTAATGAAGATACAGATCAATTTTGAGTCTTTAAAAAAATCAGATTTGAAAAATACAGATAAGTTTTTGAATTAAAAATATTAGATCTGTGTTTAATGAAAATACAGATCAGTTTTAAGTCTTCAAAAAAATCAGATCTAAAAAATACAAATAAGTTTTTGGATAAAAAAATCAGATCATATTAGATCTAAAAAATACAGATAAGTTTTTGAATAAATAAAATCAGATCTGTATTCAATGAAAATACAAATCAGTTTTAAGTCTTCAAAAAAATTAGATTTGAAAAATACAGATTAGTTTTTGATTAAAAAAATCAGATCTGTATTTAATGAAAATACATATTAGTTTTTGAGTTTTTAGAATAATCTTTGATAGTCATTAGCAAATTTTGAAACTTAAGAAAAAGAATTACAATAAACAATCATCTAAGAACATTTTAAAGAAAATTCTAGCAAAGTATCTAAGCATGGCAATTATATATCAAGAAAAAAACATAATAAAACATGCTAAACAATAACAAAAAATTAATGGAAGAAGAAAAGAAAGAAGAAAAACTGAATACCTCTTGCATGAGCATGCTCTTCTAATGAAAGACTATTTTAGAATTCAAAGAAGTTTGTTCACCTCTTTGAAGCCCAAAATACTTTACTTACAAAAAAGAAGTTCCTAAAGCAAAAGCCTTTAGAATGTCTTTAACGTAAGGCGAATTGAAAATTCAGAAGAGAGGAGCCCCTAATTCTGATTTGTTTACTCTGTTTATAGAGGTTGGGGTGCTTCAATGAGATCAGATACGAATTGGGATGTGTCCTTATCTCTAAAAAATCGAAAAATGTAAGGTTTATCTTAATTAAAGGGTCCCCGGGCCGAGCCTCAACTTTGGGCCAATCGACACTTGCCATGTGCTGATCGACACTCCAAGAGTGCCGAATGGCCTTCTTGGGTGCGGAGTCCACGTTTGAGTTTTGGTCCAATTTAGACTCCCTTTTTGAGGATTTTTTAGCTAGGAATTGCACTTAAACGCATCTTTAATCTGTATTCTAAAAATTGATCACTTTTCTCGGCTATTCAGGTCTTTAAAGTGATAATTATCTTATAGATAAATATTCTAAAAAGTCTTGATTATCCACAATTTCTGTTAGGAATGCTATAAGCATATGGATAATAATTGTTGTATTGAGATTTAGTTAGTTAGGTAGTTAGTTAGTTAGGTACAATTCCAAGCATGTTAATCACATTTAGCACATGTTGGAATTGTTAATGCACATAAGGAATAATAGAACCAATAGGATAAGGCCATGTGGGCCAATGAGATTAGAGCTAGTCTCCTATAAATACATGATTGTAATTCCAATATGAGATATCAATGAAGAATAAACCAATTGTTAGAGCATTAGTGCATCTCTCTCTCTCTCTTTTAATCTCTCTATTTCTCTATGGAGGGTGACTACCTCGAATTAAGTCAATTTCCCTCCAATTTCCATCAATTTCCCTATAATTCCCATCAATCCCCATTAGGAACCATCGGGTTCCTAACAATTTCTTTGTTATTTGATTATCTACTTTATTCTCATGCAAGAAAGTCTATTTTTAACACTAACTAATAACCAATCACAAAATTATTTAATTAATTTTAATTGTCTAATCAATCAGGAATAATTTAAATTAATTATGCATGGTCAGTTCTACCCAAACAAAATGCATGCAGACCGTGCAAACTTAATCATGTGATATTTTTCATTCCAACGGTCCAATTTGAAAATCGGACATACCATTGCGATCATTAGAATCTCCAGATCATTTTTATGATATGCAATGAATGAATTAATGCATGTAATGCAATTCTAAATTTTAGGTATATGAACGGTCATTCCAACCATCTTTCAAGATTAAATTATGAGTGCAAAATAGAGTGTCCACAATTATAAATGCTGCCAAAATGTTTCTTGTTAGGGACATATTTTATGTAATTGGCTAATCTTTTGACGAAATGCACTTTACTTGTAATTGGGTAGATCTAGGATGGGTTTAAGACTTCAAGAAACATGTTGTTCAAGTCAAGTGTTAAAACCATAAAATTTGACCAAGAAACAACTGAAGAAGAGCTATTCATTAAAGCTCGATAGAAATCTTGACAGAAAGATTTCTATTGAGATTTAAAGTTGAATCTCGACACAAGCTGGTTCTATTAAGACTTACGAAATCAGAAATTCCAAATCTGATTTTCGACCCATGCTTGTATATTCGTATAGGGTTTCTTTTCTCACAACCCTAGACATATATAAGGATTATTTTAATGGCCATCCTGTATGTAG
The DNA here is from genome assembly GCA_028535165.1 of Quercus tomentella. Taxonomy (NCBI): domain Eukaryota; kingdom Viridiplantae; phylum Streptophyta; class Magnoliopsida; order Fagales; family Fagaceae; genus Quercus; species Quercus tomentella. The sequence continues at coordinate 64,356,833 of JAPQVY010000068.1, read as the reverse complement.
ATAATGACCGAGTACATTATTCTCTCTGAAGAAGCTACTGCGTCTTTACGCCAAGGGTTTTGTGACCAAGGAGCTTCCTGATCTTCATTGTTGATGAACTGAAGAACTTTGCAGTCAACAACCTCTTTAAGTTGCTGGAGTTAGTCATGTACTAGGATTCGTGCATTGAACGGAAAGATTGCCACTATACAAGTCTAATTGGGTATTGGGGTAAGGGTTAAACTATAGGTTGGTATTTTGGGATAGGCCAAAGGGTTTTGTAAGATTCCTTATACTTGTAACTGATCACCCGATGGGGTTTTGCCTCGGTGGTTTTCCCCATTCGTAAACAAATCACCTGTGTCAAATTTATTTTCCGCTGAATTTAGATAATTTGGTGATTTGTTTGTGTTGCTACGCTATTGCATGTAATTGGACCTAATTAATTAACTTGGGTAATTAATTAATTTGTAAAGGGTCAATTCATTTTAACCCAACACTTCTTAAAAATGACTTTGATATGAAAGATTTAGGAGAAGCTACTATGATTCTTGGCATGAAAATTTCTAGAACTTCAAATGGCATATTTGAAGATCAATCTCATTATATAGAAAAAAATTTGAAAAAATATAATTACTATGATTGCAAACTTGCAAGTATTCCTTTTAATTCTAATGTGCATCTATTTCCTACTAAAGATGAAAATGATATTTATAATCAAAAGGAATGTGCTAGTATTATTGGTAGTCTTAGATATGCTACTGATTGTACTAGACCTGATATTGCTTATGTCATAGGAGTTCTAGCAAGATTTACTAGCAAACCTAATTTTGAGCATTGGAATGCCATCACTCAATTAATGAGATACTTAAAAAGAACCTCGCACTAAGTTTTGCTATATCAAAGATATCCTGCTGTTGTTGAAGGATATAGTGATGCTAGTTGGAACACCTTATCAGGTGATTCTTTGTCTACCACTGGCTATGTATTTATGTTAGGTGGTGGAGCAATATGTTGGAAATCTAAAAAAAAACAGATTATTGCTAAATCCACCATGGAGGTAGACATAATTGCCTTATCTTCAGCTAGTGAAGAAGCGGGTTGGTTACATGATTTATTATTTGAAATTGTCATGTCGGAGAAACTTATTTCACCCGTCTTAATTCATTGTGATAGTACTGCCACTATTGGTAGAGTGCGCAATAAATACTATAATGGTAAATCCAGATCTATTAGAAAAAAACAGGGTATTGTGAGATCATACATAAACAATGGTACCATAAATGTTGATTATATACAAATGATAATGTTGCGGATCCATTAACTAAAGCTCTAGCTAGAGAAAAGATCTGGATAGCATCGAAGGGGACAAGACTTAATCCCAAAGAAGAATAAAATATCTATGAGGATACCCTACCTAGGGACTGGAGATTCCAAGAACTAGGTTCAAAGGAAAAACTAATCAAATAGTAGTTTGATTAACATGCACTAAACATATGCATGAGTAATAATACTCATGTCCTTCCCCATGGTGTGCGTGTATTTATCTTGTAACATTATATAGGATGCATTTTTATTTATTAAAAAACTCTTAGTGTGGATTATAGCTCTTATGGGTGGGATGTTAGAGTTACATGAGCATCCTTGATAGCCACACCTAAGTGAGCATGGAAGTGAGGCTGCTTCCTTTGAGAATGGGGCTAGTTCTCTAAATAGCTCACGGATGCTTGGATTAAGCACAAGGCCGTAATATGCTAGCTTAGAAGCACGTAATAGAGTACTAGAATATTATTTGTGTGATGTAATGTTTTGTTTCCATACAAAAAGTTATACTTCAAGACTTAGGTCATTGTTAACTTTGGAACAATGTTGCTGAAACACTAAATGAGGGTGGCACTCTCATTATGCATTATGTTCTACTTAACCCAGAAATTTATATATATATATATATATATTTACCTATTTATTTTTTTATAAAAATAAGTGGGGGATTGTTGGATATTTTTATAAAAATATCATATTCATTTTAATACTCATTTATGTGAATTGAGGAAATTAATTATCTCTTAATGACAGATATGTTGATGGCTAAATTTTGAAATTCAAATATAATTTAGAATTTGAATAGCTATTGTCAATGGTTCTTAATTAGGAAATCTTAGAACATTAACGTGATATTAATACCATCATTGTTAGCATATTTGGTATTTTTATTTATTTATTTTTTTTTACAAATATATACTTTTCATTCTAAACGTTTTGTATTCAAATGTTCTTATTTGAGTATGACATAGTAACGTCATATATGGAAGATTTTTCAGCACTTAATTGTATAGCTATTGCTGAATTATTTTATGTTATAATAAGTTACCATATACACACAAGTATTTACTATGTAGTTTAATGGAAAGTGGTCAAAATAGCTAGTAATTTTTTGTAATATATATTCAGAAACTTTCAAAAAGATATTGTAATAATGTTCAACAACGTTACCTATGGGGCATTAATTTCATAGCATTATGACCTTTTCTTTGTTCCCAACGTACAGATTAAGATTTTGGCAAAGACAATATTTGATGTCCAGTTTATATTATAATATATATATATATATATATATATATATAAATATATATATAGATAGATAGAAAGAAAGAAAGAAAGCTATTGATAATATATATTGATTTCAATAACTTTATGACCATTTAATTGATATCAAACCCTTTTGATTCTTTGGCTAAGGACTAGTTACATGTCCGGTTCTATATATATGGAAAGAAATAAAAGTTTTGAGATACACATTATTTTGATTTACAAAGCTACAGACTTTCAAAAACAATTTTTATTATTGTTCTAAACACTGACATCTATTGCTTCTTACTATTCACAAAAATATTTTATCTTTTACTAAATTTCTGGGAAAAGAAAGTACTATAGAGACCTTATATCCTAAGAGTAGTGTAGGCTCGCAAGGATAATCAGCAAAGGTGGCTGGACTGTTGTATCCTAGGGACAATGTACATAAATATTTTGTTTAACTACATTGGATATACCATAGATGACACGATTTGTCTCAAGAAAATAGAGATTAGCAACTATTTCCTTTAAGATTTACAAATTACAAGTACATCAAAGAGTACAAATTTAATGTTGATTGTTTATTTAATGGAAAAATGTCTACTACAAACTTAGTTGTAGCTAATAGCTATAACTCTACACAATGTTTTTTTTTTTTTTTTTTATTGAATGTGAATTTTGACAATAGTAAATAACATCTAATTGATATGAAATTTAACATGCACGTTAAGAACAAAAAGATTTGACACAAAAAATGATGAGTAATGCTACAGACTCAAACTATTTTACAACATTTTTACACAAACTGCTGATGTGGCTTTAGTAATTTTCAAATAATTATTGGTAAACATAAATGTGATGTTAGTAGTGGACCCATATTAGAACTAATAAGAATTTGCCACATCAATAATTTGTAAAAATATTGTAAAATAGTTTGTGAATGTAGCATTACTCAAAAATGATTGGACAAACATATTATTTTTTGGAAAATTCCTTTTGTAATTGTAACAAATAAGGAAATTATTATTTAATAGCTAAGTATCATATGATGGGGGATTTCAAATGTTAAAGTGACATTGAGTTCCATGGAAAGAAAAGATCATATTGGCTGCTGGCATAATTTTACTTACATGGACCAGCAGGCCTAATCTTCCAAAAGCAGTTACTGCATTGAGGATGGTCTCTATCAAATACATAGATATCAAACCAATGGAACTCATTTGACCAATGAAATTTACAGTAGAATAGGGTAGTGCCGTTAGCATTTGGTCGAAAGTTGAATTGAAAGAGGCCATCTAGATACTTGATTAATTGGACACCAAGATCATCATCATCAGATTTACAATGAACGATAAGATCCAAGCCCTGCCCTAAATCATTGACGATTTTTACAAATACCATGTGCCTTAAAAAGCTAAATCCTCCAACGCTATCAAAACTAGTCATAGATAAAATAAGTAACACTAACAGCAATACAATTCTACTGAAAAAACTCATATTGTATTCTTGAACACTATTTCTGATGGGTACATTGATGTTTTACATATGTATCATTTTATAGGACCAAATATAATCCCACATTCAATGTGTTTTTTTTTTTTTTTTTTGAGAAACATCCCACATTCAATGTTATAATCATAAATTTTTAACATTAATTTTCTTTCTCAAAAAAAAAAAAAAAAGTTTCTTCGAATATGGTTTGCAATAGAAATATCATATCTTAAGTTGTGTTAATTAACATCGAATGACGATTTATTAGGTTGCCAAATTTAATAAAAAATTGTCAAACATATCTTAAGTTGTGTTAACATTAAATGTGGAATTATAAAGTTGCCAAATTTAAGAAATGTTGGGATTTATAATGTTGCCAAATTTAAGATATGTTTTAAATTTAAGAAAAATATGTTGACAAGCATATCTTAAATTTAGAAATATTATAATCTCACATTCAATGTTATAATCATAATTCTACCTTTTTTTCAGTCAAAAAATGTTATAATCATAATGATTCTAAAAAAATGTTATAATCATAGAAAATTAAACGTATATTTTTTTCAAAGTCACCGTCAGAAATTAACACACAAGAAATCCAGAAAGCAAAAAAGTACTGCAAAAATCAATGGAATAAACAACAAAATTGCATGAAAATGGGTGACCTAAAGTAAATTATCTCAAGGATCAAATCTCAATGTCTTACGACCATGACTTGCATCGCTTTTCTATTAAATTCTTTTGTTTAATCAATTTTTATTATTATTTATGGTCTTTTTTTATAACTTTAAAACTAGAATAAGATCATGTATGTTTTTGGACATCTCTTAGAGTTCTTATGATTTGAGTCTATAATTTTCCTAATTTGCCTTTTTAGCAGTTTTCATAATTTTGTGCTTAATGTGAAATAAGGTTTTTTGGGGTCTCCTAATCACCTTATAACTTATTTTGGGTGGATTTCCTAGCCACCTAGGGGTGTCAATTAGGGTTAGCATGTCGGGTTCGTGTCGTGTCAAGGTAGGGGTATTCGACTAAATGGCTCAACTCTAAGCCGACCCATTTAATAATTGTGTCATGATCCTTCAACCCTAACCCGACCTATTAATAAGGCGGGTTGACCTGACCCAACCCATTTGACACGCTTAATAAACAAGTCGTGTTGGGTTGACACAAATGTAACACAACCCATTTTAACCTACATAATATTAAATATAACATCCATCTAGAAATAATTTTTTTTACATCCCAAAAAGCAGTGCATACACTTCAAGTCTTCAACCCACATTCAAAATAATATAGTTCAACAAAAATATAGCATTCATCTAGAAAATAAGTTCTTTACACTCCAAAAGAAGTGCATACACTTCAACCCAAATTCAAAATAACTAAGTTTAACAAAAATAAAATAACATAGTTCAACAAAAATATAATATCCTTGGAACTCGTCAAATGCTAAGTATTAATATTGAAAGAATTTGAGTAAACAGTAGACTAATCCTGACTATGACCACGATTATCATCCATAGATTCTTTGTTGATATCCAAATTCATAACATCTTCTACAAGCTCATCCAATTTCATTTGTGCAAGTTCTATGCAAAAAAAAAAAAAAAAGTATTGGTAGTTCTAGGGTCTGTAAAGTTTCAATTTCCAATTATATCCCTTGTAAATTTTTGTATTTACTCTCTTTTCTTTTTAAATTTAAAATATATGTTAGATATAAAAGGTATTTGACAAATCTAAAATAAAATAAATATTTATTTGTTATACGAGTTAAATGAATTGTGTTAAATGGATCATTTCGGGTTGACACAAATAAATTGACGTGTCAAATGTGTTTATTGCGAGTTATGCGGGTTGATCCGCTTATGACACGTTTTTTATCGTGTCGCTTTCGGGTCTACCCGTTTATGACCCAAACCCATTAAGGTCCAACCCTAACCCGAAAAAACTTGTGATGGGTTCGTGTCGTGTTCGCGGGTTGGGTCGAACATTGACACCCCTATAGCCACCTGATGATTTCTTTTCCTATTTATATGTATTATAGCATCCAAGGCAATTCAAAATTTCATTTAATAAAATTTCAAAGAGTTTTTCTTGGTGAACTCTAGATTTCTCTTTTGTGGATTCAATGATTATTTTCTTGAACTAAACGTAATTTGTTTCTTGAGACTCGCTAGTTGTGTCGAATTGGCTTAGGCTATAAAATTTATTTATATTGCAAATAATAAAATAAAAAACATGCTTTTAAATTTCATAGTCATTGTTTGTGTGGTTTTAAGATGTTAAAAAAAAAAAAATCAAACCATATTTTTATATATCCAAAACATTTTAACTTTTTTTGTCACGAAATAATTTAGTTAGTTTTGAAAACATACTACATGACTAAATCTACATCTCATAAGCTTTCCAATATCATGTATTGTTTGTATAAGAAATGAAAGGTGTTAGAGATATATTAGACATATTAGCCCAATGTAATAAGCCCAAGCCCACTCCTATTTGTACTAATAGTCTAGGGTTTAGTCGCCTATATATACTCATGTTAGGGTTCATTGTAACATAGGTTATTGTACTACACTCTTACATACTAAAGATGTAGCCCTTAAGGGATTCCTCCGTGGATGTAGGCTAATAAGGCTGAATTATGTAACCTTCATGTTCTTAGTGTTCCTATTCTATGCTTCCCCTTCTGCATCCACTCTAACAAATACAACATGGTATAACACATCGCGTTAATAATATATTCAACATGGTATTAGAGCCAAACTTTGTTCTTAGCATCAAACAAACATCTCTAGCAAGTAAAGAAGATTCTCACGTGCACACCACCATCTGAAGTCACACATGTTTGTCTGTTGGATCTAGACTCCACGGCATCATGCAGCCACCATGGCTCAGTGTTGTGTTAAAATCCAACAACAAACCAAACTGTGACTTACCATCTCAGATTTGTGCACATCAAGCCTTCACCTGATGAAACCAACACCACAGACGTGCTCCACAAGCACTTGCGAGAAAAACCCAAAAGTCCAGCCACCATTTGATTCTAAACGCGCCTCCATGCGTGGGCAGAGTCTCAGGCAACTTCTCCCACGTGCCGCCACGATTTTCTCATATGCAACTTATCCACAAGTCACACGCACCGTCATACAAGCCTTGTTGACCGCTGATCTACCATTTGGAGAAATCTAGTAGTCATCCGACGAAGCACGCGCCTCCAGGTTTTCTGTCTCGCCACCACGCGTCGGTGCATGCAGTCACGCACCATCCATGCACCGAACTCCTGCTGATGTCATTTGAAATCACCAGATGACGTCATCACTCCACGTTAGCAGCCATGCAAGCATGTCCATGTTAGCCCTAGTCCATGTCATTGACAAGTCATCGTATGACGTCAGGTACTCTGCTGTTCGATTTGTGACCCGACCCGAAAACCCGAAACTGACCCAGATTGTATAGCTCGTTGACTTTGCTTAATCATTGACTTTGACCAAACTGTTGACTTTGACTTTTGCGTTAACCTTTGACCAAAAGTTAAAATTTTTGAAAGGACCTATCTTGCTTAGTTTTTTGCGTAAATTTCGATTTTGGACTCCGTATCTTCATTTGAACCTCTGAAATTGATCAATTGACACATTATTCATTGTGGTTTCTTCAAAGGCATTCTTCAAGGCATCTCCAAGTGATTTTCTCATGCTTATCCAACCTCAAGCCTTTATCGAACTTCCGTCTTAAGTTTGAGGGAGGGTGTTAGAGATATATTAGACATATTAGCCCAATGTAATAGGCCCAAGCCCACTTCTACTTGCACTAGTAGTCTAGGGTTTAGTCACCTATATATACTTATGTTAGGGTTCATTGTAACATAGGTTATTGTACTACACTTTTACATATTAAAGATATAGCCCTTAAGGGATTCCTCCATGGATGTAGGCCGACAAGGTTGAACCATGTAACCTTCATGTTCTTAGTGTTTCTATTCTATGCTTCCCCTTTCGCATCCACTTTAGCATATACAACTATTGGAAAAACATGGCTTGTATCTCATACAAAACATACGCAATGGAAAATTAACAGATCTACTTCATTCGCAATTGATAACATATACTATGTAGATTTTAGAATTTAAGAATAAGAGAGCGTATGTTGGTGCGGTGAAATTCAAAACCAAAGATTAGAAGTACTTGGGAACACTTTTAATCTTCACTCCAATTCTACTTATACCCAAGAAGTGTGGTCTCTCAATTAGTCCAAGGGAGAATAAGAGAGTGGCTTACACTCACATACACACCATTTCATAGACTTTGCAATCTCATACAAAATTTTGAATGTTTCTCTCCTTATACATAACTAATTATCTAATTGGACTAGTTTTTTGGGCCATTCCAATTGGGCTTTAGTATGTGACTTGGAGTGGGACCAAAAGGGACAAATAAGATACTAGCTCTAATGGGTTTTGGGTTTTTCTATCAACTTTTGATAAGCCCAAAATTACCATTAACTATATTTAATACCACTATATAAATATAGTTACATTTTAGGCCTTATTAATAAATGATATCCCAAGACTTTATTATGCATTCAACCCCTTCATAAAATATTCATAGTAATACAAAATCATGAATATTGACTGCCACTTTGAAGATTACTATATCTTAATCTTTGAGTATTTGATTTTATCCTTTAAGTTATTCATCGTATATTTCAGATTTGGAATTTCTGATTTCGTAAGACCCACATTATGAATGGTAACCATAAAATGAATGATTACTAATTTACTATAATAGTAACTTATAGAAAAGTATTAAATTCTTCTTTTGGTTGAAACGGCTGAAATTTTTTGTATAACGATTTCGTTCAAAAAACTAGCATGTTTGGTTTTGTTTAGATTATTATTCTGAAGAAAAATTTTCAAAATGAGAACGTTGCGTGTGTGAACATTGTGATTGTCAAAGCTAAATTAAGAATGATTTGGATTGACATTTAACTCGGTGTCGATGGTGGTGATAGAGGTGGGGCTAGAAATGTTGGATAAAACTTAAAGGCCGAGATCATTCAACGACGTACGACAACGGATTAGGAGACAGGTTGGAGGATACGAGTCTTTACTCTTTAGCACTTTAATTGGTGAGGAGACAGGTTGGTGGATACGAGTCTTTAGCACATTAATTGGTGAAAAGATCTAAAGAGAAAGGAGTACTGTATCTATAAATCATTAACAGTACTGAAAGCCTAAATTGAGACTAAAGGAGTTTTTTTTTTGGAGATAAATTGGGGATAAAGTTGGTTGGAATAGATTCTCAAAAAACAGGTTTGTTGGAATAATTTGTTTTAGATTCATATTTATTGATGGTTGTGAAAAATATTATGGTAAAGAATGTGGTACTAAAATTATTCTTGAACTTTCAAATTTTATCATCTTTGCCATGAACGTGCTATACATTAATTGATGGTAATCACAAATCAAAATCTGTTAATAGTTGTGAAAAAGAGTTTAATAAAGAATATAATCCAAGAATTACTCCTGAATATGCAGCCACACGGTGAGCACAGAGCAAACTATTCTTTCACCTTTTACTAAAGAATTACTCCCGAATTTTTCAAACTTTCCTAGCTTTGCCTTAAATGTGCTATACATCAGTTGGTAGCAGCTTGGCAAATATGAATAATCAAATTTATTATGTTTCTACAACTACAATTTTTTTTTGAATTAGCTAAATTAATAAAACTTTTAGTTGTCGAATGAAAAATTTGAGGTTTGAATCAGGCTTACACAAAAATCAGTAAGTGTCTTAATTCGATGATTAGTAGCTAGCAATTTTCGTAAAGACATCATATATTGAAATTCTATTGTATTTAAAAACAAATAATAAGTAAAAAGTTATCTTTTTAGTTTGTCCTATGTTCCATCATAAAACATCTTCAAATATATAAACGTCATTTTAAAGTTTTTTTTTTTTTTTTTTGGGAGACGAACTCGTTTTAAATTATTAACATTATTAAAGTTGGTAAATTAAGTCCCACACGATTATGAATGGTAACCATAAAATGAATGATTACTAATTTACTATACTAGTAACTTATAGAAAAGTATTAAATTCTTCTTTTGGTTGAAACCGGTGAAATTTTTTGTATAACTATTTCATATTTTCATTATTTGATCTCGTTCAAAATACTAGCATGTTTGGTTTTGTTTGGATTATTCTGAACCAAATATTTGCAAAATGAGAACGCTGCGTGTGTGAACATTGTGATTGTCAAGCTACATTAAGAATGATTTGGATTGAAACTTAATTCGGTGTCGATGGCGGTGACAGAGGTGGGGCTAGAAAAGTTGGTTAAAACTTAGAGGCCGAGATCATTCAATGACAGATTAGGAGACAGTGGGGGATACAAGTCATTAACTCTTTAATTGGTGACAACTGACAAGATCAAAGGAGAAAAATTAGTAATCAATCCCCGCCTAAATTCTTTGGATATAAATTGAGGATAAAGTTAGTTGAAATAGATTCTCAAAAACAAGTTAGTTGGAATACTTTTGTTTTACATATTTAGTGAACTTAGGCAACCATACCTACAATAAATATTACCCAAAATATCTGTCATTAACTATTGAAAAGCGTTGACTTCACTTGATTAGAGGATTGTCCCTCCTTTTCTTCAACCCATTATAAAAAATGATTTGTTAGTCTAAGAAAATCCGTAATAGTTGTACATTAAAAACAAAAATTGAATCACTAGAGAGGTAGAATTGAATTTTTTTGCTAAAAAAAAAAAAAGAATAATGTTAGAGACACAATTTTTTTACAAACTGTTGATATAGCCAATGATTATTAGTAAATGAAAAAGTGATGTTAATAGTGGACTTGGACAAGGACGGAGCTATAGCAAAGCTTGGGAAAAATTATTTTATATTATGTATAAGTATTAAAAACTCTAAATATTTAGCTGCAAAAATAGAAGTTGGCCCCTCCAAATGTTTGAGTTAGTCCAATGATACTCTTAAAAACCAATAGAATTTGTAAATTGATCTAATAGTTATAGAGTCAGGGTAGTTTTTGTTTTCCCTAATTTGTTTTTTGTATATGATTAATATCAAACTCGACTACTTTTGTATAGTATTGGAGTTTAAAAGAAGATAAGTGTGCGAATATACATATGTGAAAATTGTTAATTTTATATACAATATATTTATAAATTATGACTTACTCTAGTATCAAAATATTAATGTTCATATTTGTGTATGTACGCATATGTGTGTGATGGTTTATCTTGACTCGAAACTAATATATTAGTAAGAAAATTTGGCCCCCCTAACAAAAAATCCAAGCTCCGTCCCTAGGCCTAGATGAAAGCCAATAAAAGGTTGCCCACAATAACAGTTTGTAAAAATGTTATAAAATAATTTGTGGTTGTAGTATTATTCTAAAAAAATTATATGGTGTAGGAAATATTTTAAATGCATATATCCTATTAATAAACAGAACTTGGACACTAAAATCATATTCAAAACATTAACTTTTATAATCTTATACACTTATAGAAAAATTAATAAGTGTCTTGGTCTAATGATAAAAAGCAATTGTCGTAAAGACGTCATATATTGAAAAATGATGTAATAAAGAATATAGTTCTAGAATTACTCCTGAATTTTTGAACTTTCCTAGGTTTGCCTTAAATGTGCTATATATCTGTTGGTAGTAGCTTGCAAATGTGAATGACCAAATTTATTATGTTTCCTTATCTGCAATTTTTTGCTTTTTGAATTAGATAAATTAATAAAATCTCTAGTTGTGAAATGAAAATTTTGAGGTTCAAACTACCCTTATACAAAAATTAATCAATGTCTTAATCTGATGTTAAAAAACAACTATTGTAAAGACGTCATATGTTGAAATTCAATTGTATCTAAAAACAAATAAAAACCACCATGCACCCTTGGTGCGATGGCACTCCACAAGTAATAAGTGTTTGTGAGGTGTGGGGGACAAGGGTCATGGTTCAAGTTTCCAAGAGAGAGTTTTATACACATATACATTTAAATTAGACTAGAGTAGAGTTTCTGTCTTCTATATATATAAAATAATAAAAAGAAAAAAATACAAATAAGAAGAAAAAATTTATTTTTTTTGGTTGTCCTAGGTTCTATCGTAAAACATCTTCAAATACATATTACTTATTTTAAATATATATATATATATATATATATATATATATATATATATATATATATATATATTTATATATATTTGGAGACAAACTCGTTTTAAAGAATTAATATTATTAAAGTTGGAAAATTAAGTCCCACATTATGAACGGTAACCATAAAATGAATGATTACTAATTTACTATAATAGTAACTTATAGAAAAGTATTAAATTCTTCTTTTGGTTGAAACGGCTGAAATTTTTGTATAACGATTTCGTTCAAAAAACTAGCATGTTTGGTTTTGTTTGGATTATTATTCTGAAAGAAAAATTTTCAAAATGAGAACGTTGCGTGTGTGAACATTGTGATTGTCAAAGCTAAATTAAGAATGATTTGGATTGACACTTAACTCGGTGAAGATGGTGGTGATAGAGGTGGGGCTAGAAATGTTGGATGAAACTTAAAGGCCGAGATCATTCAACGACGTACGACAACGGATTAGGAGACAGGTTGGAGGATACGAGTCTTTACTCTTTAGCACTTTAATTGGTGAGGAGACAGGTTGGAGAATACGAGTCTTTAGCACATTAATTGGTGAAAAGATCTAAAGAGAAAAGAGTACTGTATCTATAAATCATTAACAGTACTGAAAGCCTAAATTGAGACAAGGAGTTTTTTTTTTGAGATAAATTGAGGCTAAAGTTAGTTGGAATAGAATCTCAAAAACAGGTTTGTTGGAATAATTTGTTTTAGATTCATATTTATTGATGGTTGTGAAAAATGTTGTGGTAAAGAATGTGGTCCTAAAATATGATAAAGGAGGAAAACCAAACCAGTAAAAAACCTGGGGAGGATTTAACCTAGCTATCCTAAAGGTAAAACTGAATCCACTATGAAAGAATTGAAGTTTACACAATAGCGACTTAGACCACTAACATCCTATTACTACCTCAAGTAGGAAACTTACTATCACGACCACATGACAGCTCCGAGTCCACGGACTACTTCTTTCTTGGATTCCCAGCAAGTACAAGTACAAGCACACCCACTTGTGTATCTTTAAGTTCTTGAATCTGCAACTGAATTGATCACCAAGTTCTTGACATAATCTCGAATCTTGGAAACCCTAAGTATGTGTGAAGGTAACCACCTCTTGATCTCACAAAAGATTTACACACACAGCATGAGGAGCAACTTGAAAACGTGGCTAGGGTTTTCCCTTTTATGCTTAAGACAAAACATAAAACCTTATACATCAAACGGGCTTGGGCTGAGTTGGAAATTCTGCAGAAAAAACAATCTACACGACTTTCGATCGATCGAGTCTAATTCTCGAACGATCGAGCCAGGCAGATTTACACAGTAAATCCTGCAGAACACTTGATTTCAACTTTACATATAAACAAACTTTGAGCAAGTCTAAAACAAAGACTAAAACGTTTTGATCATAGTTTGTCAACATTACAAATTGAAGTTCTAATACATTTAAACCTAAAGTCTTAGAACCCAACAAACTCCCTCTTTGGCAATCCGTGACAAAACACAAACTTAAACAAAATGCTCAAAGTTTACAAAAACAGTCCATTACAAAATTATTGCCCATAAAAAAAAATCCAACCTAACTACTATCTATCAGTTGCAAGTGTAGACAATAGCACGACTGAATCAACCTGTATATTTCCTGAAACACTCAACAAACACATAAACGCATGTGTAGAAAATACAAGTAAAACATAAATAACTTCTTGATTTCACATAACACAAAATAAAGACATATATCATGAATAATCTCATAAATATAAATCAATAAGCAATGTGAAACAAGAAACATATACAATCAATGTATCTCCCTCTATCATGAATAACCCAATCAAAACAAAGAATACATCAAGAGCCAAAAATGTAAACACACAATGAAGCACCTAGATACAATCTAAAACCTCCACAAGCTCCAAAAATACAAAAAATCTCCCTTTAACTACAAAAACTCCTCTACATATGTACTCCTCCTTTTTGTGGTGTAATGCCAAAGGGCAATCATAATCCATCATCAAAAGGAGGTGGCGGAGGCGACTGTCTAAGATGCTCCAAATTTGCTTGCAAGGCATGAAGCTCATCAAGCATGTTCACCAAAATTTGACCATGAGCCGCTTGAACGGTCATGACAGTCTCCAACATACGTCGAACGTCTAAATCATCCGAGGTAAAAGGTGGAGGAACAGTAGCAGTAGCAGTAGCAGCAGACTCCTCGGCCATAGTATCACTTATAGAAGAGGGAGGAGGAGGTGCAACACCAAAAGTCTTTACCCTAGGGCGTTTAGAGCTCGTTTTCATCTGAGCAGCCCTTTGCCTAAGAAAGGTGACACCTATAGGAGCTATGATATGAACGGGCTCAGAAGTCGGAAACTCAACTAATCCTAGATGCAAAAGAATTTGGTGAATAAAAACGGGGAAGAAAAGTGCCTGAGCAGTAGAACTACTCTTATGAACCTCAATCAAAGAGCGAATGAAAAGATGAGGAAAGCTCATAGGAGCATCAGAAACAAGGGCATACAAAAATGCACATCTTTCCAAAGGAATGGTGTGCAGATGAGAGATAGGCCAAATCGAATGACAAGAAATCCGAAAGAAAAGATAGTGAATCTCGGTCAACTCGTGAGAGGTGATTCGAGGGTCAGAACCCCACTAGATAGAAGTACCAGTAATAAATGACATAATGTCATCAAGGAGTGGAGACTCATCGTAAGAATAAACCAGATGTTGGACCAATGGCACCTCAAGAGCATCAGCTACTACTGAAGGGGTAATGGTGTACCTTACACCCAGTACCCAACTCCTTACTAGAGTGTTGGCATCATAGGAGTGGACAGAGAGGTTCGAATAGAACTCTCTAATCAAGGTAGCCGGAGGAGGATGAGAAATGTCCAGCAGAGGAAGCCAACCCCTACGTTTAAAGTTTCTCCTAATCTCACCATCTAGCTCATCTAATAGAACCTTTCTCTCAGCCCAAATGTTTCTCTTAAGGTTAAGCTTCTCAAAGGCTTCTTGGTTTTTCTCACTCAAGAACCTCTCACTATCAAAGGTGGGGGAAGGAGAAGAAGTGGAGGTCCTATTGGCTCTAGTCTTCCTAGGCATGATGCTAAAGAGCAAAAGGATAGACACAAAAGAGACAGAGAGAGAAGAAAAGAAAAACCAAGGGTAGACTGTAAGTTAGCACAAAAAAATAATAATATAGAAATAACAATTCTATATGATGCACGAACATTATTAACAAATGATGCATGCTCTAATGCAGTGAGAATCAGTTCAATTTTACTCCAAAATCACAAAATTGGCTTGAGCATAGAGTTTACATAAAAAAACCCCAAAATTTGAAAAACCCATTTTCACAAAACCCAACAATTTGATCAATTGATCATTACACAAGATAGGTAACACAATATAATGATCAAATAAGTCAATCTAACAAGCCAATTTCATCAATTTAAACCAAATTGAACAAAAACCCCAATTCGGGTAGTTTCAAGCCCTAGAAATTTCAATTTTTTCAAATTCATCAAATTGATCAAATTAATTCACCAAGAACAGTTTTATATTGTCCCACAACAAAAACCCAATGATCAATTTCCAAAGAAAAAGCTTGAATCATCAAAAATCCCAATTTCCCTTAGGTTCTTAAATATCCCCAAATGCGTGACAAAAATGCATGAAAATTGAAAATAAATGAAAAAGGAGGGGCAATAAGGTCTTACCGGCCTTAGATGACAAAAAACCTTGCAAAAAATTGAAGGGAAAACGACAAAAAACTTGATCAGAAGCCTTGACCGATTGAATGAGAGAGAGAGTTTTGAAAGTTTTTGAAATAGTGTTTGATCACATGAAAACTAAAGATTTTAAAAAACTCTCAATATGACTTTCGATTGATCAAAAAATAGGTTCGATCGATCAAAAATGCTTCGACTGATCCAACACCAATCGAGCACCGATCGAAACAGACAGAGGCTGACCAAAATTTTAATCATAATTTCGATCGGTTGAGAAACAGGTTCGATCGATCGAAATTCTGAAGAAAATTTTTTTTTGAAAAACAAAGCATTTTTATGCAGAAACTCCTTAAAGCAAAGTATTTTATGAATAAAATGCATGGGTATAAGATGAAATGCTTTTCAAAAACACTTGTTTTGAACCCAGTTTTCCCAAAAATAAGATTTTCAATCAATTTTCCTAAAATTCTCAAGCTTCAAACACGTTTTGCTTATAATTCAAGGAATTTTCAAACTTGGTTGTTCAAACCAAAATCACACACAATAACATGTACAAAGTTTAGCAAAGAGTAACTCGTGTAGTGTGTGCAACTAGCAAAAGTTTGAGATACATGTGAGGTGATATGTGAATAGTAATCAAACACAATTTTTACAAAATTCATCACATAAATTTGAAAGAGACTATCACCTAAAGAGTTACATCATATAACTCCCACATCTCCTAGAAAACAAGCTTGCAATCATGTAAGTTTCTTGATTTACCTCATATTGTATCCACCAATTTTATTTGATCAGAAACTTATTAATAATAGCCGGAATAATGTACACACCAATTTTATTTGATTGTGAAGTTATTAAAGCCCAATAATGTACACACCAATTTTAGCATTTATACCGAGGCTACACCTTATATTCTTTTTGTGCATGTGCTACACTTTCTCGAGCACTAAATCTTACGATATGCACTAAGGTATTCATGATTGGCTAGTAA
Organism: Quercus tomentella; assembly: GCA_028535165.1. Classification (NCBI taxonomy): domain Eukaryota; kingdom Viridiplantae; phylum Streptophyta; class Magnoliopsida; order Fagales; family Fagaceae; genus Quercus; species Quercus tomentella. The sequence continues at coordinate 64,339,883 of JAPQVY010000068.1, read as the reverse complement.
ATAGTGGTGAGATGGTTATTTATGCATTTCTCAATAAGTTCAAGTCCGGCAATCAAAAGCATGTGACTTCAAGATCAAGATCATGTGATCAAAAACTATAAACATCTTCCCACACAACATGCACTACAAAGCTCAAACTAGTAAAGTGCAATAAATAAGCTCATCCAAGCTAAACAAAGTACATAAACATGTTATGTAAAAATAAATTGGCTAACCTTGATTTCAAATCCAAGACAAACAATGCAAAACACATTTTGCTTCCCTTTTCCTTCTTTTTTTTTTTCTTGTTTTTTGTTTATATTTTTTTTATATTTTTGAAAAGAAATAACAAAAACAACCTAGAATGAAATGCATGAATGTTATGCACTGCAAATCCTAGAAAAACAAAGAAAACAAGAACAACAAAGAAGAATGGTCACAAAGAGTAGAGTGATGAAGTACAAGGACCATGTCAGAAAGACTCGATTAGATTGAGCCTTTTGCATCCAAAACTTTTTAGATGCACCTCAAACATTGGAGTTCTTATTCACACTAGAATGATTTCCAACTCTAGGATTGGAATAAAGGTTTAAAGCCTTTACCAATTCACCAATAAGTACCATAGGATCTTGTGCTTGAGGCACAGGTACTCTTAGCTTATTTGCTCACTTAGCAGCTTGCAACTTGAAACAGTTTAGACAAATGTGCCTAGACTTTCCACAAAAATGACAAACCCATGCAGGCTTATTATGCAACTTGCCCTTAGGAGGGTTAGGAGCCTTAGGTTTAGACTCTTGAAGATCAACCATAATCTTCCTAGAATGTGTAACTTCTACGGATTTACCAGCCTTACTCACAGGGGGTTTGACAACCTCACTCATAGGGGGTTTAGAAGAAGAAGAAGGAACAAAGTTTGTGGAATGGGTCGCAGGCACATAGATGCTTTCTACAAAACCTAAGCCAGTTTTGTCAGAGGGAGACTTTTGAACACTCAACATGTGATCAAGTTTGGAGCTTGCAGACCTATTAGTTTGTTCTCTAGCAACAGATAATTCAAGTTCCAAAATTTTAACTTTATCAAGCAAAAGCATGTTCTTAGTCTTTACATTATTCAGCAACTCATTAACATCAAACAGTTTCACAAGCAAATTTTTCTTTTCAAGTTCAAGAGATGCAATTTTCTTTAAGCCTAAATCAACACTCATAGCATCTTTTGCAGCAACTTTGGAAAGTTTATTGTAGGCTTCTTGTAAATCTACATCCTCAGAGAGTTCCCCATCAGAAGGGTTCTCCTCAACAGCAACACTTTCATCAACTATAGCAGTAGCAGTGAAAGCAATGAAGTTTCCATCCTCATCACTACCAGATTCATTGTCAGAAACTTCATCATCACTAAGGGTTACAGCTATAGCCTTACCCTTAGACCTCAAGAATGTTGGACATTCAGATTTCACATGACCATACCCTTGACATTCAAAACATTGTTGACCCATAGAATTATTAGAAGGTTGACCTACTTTTTCTTTAGGTTTTTCAGTGTTATTAACCTTAGTGGGATCATTCCTCCTAAAATTTCTAGGTTCAGCATTGTTTTTACCTCTTGCCCTTTTGTTATTGTTCCTAAGAAAGTTTCTAAAGTTCTTGGCAAAGTAAGCAATCTCTGTAGCAGAGAGCTCATCATCAAATCCACTCGCATCAACATCATCAACAGACTTGAGAGCTATTGATTTGGATTTGCTAGTCTTAGGTAGGTCCAACTCATAGGACTGAAGAGATCCTACAAGTTCATCAATAGGGATGGAGTCCACATCCTTGCTCTCAGTGATGACAGTTACTTTGGGTCCAAAATCCTCAGTTAAAGATCTAAGAATCTTCCAAACAATTTTAGGTTGATCATAAATTTCACCCAGATTATATGCAGAATTAACAATATCATTAAGCTTAGCATAGAATTCATCAAAAGATTCATCATCAGACATCCTAATGCTTTCAAATCTAGTTGTTAATTGCTGCAACTTATTAATCTTAACTGTCTTTGTGCCTTCATGCACAGTTTAGAGGATATTCCAAGCAGTATGAGCAACCTCAACATTAGAGATTCTCTTAAATTCCTCCATAGAAGCAGCATTAAAAATAGCATCTATAGCTTTGCTATTAAAAGTGGCTGCTTCTTTTTGAGAAGTTTGCCACTCACTAACAAGAGTAGTGGGCTTCTCCCATTCGTATTCAACGGAGTTCCAGACTCTCTCATCAATAGATTTCAGGAATGCTTTCATCCTTACTTTCCAATAAGCATAGTTATTCCCATCAAAGTGAGGTGGAATAACAAGAGAGTGTCCGTGTTCCATGACAACCGAGGTCAAGGATCAGCTTAGAGATCAAAAGATCTACAACAAGAGAACTACCTGCTCTGATACAACTTGTTTGTTATTAGACCCCTTAAAATACAACCAGATTAACCTAGATAATTAGCCAAGTGATTACTTAGTCAAATTATCAAGTCTAGGTTAACACAAATATCATATTATTGTAAAGTGCGGAAAATAAAGAACACAACAACATGATAATCGAGGAAAACCAAACCGGTAAAAAATCTGGGGAGGATTTAACCTAACTATCCTCAAGGTAAAATTGAATCTACTATGAAAGAATTGAAGTTTACACAATAGCGACTTAGACCATTAACATCCTATTGCTACCTTGAGTAGGAAACTTACAACCACGACCACGTGACAACTCCGAGTCCACGGACTACTTCTTTCTTGGATTCCTAGCAAGTACAAGCAAACCCGCTTGTGTATCTTTAAGTTCTTGAATCTACAACTGAATTGATCACCAAGTTCTTGACATAATCTCGAATCTTGAAAACCCTAAGTATGTGTGAAGGCAACCACCTCTTGATCTCACAAAAGATTCACACACACAGCATGAGGAGCAACCTGAAAATGTGGCTAGGGTTTTCCCTTTTATACTTAAGACAAAACATAAAACCCTATACATCAAACAGGCTTTGGTTGAGTTGGAAATTCCGTAGAAAAAACAATCTGCATGACTTTCGATCGATCGATCGAGCCAGGCAGATTTACATAGTAAATCCTGCAGAACACTCGATTCCCACTTTACATATAAACACACTTTGAGCAAGTCTAAAACAAAGACTAAAATGTTTTGATCATGGTTTGCCAACATTACAAATTGAAATTCTAATACATTTAAACCTAAAGTCTTAGAACCCAACATGATTTATCTGTGTTAACCTAGATCTGCATAATTTACCTAAGTTAATCACTTGGCTAAATAACTAGGTTAATCTGTTTGAGTTTAAGGGGTCTAAAAACGTACAAGTGGTATCAAAGTGGCAAACTTCTGTTAGTGAGTGGTGAACTTCTCAGAAAGAAGCAGCCGCTTTTAATAGCAAAGTCATGAATGCTATTTTTAATGCTGTTTCTATGGTGGAGTTCAAGAGAATCTCAAATGTTGAGGTTGCTCATACTACATGGAATATTCTCCAAACTGTGCATAAAGGTACAAAGGCAGTTAAGATTAACAAACTGCAGCAATTAACTATTATATTTGAAAGTATTAGAATGTTTGATGATGAATGTTTTGATGAATTCTATGCTAAATTGAATGATATTGTTAACTCTGCTTATAATTTGGGTGAAATCTATGATCAACATAAATTTGTTAGGAAGATACTTAGATCCTTGACTGAGGACTTTAGACCCAAAGTGATTGCCAAAACTGAAAGTAAGGATGTGGACTCCATCCCTATTGATGAACTTGTAGGATCTTTTCAATCCTATGAGTTGGACCTACCTAAGACAAACAAATCCAAATCAATGGCTCTTACGTTTGTTGATGATGTTGATGAGAATGGATTTGATGATGAACTCTCTACTACAGAGATTGCATATCTTGCCAAGAACTTTAGAAACTTTCTTAGGAACAATAACAGAAGGGCAAGAGGTAAAAACAATATTGAACCTAGAAATTTTAGGAGGAATGATCCCACTAAGGTGAATAATACTGAAAAACCTAAAGAGAAAATAGGTCAAACCTCTAATAATTCTAAGGGTTAACAATGTTTTGGCTGTCAAGGGTATGGTCATGTGAAATCAAAATGTCCTACATTCTTAAGATTAAAGGGTAAAGCTATGGCTGTAACCTTTAGTGATAATGAAGTTTCTGATCATGAGTCTGGTGGTGATGAGGATGGAAACTTCATTTCTTTCATAGCTACTGCTATAGTTGATGAAAATATTGTGGTTGATGAGAACCCTTCTGATGGGGAACTCTTTGAGAGTGCTGTTTGCAAGAAGCCTATAATAAACTTTGCAAGGTTGTTGCAAAGGATGCTATGAATGTTGATTTAGGCTTACAGAAAATTGCTTCTCTTGAACTTGATAAGAAAATTTTGCTCTTGAAATTATTTGATGCTAATGAATTGCTTGATAAGGTGAAGACTAAGAACATGTTGTTGCTTGATAAAGTTAAAAATTTGGAACTTGAATTATCTGTTGCTAGGGAACAAACAAATAGGATTGCTAGTTCCAAACTTGAACCCATGCTGAGTATTCAGAAGTCTCCCTTAGATAAAACTGGTCTAGGTTTTGAAGATAACATCATTGTTTCTAAGACTCATTCCACAAACTTTGTTTCTTCTTTTGAGCCTTCCGCGAGTGAGATTGTCAAACCAGCAGAAGTTACACCTCCTAGGAAGATTAGAGTTGATCTCAAAGAATCTAAACCTAAGACTCCTAACCCTCCTAAAGACAAGGTGCATGATAGACTTGCATGAGTTTGTTATTTTTGTGGAAAGTCTGGGCACATTCGTTCAAACTGTTTCAAGTTGCAAGCTGCTAAGTAAGCAAATAAGCCAAAAGTACCTGTGCCTCAAGCACAAGATCCTATGGTAATTATTGGTGAATTGGTAAAGGCTTTAAACCTTTATTCCAATCCTGGAGTTGCTCAGCATTCTAATATGAATAATAACTCCAATGCAAGAGTTGCATCTAAAAAGTTTTGGATGAAAATGCTCGATCTAATTGAGTCTTTCTAACATGGTCATTATGCTTCATCTCTCTACTCTTTATGACCATTCTTCTTTGTTGTTTTGTTTTCTTTGTTTTTCTAGGATTTGCATTGCATAACATTCATGCATTTCAGACTAGGTTGTTTTTGTTATTCTTTTCAAAACCAAAAAAAAAAAAAAAAAGGAGGAAAAGGGAAGATAAATGTGTTTTGCATTATTTTTTCTTGGATTTGAAATCAAGGTTAGCCATACTATCTTTACATAACATGTTTATGTACCTTGTTTAGCTTGGATGAGCTTATTTTATTGCACTTTACTAGTTTGAGCTTTGCAGTGCATGGTGTGTGAGAGTTGTTTATAGTTTTTGATCACATGATCTTGATCTTGAAGTCACATGCTTTTAATTGTAAGGACTAAAAAATTCTAAGAGAAATGCATAAATAATCATCTCACCACTGTTTATTAGTCAATCATGAACACCTTAGTGCATATCATAAGATTTTGTGCTCAAGAAAGTGTAGCACATGTACAAAAAGAACATAAGGTGTAGCCTCGGCTTATAATAAAATTCAAATTGAAATAAAATTGGTGTGTACATTATCTTGGCTATCTGAATAAATTTCAAATCAAATAAAATTGGTGTGTACATTGTGAGGCAAATCAAGAAACTTACATGATTGCAAGCTTTTATTTTAGGAGATGTGAGAGTTATATGATGTAACTCTTTAGGTGATAGTCACTTTCAAACTTATGTGATAAATTTTGTAGAAATTGTGATTGATCACTATTTACTTATCACCTTACATGTATCTCAAACTTTTACTGGTTGCACACACTATACAAGTTATTCTTTGCTAAGCTTAGTACATTATATTGTGTGTGATCTTGTTATGGCCATCCAAGATTAAAAGTTCCTTGATTTTAATGCAAAATGTGTTTAGAGTTTGAAATTTGAGGACAAATTGATTGAAAATTTTGTTTTTGGAAGATTTGGGTTAAATTCAAGGGTTTTTGAAAAAAAATCATCTCATACTCATGCATTTTATTCATAAAATATTGTGCTTTAAGGAGTTTCTGCATTAAAATGCTTTGTTTTTCAAAAATTTGATTTTTCCAGATTTTTGATCGATCGAACCTGTTGCTCGACCGATCGAAATTTCAATTAAAATTTTGGTTTGAATCTGCCTAGCTCGATTGATGCTGGATCGATCGAATGTGATTTTCGATCGATCGAACCTATTTTTCGACCAATCGAAAATCGTTCAAAAGGTTTTTAAAATCATAAGCTTTTCACGTGTTCTTCACTATTTCAAAACTTTTCAAAAAGCTTTTTGGCTCTCTACCTTCGACCAATCTAGCTCAAGTAATTTTTTGTTGTTTTCCCTCAAATTTTCTTCAAGGTTTTTGTCTTCTTGTGCCAGTAAGACTATTTTACCCTTTTTTTTTTAGTTTCATCTCATTTTTCATGCATTTAAAGGAAATTTTCGGACTTCATAAAATTTGGGGTTTTTGTTGTTCTAGTTAATTTCCTTTACAATTGATCAATGGGTTTTTGTTGTTGGATGATATTAACATGTTCTTCAAGGTTTAATTTGATCAATTTGATGAATTGAGAAAAATTGAAATTTCTAGGGCTTGAAACTACCCGAATTTGGGATTTTGTTCAATTAAGCATAAATTGATGAAATTGGCTTGTGTTCTTGATTAATTTTATCATTATATACTGTTATCTAACTTGTGTAATGATAATTTGGTCAATTTGTTGGGATTTTTGAAAGTGGGTTTTCAAAATTTGGCGTTTTTGATATAAACTCTATCTTCAAGCCAATTTTGTGTTTTTAAAGTGTAATTGAACTATTCTCACTGCATTAGAGCATGCATCATGTGTTAATACTGTTCATGCATCATATAGATTGTTATTTTCTTTTTCTTTTTTTGCTCTAACTGTGTCTGATGCAATTTGCCCTCGGGTTTTCTTGTTTTTTTTCTTTGGTTCTTTTCTGTCTGTCCTATTCCAACCTTAGCATCATGGTTAGGAAGACTAGAGCCCATAGGACATCCATCTCATCTTCTACTCCATCTTTTGATATTGAGAGGTTTCTCAGTGAGAAAAACTAGGAGACATATGAGAAGTTAAACATTCTTAGATCTGTGTGGGCAGAGAGGAAAGTTGTTTTAGATGAGCTTGACCTTGAGATTAGGAGAAATTTTAAGCGTAGGGATTGGTTGCCGTTGATAGATATTGACCCTCCTCCTCTGGCTACCTTGATCAGAAAGTTCTACTTGAACCTCTTTGTCCACTCCAATGACTCCAACACTCAGTTTGTGAAGAGTTGGATACGGGGTGAAGAGTACACCATTACTCCTTCAGTAGTGGCCTCTACTTTTAGGGTACCTTTGGTCTGTTAGCCTGTCTATCCTTATGATGAGTCTCCTTCACTCGATGACATTATGTCATATCTTACTGGGTCTTCTATCCAGTTGGGTTCTGATCCTCGGATCACCTCTCACTAGTTGAGCGAGATTCATTATCTCTTTTTTCGGATTTCTTGCCATTCTATCTGGCTCATCTCTCATTTGCACACTATTCCTATTGAGAGATGTGCATTTTTGTATGCCCTTGTTACAGATGCTCTTATGAGTTTTCGTCATCCTTTTATTCGATCTTTGGTTAAGGTTCATAGGAGTAGTTCTTCTGCTCATGCTCTTTTCTTCCCGGTTTTTATTCATTGGATTTTGTTGCATTTAGGTTTAGAGCAGTTTCCTACGTCTAAGCCTGTTCACATTATAGCTCCTATAGGTGCCACCTTTCTTAGGCAGAGAGCTGCTTAGATGAGAGTTAGCTTTAAATGCCCTAGAGTTGAGTCGTCTTCGGGTGTTGCACCTCCTCCTCCTCCTTCTTCAGTTGATCCGACTGCTGCTACTAATCCTCCACCTTCTACTTCGGGTGATTCAAGCATTCATTGTATGTTGGACACTGTCATGACCATTCAGGCAACTCATGGTCAGCTTTTGGTGGACATGCTCACGGAGCTTCAGGCGTTGCGTGCAGAGTTGGCAAGTTTTAGATGGTCACCTCCACCACCTCCTTTTGATGATGAGTCTTGATTGCTCTTTAGCAATTCGTCACAAAAAGGAGGAGTACATATGGATGGAGATAAGGGGAGAGAGGGGGAGACTTTTTTTTTTTTTTTTTTTTTTTTTTTTTTTTTTTGTTTTGGAGCTTTAGATTGTATCTAGGTGCTTCACTTTGTATTTATTTTTTGGCTCATGATATATTTATTTTGATGTCTTCATTTTTTATGAGTTGTATATGATAGGAGGAGACATTATGTTATTATTTCTGTTTCTTGTTTCATGTTGTGCTACATTGATTATTGATTTTATATTTATGAGGTTATTCATGATATATATATTTTATTTTATGTTATGTGAAATCAAGAATTTATTTTGTTTTACTTGTGTTTTCCACACATGCGTTTATGTATTTGTTAAGTGTTACAGGAATATACAGGTTGATTCAGTCGTGTTGCTGTCTACACTTGCAACTGATAGATAGTAGTTAGGTTGAATTGTTTTTGGTTAGGCTATTTTTGTAACTTTGAGCATTTTGTTTTGGTATGTGTTTTGTCATGGATTGTCAAAGGGGGAGTTTGTTAGGTTCTAAGGAATTAGGAACTAATGTATTAAAACTTCAATGTGTAATATTAGCAAACCATGATCAAAACATTTAGTCTAGGTTTAGGCTGCTCAAAGTGTGTTTTTGTGTAAAGTTGGAATCGAGTGTATTGCAGGATTTGTGGTGTAAATCTGTAAGGCTCAATTGATCGAAAATTAGACTCGATTGATTGAAGCTCGTGCAGATTGTTTTTCTGCAGAATTTTCCAACTTAGCCCAATCCCGTATGACGTGTAGGGTTTTATGTTTTGCCTTAAGTATAAAAGGAAAAACCCTAGCTGCGTTTTATGGTTGTTGTTTATGCTGTGTGTATGAATCTCTTATGAGATCTAGAGGTGTTTGCCTTCATACATACTTAGGGTTATCAAGAATCAAGATTCATGTCAAGAGCTTGATGATCGTTTCAATTGCTGCACAAAGAGCTTAAAGAAAAACAAAAGTGGGAGTACTTGTAGTTGCTGTGAATCCAAGAAAGAAGTAGTTTATAGACTCGGAGCTGTCACGTGGTCGTGGTAGTAAGTTTTCTACTCGAGGTAGTAATGGGATGTTAGTGGTCTAAGTCGCTATTGTAAAACTTCAATTCTTTTATAGTGGATCTGTTTTACCTTAAGGATAGCTAGATTAAATCCTCCCCAGGTTTTTTACCATTTTGGTTTTCCTGGGTTATCATATCGTTGTATTCTTTATTTTCCGCACTGTTTCAATGATATGATTTATCTGTGTTAACCTAGATAACTAAGTTAATCTATTTGAGTTGAAGGAGTCTAGAAAGGTACTCGTTTTAAATTATTAACATTATTAAAGTTGGTAAATTAAGTCCCACACGATTATGAATGGTAACCATAAAATGAATGATTACTAATTTACTATAATAGTAACTTATAGAAAAGTATTAAATTCTTCTTTTTGTTGAAACAGCTGAAATTTTTTGTATAACTATTTCATATTTTCATTATTTGATCTCGTTCAAAATATTAGCATGTTTGGTTTTGTTTGGATTATTCTGAACCAAATATTTGCAAAATGAGAACGCTGCGTGTGTGAACATTGTGATTGTCAAGCTACATTAAGAATGATTTGGATTGAAACTTAATTCGGTGTCGATGGCGGTGATAGAGGTGGGGCTAGAAAAGTTGGTTAAAACTTAAAGGGCGAGATCATTCAATGACAGATAAGGAGACGGTTGGAGGATACAAGTCAGTAGCTCTTTAATTGGTGACAACTGACAAGATCAAAGGAGAAAAATTAGTAATCAATCCCCGCCTAAATTTTTTGGATATAAATTGAGGCTAAAGTTAATTGAAATAGATTCTTAGTTGGAATACTTTTGTTTTAAATATTTAGAGAACTTAGGCAACCAAACCTACAATAAATATTACCCAAAATATGTGTCATTAACTATTGAAAAGCGTTGACTTCACTTGATTAGAGGATTGTCCCTCCTTTTCTTCAACCCATTATACAAAATGATTTGTTAGTCTAATAAAATCCGTAATGGTTGTACATTAAAAACAAAAATTGAATCACCAGAGAGGTAGAATTGAATTTTTTTGCTAAAAAAAAAAATGTTAGAGACACAATTTTTTTTACAAACTGTTGAAATAGCCAATGATTATTAGTAAACGGAAAAGTGATGTGGACTTAGACAATGACGAAGCTATAGCAAAGCTTGGGAGGGCCATGACCCTCCCAAAATTTTAAAAAATTATTTTTTTATTATGTATAAGTATTAAAAAATCTAAATATTTAGCTACAAAAATAGAAGTTGGCCCCTCCAAATGTTTGAGTTAGTCCAATGATACTCTTAAAAACCAATAGAATTTGTCAATTGATCTAATAGTTATAGAGTCAAGGTAGTTTTTGTTTTCTCTAATTCGTTTTTTATACATGATTAATATCAAACTAGGCTGCTTTTGTATAGTATTGGAGTTTAAAAGATGATAAGTGTGCGAATATACATATGTGAAAATTGTTAATTTTATATACAATATATTTATAAATTATGACTTATTCTAGTATCAAAATATTAATGTTTATATTTGTGTATGTGCGCATATGTGTGTGATGGTTTATCTTGACTCGAAATTAATATATTAGTAAGAAAATTTGGCCCCCCTAACAAAAAATCCAAGCTCTGTCCCTGGGCCTAGATGAAAGCCAATAAAAAGTTGCCCACAGTAACAATTTGTAAAAATGTTATAAAATAACTTGTGGTTGTAGTATTACTCTAAAAAAAATCATATGGTGTAGAAAATATTTTAAATGCATATATCCTATTAATAAACAGAACTTGGACACTAAAACCATATTCAAAACATTAACTTTTATAATCTTATACACTAATTAATAGTTTTCTTATATATATATATATATATATATATATCCTTGAAAATGATCAGCTGTGCACAATCCAAGAACAGTCAATTACACATTCCCTATTCATCCAAAAAAAAAAAAAAAACACATAGAATTCGATCTATCCTTTATTTTTGTGTACATAGAGAGATAGAGAGACTTACATGCAGTTGAGGTCCGATCTATCCTTTTGGAATACATAGGATCTGTTTGGATTGAGCTTATTTTTGCTGAAACTGAAAACTGAAACTGAAAATACTGTAGCAAAATATTTTTTAAATGTGTGAATAGTGTCGTGAGACCCATTTTTAATGAAAAAATTGCTGAAAAGTGGAATTTGTGGATCCGTGAACAGTACACGGATGCACTGTTCACCATGAAAAAGTCAACATTTGTTGCTGAACAGTAGCCGATTACTCCTGAAACGCGAGAAAACCAAAAAAAAAAAAGGGACGTATTTACTGTAGCATGGGTCCCATGCCCAAAACGCAAACGCTGAAACGCACATAAACATCCAAACCAAACACTCACATAGTACTCCTGACGGTCATTATAAAAATAAACCAAAAAATAATAACTGATAGAAAAGTAACCAAAAAGAACAGTCTCAATTCTCTATTAATGGATTTGTTTACCTATTAATGGATTTGTAGGCTTAAAATTTGATCTCTTAGAGTTTTCTACAAACAATCCACTGGATGAACGTACTTATAAAATTCCTTTATTCAATATCTAATTAGGGTCAGATTTTGGAATGCACATGGAGAATCCCTCGAAATTTGAGAACTCACTAAAAATGGTTTGCTGGGACTGGAACTGGAGCACGCCATGGCACTTTGTCCAATCAAATGCGAATACTACATTCAAAGATTTATTTTAAAAGATAGCTTCGACTATAATTAGAAATGAAGCTGTCAATTATTTGGACATGCATGTCTTAAAAAGCAAACTTGCTCCTAAAGCTACAAAATTAGTTGTAACTTAAAGATACAACCTTATTCAATATTTTTTTATTGAATGTGAATTTTGATAAATTCTCATTGGATTATATCTTCTTTTTTTATCCTTCATGCTTACAAAATTTATAGAAAATTAGAGATCAATAGCTATGTCATCAATAAATTGTTTAAATTGCAAATTTTTATAGTTCAAAATTATGCATAAAATATAAGCTTATAAATTATATTGTAAATAATATTCGATTGACACAAAATTTGACATATATATTAAAAGGGTAAAGAACATGCAATTCAACGGTTATATTTTCAAAATATGTTGTAATATTTATTTTATTAAGTAAGTTTGTAGTTTTAGGGTATAACTAATTTTATATCTAAACTTTATCTATTTATTATTCCTCAACTTATGCCCTTAGAATCATCATTAACCGGACCCTTCTGTAAGGCTTCTCCAATCGCAAGTCACGTTAATAGAAGTTGCTTTGCTCCCCACAAACCAGTGACCATAAAATTCCACAACGAAAGAAAAAATAAATTAGTTAAAAAACAATTCATTAAACTACGCTATGATTATTTTGAAGAAAGAAAGATGGGTAAACAATAATCAAAAGAAGGAATCCCAGAAGTTCGACTATGGACTCATGATAGCCATACTCATTATTTATTTGGAAAATGACCGTTTTAAGAATCAAAATCAGAACTAATCCACTAAACTACACTATGATTGCGTAGAGAGAAAAAAAGGGAGCCTTCCACCACAGTAAAGTATCTCAAATAATGGTAGGAGATAAAGATGCCAGTGAACTGAATTAGCAGTTGAGAGATTTCACGGTTTGTAAGAGTAAAGGTAAACGTTTGGAGGTGCTATGGAATTTGCGGAGGAAATAAAAAATGAAAGAGGTCTCTAATGGGCTAAAATGGTGTCAGATGTTTTGTGAAAAAGAAATTAAAAAAGTGAAAAATAAACTAAAATGAGAATTTTTGGTTGTATCATGGCTATAAAAGAACTCAGTTGAGCTGAGTATTAACAGTTATGTTTGTTCTTTTAATCCTATTTCAAACACAAGTAGAGTCTAAGCTTATCACTAAATAAGATTACACATTCCAACTTGGTTTATTTTCTTCTCAAACAACAAATTTGTTTAAGAACTATTTAATGAACATATTATTGTTCCATATAGATGGAGGAAATCATATCTATTAGGAAAATGCCTCCTTTATGCATATGCCACTTATGTCACGTGTATAACAAGAGACCACATCCTTTCCAAAAAATAAAAAAAACAGGAGACCACATAATAAGTATATGATAATGTCGTTTGCTTAGGAAGTTCAAGAAAGCATTAGGGAAAATAAAAATTAAAATAAAACTGGGCATTTCCTATACGTTCATGTTGTTATCATTTAATTGAAGCTCCAAGATTCGACCTTTCTCTGTCTGATAATGTCGTAGAATTATCACTGGTGCAAGTTGATCCAACTACTAAGACTATATTCATTTCTAACTAGACCTCTGTTTAAAATGGTTTTGTAAGTCTTCCGCCAGTCTTCAAGGCTTAGTTTTACCACGAGATATTTTTGCTTTGGATAGAGAAAAATTGGCTTAGAATGAAGTTGATTTTCATTTGGAGATATGAACACCACAAGTTTGAGATAAGATTGTTAGGTTCTAAGTTATTAGAAACTAATGTATTATAACTTTATTTTGTAATGTTAGCAAATCATGATGAAAATAGGTTTTAGTCTTGTTTTAGACTTGCTCAAAGTGTGTTTATGTGTAAAGTTGGAATCGAGTGTACTGCAGAATTTATTGGTTAAATTTTCCTGGCTCGATCGATCGAGAATTAGACTCGATCGATTGAAAGTCGTGCAGATTTTTTTTTTTTTTTTTTGCAGAATTTTCCAACTCAACCCAAGCCCGTTTGACGTGTAGGGTTTTATGTTTTGTCTTAAGTATAAAAGGGAAAACCCTAGTCATGTTTTAGGTAGCTCCTTATGCTATGTATGTGAATCTTTTGTGAGATCAAGAGGTATTTGCCTTTACACATACTTAGGGTTTCCAAGATTCAAGATTATGTCAAGAACTTGGTGATCATTCAGTTGCTGCATTTAAGAGCTTAAAGATACACAAGCGGGTGAGCTTGTGCTTACTGGGAATTCAAGAAAGAAGTAATCCGTGGACTCGGAGTTGTCACGTGGTCATGGTAGTAAGTTTCCTACTCAAGGTAGCAATAGGATGTTAGTGGTCTAAGTCGCTATTATGTAAACTTCAATTCTTTCATAGTGAATTCGGTTTACCTTGAGGATAGTTAAGTTAAATCCTCCCCAGGTTTTTACCGGTTTGGTTTCCTGGGTCATCATATTTTTGTGTTCTTTATTTTCCGCACTTTACATTGATATGATATATTTGTGTTAACCTAGATCTGATAATTTGACTAAGTAATCACTTGGCTAAATAACTAGGCTAATCTGGTTGTGTTTTAAGGGGTCTAAAAACGTACAAAGATGATTTTCATTTGGAGATATGAACACCACAAGTTTGAGATAAGATTGGGTTGAATATTTCCAACCATCACCTCAAATATTTATTATATGAGTGACATTTTGGAACTATCATGCATCTTCAAGTTCAATAATACATATTTATGTGGGCCAGTGGACAGCTTGTTTAAAAAAAAAGCATCATTTTTTTTTCTCTCTAGGTTCGGCGTAACTTGGGGGTGAAACTCCTTTGCCTTTATGCAATTTCTTTTTTCCGCTTGTCGGTGGAAATTACTAACTCAGTACGAATGGATGCAATCACGACAAAGTACGCAAACATTAAACTCTCGGAGAGGGAAAGAAGCGAAGTTGATCTAGCCCCTCCTGGGGTAGACCAAGGCTTGGTGCTCGCTAGGAAGTTTTACACCAAGCAGAGAGTGAATCTAGAAGCTATAGGGCGGGCCCTACGATCAGTGTGGAGAACCAAAAGGGACTTTGAGGTAAGCGATTTGGGAGAGAATAGAGTTTTATTCTCGTTCCAGGCAAAGGAAGATCTGGACAGGGTTCTCTTGCAAGGGCTATGGTCCTTTGACAAGTACATTCTCCTACTGCATAAGCTAAAAGTGGGTGAGTCAGTCTCATCTCTAACTTTTCACGAAGTTTCTTTTTGGGTTCAGATTCACGGCTTACCAACTCTGAGCTAGACAAGGGAAGTGGGTTTAAGTATTGGAGGAATTTTGGGCAAGGTTGAAAAGGTGGATGTAGGGGATAAAGGGTTGAATCTAGGATGTTATCTGAGGATTAGAGTAACGATGGACATATCGCAACCGTTAATTCAGGGGCGTATGGGAGGCTCGAAATCATGGTGGGTTGAGTTTAAGTATGAACGTCTACTTGTATTTTGCTACTTATGTGGCAGACTTGACCATGATGAGAAGGACTGTATAGAGTGGATACACAGGGCAATCCCGATAAAATTAGAGGACAAGCAATATGGTCCTTGGCTACGTGCGACTCCAGATAGGTTACAAAAATCGCATATGGTGATGGGACAACAAGCAGGGGAGAGAGCAAGGCCCGGGCAGATAAGGGCGGAGATGACGGAAGGCGTGAGGTAGCCCGGTAAGCAAACGGCAACATCCGTTGAGCACCGACAGTCCCAAGAAGTTGTGGAGACCAACGAGGACAGGGTTGACGTGGAAAGCATGATACTGCAAAGCGAGAAATTCAAGGAAAAGCTGACTGGGGAAAAAGAAAAACCATATTTCGAGGAGCAGTTGAGGAGATTGATGCCGAGATTTTCGGTAAAGCTGACATGGGAGGTAACGTGTAGCTCATCATTAGCTTTTGTATGGCCCATTACATCTTACTGCCCACTTGAAGGTAGCCCAACTCCCATGCCAAGCACTGACTCGTCGCTCACCACCTTTTCCTCTCGGTTTACTAACGCCGTCTTTTCCGACTCCAATATCCGTACCACGGAAACCATTGCTGAAACAAACGACTCACTTGACCAAGTGAATGAGTTATATTTATTCCAAAGTGGGCCTAAGATGCCAAATGCAAATGAAAGAGGTTTTATTAGAAAAGCCAAGAGCCCAAACCGAAAAAAGCCTCATACACATGCATACAAGCCCGGAAAAGAAAGTGTGGGGATGCGCACGTCCAACTTGCAGAAGGTGAATGCCTTGGCAGAGATAACCCGAATGGAGATAGAGGAGGGAGAGGTGGGGCTAAAATGTAAGTCACGTGTTCCCCTTGAAGAAGTATTGAAGAATGCTGGGGTTGGAAAGAAACCCAAGTTAGAAGAGGAAGTTGCTGCTTTTGGTAAACTGTTGGCAACACAAATGGGATCGGTGGCGGCTACGGTGCAGCCCCATTGGGAACAATGAGTGCTATATGTTGGAACTGTCGGGGGCTTGGAAACCCTCGGATAGTTGGAACTCTCCAAAAATTTGTTTTGGAGGAAGTTCCCACCTTGGTGTTCCTTATGGAAACCAAGTTTAATGTGGAGGAAATGGCTGAGATCAAGCATAAGCTGGAAAGAAGCCAAGGCATGATAATTCCTATTGTTCGCCGGAGTAGGGGTTTGGCCCTGTTATGGAAGAAGTCGCTGCTAGTGGAGGTGAAAACTTTCTCCCCTAGACATATAGATGTGATTATCACAGAGGAAGCTGGGAAAAAGAAATGGTTTTTTATCGGATTTTATGGCCACCCTAAAACCAACAAAAGAGAGGAGTCTTGATCACTGTTAGTAAACTTGAGCACTAGGTGTGAGCTTCCTTGGGTCTGCATGGGAGATTTCAACGAGATATGTCATAGGGGAGAAAAGGCAAGAGGGGGTGCGAGACTTGAATGGTAGATGAGGGCATTCTCATCAGCTATCACCAAAAGCAAACTTAGAGACATGGGCTTCGTAGGTCTAGAATTCACTTGGAGTAGGCAGTTAGGGGCACGTGGATGGGTCCGGGAGAGACTTGATCGGGCTTTGGTCTCCACAAACTGGGCTTCTTTGTTTCTTGGGGTAAGACTATACAATGTGGCCACTTGCTCTTCAGACCATAACATGCTGATTCTTAAAGCCCTCCCACCTAAAAGTAGGAACAAAAAAAGGCAGCGGTTATTCAGGTTTGAGGCTATGTGGATTAAGGAGGAAGAATGCGAGGGAGTAGTGAAGGAGGCTTGGGAGAAAGGCCGAATTCTTGGAGGCCAAAATCAATTTGGGCGGTGCATGGATGAGTGTAGTTCCTCTCTGTAAAGCTGGAACAGGACAAATTTTGGCCATGTAGGATGGAAAATAGCCTCACTCTTAAAGAAGCTTCAATGGTTGGAGTGCTTACCAGGGGGTGAGGCAAACATGGAAGAGATACATGACACAAAAGGGGAGCTTAACAGGTTGCTTTTAGTGGAGGAAGAGATGTGGAAGTAGCGGTCAAGGAATTGTTGGCTTAAGTCAGGGGATAGCAATACTTCCTTCTTCCATGAGAAAGCCTCAAAAAGGCATCAACGGAACACCATTACTCAGCTTTTGGACTCTAATGGTAACTGGCAGGATGAGGAAGATATCATGGGTCATATTCTTGTTGAATATTTCCAAGAGCATTTCACTTCTTCAAGCCCAACAATTAGTGAAGAATTGTTAGATGCAATACACCTTAAAGTTACTAACAGAATGAATGAAGTCTTATTGCAGGATTTTAGGGTTGCTGAGGTTAAGAAAGCCCTTAAGCAGATGCACCCACTGAAGGCTCCAAGTCCTGATGGTATGCCTCCATTGTTTTTTCAACATTATTGGCCTACTGTAAATTCTGTTGTCATACAAACTATAGTAGATTTTCTTAATCATGGTGTTGCTACCCCTAAGTTTCATGAAACCCACATTGTGCTCATTCCTAAGACAAAAAACCCCTCTAGAGTCACTGACTACAGGCCTATAAGTTTATGTAATGTGACATATAAGCTTGCCTCCAAGGTAGTAGCTAATCGAATAAGGGTTGTGTTGAAGGATATAGTTTGTGAAAACCAAAGTGCCTTTGTAGTGGATAGGCTCATCACTAATAATATTCTTGTGGCCCATGAATTAATGAATCATATTCGTAGGAAGAGGAAAGGTAGGGTTGGTGAGATGGCTTTGAAGCTAGACATGAGTACGGCCTATGACTGGGTGGAGTGGGGGTGTTTGAAAAAAATTATGGAGAAGCTAGGGTTTCATGAGCGGTGGATTCGTATTGTAATGGCATGTGTGTCCTCTATTACATATGCTATTAGACTTAATGGCCAACCTTGCGGATTAATCACTCCTACCCGAGGCCTTAGACAAGGAGATCTTCTCTCCCCATTTCTCTTCCTACTGTGTGTTGAAGGTTTGTCGGCTCTGTTGCATAAGGCTTCGATGAGGAAGGAATTGAATGGTATGGTTGCCTCGGCTAGGGGGCCAAGAATTTCACACTTATTCTTTGCGGATGATAGTTTGATATTTTGCAAAGCAACGGAGAAGGAAGGGGCAGAAGTGTAGAGAATTCTACAAGTCTATGAGTCTTCCTCGGGTCAATAATTAAATAGGAACAAGAGGCCCTTTTCTTTAGTCGCAATACACCTACACGCACATAGGAAGTCATCAAGTCCATGTTTGGTGCCCAGGTTATCAAACCTCATGAATCCTATCTGGGCCTTCCGTCGTTGATTGGCAAGTCTAAGAAGAACACATTTGCACAGCTGAAACAAAAACTGGCTTCCAAGCTAGCGGGTTGGAAGGAAAAGCTTTTGTCAAATGCAGGGAAAGAAGTATTGATCAAGGCAGTCGCACAGGCAGTCCCTTCTTATACTATGAGCTGTTTCAAGCTCCCTAACGGGCTTTGTAAGGAGATGACTGGAATAGTGAGAAAATTTTGGTGGGGACAAGTGAAGGATGAAAAGATGGTGGCTTGGATGAGCTGGGATAGAATGTGCCGCCCGAAGGAAGAAGGGGGGTTGGGTTTTAGAGACCTAAAATCCTTCAACCTTGCCCTTTTAGCTAAACAGGGCTGGAGACTTCAAACTAATTCCTCTTCCCTTTTTTCTCGGGTCTATAAGGCTAAATATTTCCCTAATGGGGACTTCGTGGAGGCTGAGGTAGGTAAGAATGCTTCCTTTGCTTAGAGGAGCATCATAGCAGCCCAACACCTGGTAAAACGTGGTTTTAGATGGCAGGTTGGCGATGGTTGTCACATACGTGTTTGGCAAGACCAATGGCTCACTACTCGAAGCACTTATAGGGTGGTCTCACCTGAACGGCCTGGGAACCAAATTAAAATGGTTTGTGAATTATTGAAAGATGGGAGCAAGGAGTGGGACATAGAGCTAGTTAGGGAGCACTTCTTACCCCAGAATGTAGAGGCGATTCTAAGCACTCCCATCAGTGATTCTGTTGCTATTGACAGAATGGTTTGGGTTGAAGATAAGAAAGGTAGATTTACCATGAGGAGTGCTTATAGGCTGGCTAGGGAAATTGAGGCAGAGGGTGGTAACGCCAATTGCACGGACCCGAAAAAATGGCACAGAGTATGGAGAGGGGTGTGGAGTATGAACCTGCCAAACAAAATCAAGCAATTTGCTTGGAAGGCCTGTAATGGTATCCTAGCCACTAAAGACTCTCTCTTTCGTAGAAAGATCACGGCCAACAATATATGCGAAGACTGTGGTAGGCATGTTGAAACTACCATGCACTTGCTCTGTTTTTGTAACCGTTGTACAGAGGTATGGAGTTCTTGCAAACTTTCTCTGCCTTTCAACGTTCAAGAGTCATGGGGTTTCTTGGATACCTTCAGTAGACTTCAGATTTGTTGGGAAACGCAGTAAGGGATGTTAGAGAGGTGGGTCATGATTTGTTGGGGCATTTGGAAGAGTTGAAACGAGGTTCGGCATGGAGGAAAGAAGCATCCAGGGCCGGTAATTGTGAGAAATGCTCTGAGATTATTGGAGGATTACCATTATGCCAATGTGAAGCCGAGCCAGTCTAGTTCTAATACCCAAAACATAGCTATCTAGAAGCCACCTGAAAGTTCAAAAACGTGTGAAAACACCTTTGAACGTTTAGACCCCCAACTTACAACTTAACCAATTCAAGCAATATGTCAAACAACAAGTGTGCGGAAACTTAACATATGCTATAATATGAAATTGGTTAAAAACTATCTAAGCCATAACAAAATAAAATCCACAGCAGATAATAAAAAGGCAAAGATAGAGAGGAAGGAAGATGCAAACACAAAGACAACACGCGATGTGTTATCGAAGAGGAAACCGAAGCCCTCGGCGTAAAACCTCTCCGCCGCCCTCCAAGCGGTCAATAATCCACTAGAAAATGTAGTTGGGATACAAGGACAACAATAGACCCTCCAAGCCTAATCTACCCAGTGCACCTAAGCCCTCCAAGCTTCTTGCTCCAACGAGGTTGCGCCGAACCTTTTTCTTTTCTAGCTTCCCGGATTCCGCTACTAGACCATAGCATCAACCAATGAAGATTGGTTCCTTCCTAACTGCTTCCCAGAAATCCAAACAACTGTCTCACAGTGATGATGATGGTGAGAACCAGGTCTGGTATAATGCCTCTCAAGGATTTGACAATGGAGAGGAAGAGAGTTGGGGAATTTGGAGAGACTCTAAGGTATAGATTGTGGGTGAATCAATCTTGTTTTTCTTTAGGGTTACTCTCTCAAAATTCTCTCTGGAAGCTCTCTCTCAATCGTGGGTAAAAGGGGTATTTATACTGGAGTGGGAGAGGAATGTGAAACGTCAGGTTTTACAAAACAGGGGTGGCTCGCGGCTTGACCTCGCGGCTTGACCAAGTCGCGAGATCCAGTCGCGAGATAACCGTATGGCCAGTTGTCCTGTTTTGTCCTGTAGTGCTCCAGCTGGCATGACTGTTCACCTTCCAGCATGCTTGGCACGTGTGCTGCGTCTGGCGGCTTGCAGCCGCGAGTCACCCGCGAGTCCCAGCCGCGAGTCTCTGTTTTCTTGCACACTCTTGAGCAAACTTCACTCTATCTCACTCACTACCCTTACATCAAACCCACCTAAATACAGGGTTACTAAATGCTGAATTACAAGCAAATTTGGCACGGAATAAAGCCAATTAGATGGTTGAATAAATTCAACCTTACACCACCTCCGCCGGGTTACTTCAAAGTCAATGTAGATGGAGAGTTATTCGCAAAATCTAAGCAATCCGGAGTGGGTGTGATCGTGTGCGACGAGGATGGTAACGTGGTTGCGGCCATGTGCAGGAAGCTGGACTTACCTCTCGGTGTGTTAGAGATGGAAGCGGAGGCCCTAGAGATTGGGATGACATTTGTCGAGGAGGTGGGGCTCAGGGATGTGGTGTTTGAAGGTGACTCGCAGCTAATAATCAACGCTATTCATGGCACTGGAGAGGCAGTGTCGTCGGTGCTGAACATCATCCAAGGTGTGCTGCGGAAAGCTCAGTGCTTCAGGACATTTGATTTTTTACATATTAAAAGGCAAGGAAATGTCCCTGCCCACTTGTTAGCTCAGCATGCTCAAAAGGTTGAGAGCTTGGTAGTTTGGCTGGAGGAGTGTCCCAGTCAAGTGGCACATGCGTGTGCAAAAGATGTATCTTCATTTCAACGTTTAGTATAAAAAGTTTGAGTATTTCCCATCAAAAAAAAAAAATAATAATAATAATAATAATACATATTTATCACCAAAACAAAAAAAGTTCAATAATACATAAACTCACAAGATTTGCGAAATCAAGTTAAACAATATGTTACATCATCCAATTTTCGGGGGACTTCAGAAAAATTGACTTGTTCTATATGTAAGAAACCACAGTCAACACGGCAACTAGGTGGTCCATTGCACTTATGTATGCTTACATGTAAAAACAAATCCATGTATAATGATGTATATGCTCTAGCCCTTAATCTTGTCTATAAAAGAAACTTACTCCTAGTTTCAAAATCATCAGAGCGCTAACAAAGTTTGTTCAAAATATTAGTATGGGTTCATCAATGTGTCCCTTCATGTCTGTGCGCTTGCTCTTCTTTTTGTCAATGTTTCATTTTCTAAATAGTTGCTCCTCTTTTTCAACTCAGCCTTTATGCAATGATTTTGAGCGTTCAGCCTTGTTGCAATTCAAGCAAAGCTTTGTTATTAATATGAGTGTGTCTACTGACCCTTTTGCTTATCCAAAGGTTTCATCGTGGAACTCTGGGAAAACAAATGATTGTTGTTCATGGGATGGTGTCCAATGTGATGGAAATACAAGTCATGTGATTGGCCTTGACCTCAGTAACAGTTATCTCTATGGCTCAATCAACTCCAGCAACAGCCTTTTCCACCTTGTGCACCTTCAAAAGCTCAATCTCGCTGACAATGACTTCAATTTTTCTCAAATTCCCCAAAGTATCAGGTACCTCTCAAACTTAACATATCTCAACCTCTCTATGTCATATTTCAGTAGTCAAATTCCACCAGAAATCTTTGAGCTCTCCAACTTGGTTTCCCTTGATCTCTCACTCAATCCATTGAAACTCCAAAAACATGGCTTAGAAAATGTTGTTGAAAACTTAACCAGCCTCAAACATCTTAATCTTAGTAGGGTGAACTTATCTTCCCCAGTACCTCACATCTTGGCCAACTTGTCTTCTTTGAAATCTCTTGACCTGAGCAGCTGCGGATTGTATGGTGAATTTCCTGTAGAGATTTTCAAGTTAATAAATCTTCAATTCCTCAGTTTGCAAAACAATGAATTTCTCACTGGATATTTACCAGAATTTCAAAGTAGCAGTCCATTTCAAATATTGAGATTTGCACAAACGGGTTTTTCTGGTAAGCTACCAGATTCAATTGGAAACCTAAAGTCCTTGCATGAATTGAATATCAATAGTTGCTATTTCTCTGGTTTGGTACCGACTTCACTTGGTAACCTTACTAGTCTCATCATTTTGCGTCTCTCAAATAATAAATTTTCGGGGCAAATCCCTTTCTCATTGGCCAACCTCACACAACTCACTTATCTAGGACTTTCACACAATACTTTCAGTCCTCATAAATTGTCTTGGCTTGATAAACAAACAAAGCTCATTGTTTTGAACTCAGAGGACGTGAATTTATATGGTGACATTCCCGTGTCTCTTAAGAACCTGACCCAGCTTACCCAGATTTATTTAAATAACAATCAACTAACTGGTCAAATTCCACCTTGGCTTGGAAACCTTACCCAACTAACTGACATAGACCTTAGTTATAATAATTTCCATGGTTCAATTCCACAGTCAATTTGTAGGCTTCCGAATCTTGAGTCTGTGTCTCTAACAGGCAAAAACCTTAGTGGAAAAGTAGAATTGGACTTATTTCTGAAGCTCAAAAATCTAACTTTTCTCCAACTTGAAGGGTTCCATTTATCATTCCCCATTAATTCAACTTTCAACACCAGTACTCCAAAGCTTAAGCTTTTAGGATTGAATGCATGTAACTTGACTGAATTTCCAATTTTCTTGCATTCCCAACATGAATTGAAGATTGTCTCTCTCACCAACAATAAAATTCAAGGCCAAATACCAAACTGGATATTCAACATGGGCAAACAAACTCTCTTATTGTTGGATCTATCATTCAACTTCCTTACAACTTTTGGGTCTTTCAACCACACTCCGCCTATTCTTCCGTGGGATAGTTTACGTTATTTGAATCTTGCTTCCAACATGCTGCAAGGATCACTTCCAATTCCTCCACTTTCCATCGGCCTTTACCATGTCAGAAACAATAAATTAACTGGAGAAATCTCTCCATTGTTTTGCAATCTTAGCTTAATTGCATTGCTGGATCTCTCACACAACAACTTGGGGGGCATGCTTCCAGATTGCTTGAGCAAACTGAGCAACTTGGAAGTATTGAGTTTACAAAAGAACAATTTCCGTGGAATACTTCCTGGAACATACTTGGAACAAAGTAGATTGAGAGCGATTGATGTAAGCTATAATCAATTAGAAGGGCAAGTACCAAGATCATTGTCCAACTGCACAATGCTGGAGATTCTTCTTCTTGGTAACAATCGGTTTTATGACATTTTTCCCTCTTGGTTGGGGAAGCTTCCAAGGTTGAGGGTTATAAGTTTGCAATCTAATGGGTTCCATAGCGCAATTGGGAAACCTGAAAGCAGTCTTAATTTTGCCAAGTTGCAAATCATTGATGTCTCTTTTAATAACTTTACTGGTAAGTTACCATATGAGCACTTCCAAAGTTGGACCTCCATGAAAGTTGCCAACGTGACATTTGACAAGGATAATGCTTATATGGGTGCAGTCACAAGAACCCCATCACCTTATTTCAGGTTTGATTTTGGTTTTAGTTACTCCTTGGAAATGACAAACAAAGGCATCCAGACACTATATGAAAAGATCCAAGATCATCTTATAGCTATTGATTTCTCAAGCAATAAATTTAATGGAGAAATTTTTGAAGTCATTGGAAATCTGAATGGGCTTCATTTGCTCAACATATCCAACAACATTCTCACTGGTCCTATCCCATCTTCCTTAGGGAATGTAACAGAGCTTGAATCTTTGGACCTTTCTCAAAATAGGCTCTCAGGAGAGATTCCTCAGCAATTATTGCAACTCACATTCCTTGCGGTCTTCAATGCCTCAAATAACCATCTCACCGGACCTATTCCACAAGGTAAACAATTCTCTACCTTTGAAAATGATTCATATTTGGGAAATATGGGTTTGTGTGATTTCCCTTTGACCATGAAATGCAAAATTTCTAAGACAATGACACAGCCACCATCGAATTCCAAACAAGGTGAAGGTTCAAATTTCCCAAGTAAATCTGATTGGGTAGTTATAATGATGGGATATGGGAGTGGGTTAATAATTGGGTTTGTTATTGGGAATAACATGACCATAAGAAAGTTGGAGAGGCTTCTCAAGAATTTTGGAAGAAAGCAGTAAAAGTGAAAGAAGAAAGGGGGAAAATGAAGTAATGCAGTAGCTGGATTTGCCTAACCAAGATTTTCTTCAGAGATTTCTGTCCATGAAGTTTCATTTCACCAGATATTTATGAAAATCTACCATGTCTATAATGTATTACACTCTTATATATTTTGACATTGTACTGTCTTTAATTTTTCTTTTGAACTTTTTTTTTTTCCCCTGTTATGATGGTATTGAAATATTGCATGTTTGATTTTGTATATGAATGAAGGTTTGCAACTCTTATTAAAAACTAGTAAGTTGCCCGTGCGATGCACATATAATTTTGTGATATTTTATGTAAGACGGTTTTGGATAATGTTGTATATATATTATAAAGAAAAAATAAACTATATTAGAGTAACGAAATATATACATTTTAAGATATTAAAAATTAGTTTAGTAGTTTCACTGCATATTTGTAGCCTTCTTAAGATAAGATTAATTTTTTTTTATTTTTTTTAAATCATGAAATAAAAAATAAATGCAAAAGAGTAACGGGACAATGAAAATCAACTAATTTGTGTTGTATTCACATATTTCATACCATGAAATGAAAGTATGCCCAACTCTTTGACCGTCTTCCATTCATTGATAGTGTGACATTAAGACATGGTGTGGGCAACTGTGTATACATATGTCTTATAGATAATTTAAAATTAAACCGTGGTAGAATGTGGTTTTACATTGCGTACCAAATATTCTCAATACTTAAATACCCAAAATAAAAAATATCCAACTAAATTACCAAAACTTAAATAATATTTAAGTCCTTAATATAAAAAGAAAAAAGAAAAAAAAATTACCCGTAGGAGTTTTGGCATCTTGACAGTGGTGGGAGGCCAATATAACGAAGGTAATGGCCCCTTGGATTCGCCTTTCTCTCTCTTTAAAATGTTTTGTTAGTCTCAGGTCTTTTATATTGATAATATTTTTTATATTCGTAATATATAGTAAAATAATGCGTTTTATTTAATAATCCACAATATTTTTGTGTCACTCTATCTCTCTCTAGGACCTTACCTAGTTAGTTATTACTATTGGGTAATAGTAAAAAAAAAAAAAAAAAAAAAAAAAAAAACCTTAATGAAAGAGATAAAAAATGCAAAATTAGAGCCTCACTTGGCAGGGTCTCTTGCACTCTCGCATGAGATCTCTGCTTTTATATATACTAGTCGCTAACCCGTGCGATGCACGGGAAACTTACTGAAAAATATTAAAAGACATTATGCAAAATACCATTTTAATTAAAAGAAAAATATTAGTGATGTGTGTGTGTGTGTAAAATAAAAAAATATTTCATATTCATCATTTTTAAATGGGTTTTAAACCCCAAGTAAAGCACAATATGGGTATGTCTCCTAAGGATGGTTGATGGCTTAGAACTCTCATCTCTTTTTTTATGAAGCACCCATAAGGCTTGAAAAGGATTAAAACTTATTTAAAAGGGACTTCTAAAACTTTTCTAATGAACCTTTACAATATTTCAGCATTTTATTTTCCTTGTCATTTATTTTTTAGTACTTTACTTTTATGTATTTTTCAGCACTTTATTTTTATGTCATCCAAATTTCTGCACTTTACTTACATTGCTATTTATTTTTATGCACTTTGTTTGTTTTTAGACCCCTTAAAAAACAACCAGATTAACCTAGGTAATTAGCCAAGTGATTACTTAGTCAAATTATCAAGTCTAGGTTAACATAAATATCATATTATTGTAAAGTGCGGAAAACAAAGAACACAACAATATGATAACCCAGGAAAACCAAACCGGTAAAAAACCTGGGAAGGATTTAACCTAGCTATCTTCAAGGTAAAATTGAATCCACTATGAAAGAATTGAAGTTTACACAATAGCGACTTAGACCACTAACATCCTATTGCTACCTCAAGTAGGAAACTTATTACCACGACCATGTGACAGCTTCGAGTCCACGGACTACTTCTTTCTTGGATTCCCAACAAGTACAAGCACACCCGCTTGTGTATCTTTAAGCTCTTAAAGCAGCAACTGAATCGATCACCAAGTTCTTGACATAATCTTGAATCTTGGAAACTCTAAAAATGTGTGAAGGCAACCACCTCTTGATCTCACAAAAGATTCACACACACAGCATGAGGAGCTACCTAAAAATGTGGCTAGGGTTTTCCATTTTATACTTAAGACAAAACATAAAACCCTACACGTCAAACGAGCTTGGGCTGAGTTGGAAATTCTGCAGAAAAAACAATCTGCATGACTTTCGATCGATCGAGTCTAATTCTCGATCGATCGAACCAGGCAGATTTACACAGTAAATCCTGCAGAACACTTGATTCCAACTTTACAAATAAACATATTTTGAGCAAGCCTAAACCTAGACTCTATGTTTTGATCATGGTTTGCCAACATAATACAAATTGAAGTTCTAATACATTAGTTCCTAAAGTCTTAGAACCTAACACACTTTATTATCATTGCTCCTTTATTTTCCCATTGAAATTGTTGCCATAAATTAATGTTGCTTGGGTGAAACAAGTTCTTTGCATACTATTTTAAGGAAATGCCTTTAAAATATATATATATATATATATATATATATATATATATATATATATATATATATATATATATCTTTTTCTCCCTTCTTCAAAGGATGCTCCTTTTTAAAATAAGGTTAAAAAAAGGGGTTTTCTTCCAAACTTTTCTTCAAAAAATGCTTTTCTAAAAAAAATTCCTTTTTCTTAAAAGCTTTCAAAACAAAATGTTTTTTTTTTTCTTTTTATTTAAAAATCCAAAAAAAAGTTTTTTAATTTTTTTTTACCACGTTGGATTCTCTTTTTTTTTTTTTTTTTTTTTTTTTTTTTTTTTTTTTTTTTTTTCTAAAAATCCGAAAAACATGCCCAAATATAAAAATCTTTTTACCACGTTAGAATTTCTCTCAATAAAAAAAATATCTTTTGAACAAGCAAATATCTTTCTAAAAGAAACTTGTCTTTGCATATAAATCATGGAATTTTTCTTGAAACCCAAAAATATTTTTTTTTTTTTTTTCTAAATAATGGCATCTTTCAAAAATCCTTTTTTTTTTTTTTCTAAAAAATGAAAGCTTCTTTTTCCCTTGCAACTTTGCTTGTTCAGAAGGGACTTTTCCTAAAAACATTTGTGTTGAAAAATGTTTTTTTTTTTTTTTTGAAGCTTCTCAAAATATGAATAATGAAACCTTTCTAAAGAAAAATTTGCTTTCCAAAAGAAAAATATAATAATAAAAAGTTAACATAGTACATTTATTCACACTTTTTGATTTCAAACTTTTCCTTAGAATAGTGTTGTCAAAGATTTGTGTCTATGGCTCATTTTCTTGAGTCCTTAGATACCAATCAAGCTCACATTGTCCCACTTATTTCTTTGGCACTAACATATTTCATTTATCATCCTTTTTGCGTGATAAAAATGAGAAAATTGTGGATGACAAAAAGGTGCCACTCTTCTAATTCTCTACTCATATGCTACCTATCTATAAAATATTCTATTCACATGCTCTTGTAAGTTTTTTTTTTTTTTTTTTTGGTACGCTACCTCACATGTTACTTATGTATATACCTCACATGTTTTGTTTGTAAATATTCCTTGAAGTTAATATTCACATGCGAATATGGTAAATAATTATTCACATGTATGTATATGTCTATTGTTTGCAAAACATTTTTCAAAAATCAAAATGCCAAGTATCCTATTTATACACTAAAAAGATAACATTTAAAATAAATTAAAATGAGGTACTATCTTTGGATAGGCATTGTGGGGTGCCTAACACCTTCCCCATACGTAACCAAACATCCGAGTCCAAGATCTTTGGTTTGAGACTTTTCAGTTTGCCTTAATTAATAAACCCTTAAAATTTGGTTTATCTAATTAGGCAATTTAAAATGAATTAGACACATAAGTGACCATTCACACCTAATAAAAAACCAATGGTTTGTGGTGACTCCTAAAATAAAAATAAGAAAAAGAGACTCACATACACACACCCCATCCTAGAAACACAAGCACACAAGACTCGCGTTGCCAAGAACCCAATGTGTGACCACACCCAAAAAAACCGAAATTTTATTCTTTTTGGGGGTGTCTACAATGTCGATGTTTCATGGTTATGGCCACCCTAAATGACGATGCGTGCCCTTAGTTGTGTAAAAAGAAACAGGTGTCCATTCCCCCCTAAGAATGTGCACAGTGGGTGTGAATTTTTGAGCCACTTTTATTATGGTTCAGGAGTCGCCGCCAATCATTAGGTTTTTCTAGGTATGATTGGTCACCTAACTCTATTTTGATTTTATTACTAATTATAGGTTAAAAAAAATTGGTTTTTGCCAATCTAAATGGATGATAAAAAAATCTTTATTCTTGGATTTAGAAGTATAGTTACATGTCGGGAAGGTGTTAAGTATCGCATAACGCCTATCAAGAGACAGTCCTTTGTTTTGATAAACTCTTAAGTTTTAGTCATTGGCAGATAAAATCAAGCTATTGGTTGTAGCTTTGGTGGCTTTAAAGACTTTAGGTTTTAAGGTTTGATTTTGAAAAGTGTGTGGCCTTCATCCATGTTTTGCTAGCACATTCAAATTTCTACTAAATTTCTGTGTCGAAAATTCGACAGCATTTGGCCTTATTTTTGTTACGAAAATTTGGCAATATTTTGGATCAGGTGCATCGTGGCACACACAACATGATTCTCACCAAGCTTTCGCAGTGAAAATATAACAAGAAATTTCCATATTTTCACTGAGAAAATCTGGCAGAGATTTGTGTTAGGTGCACCACAGCACATCGGCAGGGTTTCATGTTTGTATGTACGATGTGCACCAATATACTTGGTCTAAGGCACACCGAGGCACACCTAAGTACCAAACACGTGGTATGTTTATACACACGATGCATGTCACTAGCCGACATGGATGAGGGCAATCACACACATGGTATATCTCGCTCCCAATAAAGCATGGATATGCATCAATAGTATAAGCCTTGAATATATACACATACTCTAAGGTCAAAGAGCATTTATGATTAGGGAGAGGTTGCCACCTAATCATGGATGTCCATCATCCGAAGTGCACAGTACACCTTTGCATTGTAAAGCATGCATAATATATTTTCATTACACAAAGTAGAAATGTTGGCATATCAAAACCCAAAAGGTATGACCCAAAGCAAGATAAAAGGAAAGATTTGTTAGGGCTTGTGGTGGCTACCTCGCTAGAGACAATCTTAAATCCGAATCCCCCCCCCCCCCCCCCTTCGCGCCTTCAAGAAGCTAACAATTCTTTTTGTTTTTGTGTTGTTGGAGTTAGATTTGTTAGGGCTTTTTTGTATTTTGCTTATTTTTTGTGCATCTCAGTTGTTTGGTAGTAGAGAAAGTGTGGGAAAATGTGAGGAATTTGTTAAATTTTTCAACAGATCGTGAATTGTTTGGTTGGTGAGAAAGGGAAGGAAAATGAAATAAAATTGTGTTCATTTTTTTGAGGCTTTTTTTAATTAAAAAATAAATTTTTGTTTAGTTATTTAAAAGAATATTTTTGGAAGTTCATTGAAAAATTGATAATTATTTTTGGAAAATTAGGAACCAATCAAATAAAAATAATAATACATTATTGTGATGTGATGGAAGTGCAGCTATTAAACCAATTACATGATAATGTTACATTATTGTAATGTGATTATATGAATCTAAGGGGTAATTCTACCGTACCCGCCCCCCCCCCCCCCTTCTTTAGGGGGGTACGGTACCCATTAGTAGGAAACTTGTTATACTAGGTTACCAAATTCTCACTTTTGATGGTTTCATCCTCACATTGTACAGTTCCAACATCACGTGTGACAGTTCTTTTGTCACATTTGGTGGTTCCCTTATTTTTTCTCACATTTGATGGTTTCATTCTCATATTGTGCAGTTCCAACATCACATGTGATAGTTCTTTTGTCACGTTTGGTGGTTCCCTTATTTTTTTTCTCACATTTGATGGTTCCATTCTCACATTGTGCAGTTCTAACATCACATTTGATAGTATTTTTATCACATTTGGTGGTTCCTTTTTTTTTTTTCTCACATTAGATGGTTCTATTCTCACATTGTGCAGTTCCAACATCACATTTGACAGTACTTTTGTCACATATGGTGGTTCCCTTATTTTTTTCTCACATTTGACGGTTTCATCATCACATTGTGCAGTTCCAGCATTAAATGTGATAGTTCTTTTA
The DNA here is from genome assembly GCA_028535165.1 of Quercus tomentella. NCBI lineage: Eukaryota > Viridiplantae > Streptophyta > Magnoliopsida > Fagales > Fagaceae > Quercus > Quercus tomentella. Next base: position 64,308,677 of record JAPQVY010000068.1, on the reverse strand, counting down.
TCACATGTGGTGGTTCCCTTATTATTATTATTTTTTTTTATCACATTTGATAGTTACATCCTCATATTGTGCAATTTCAACATCACATTTGATAGTACTTTTGTCGCATTTGGTGGTTCCCTTATATATTTTTTTTCCTCACATTTGACGGTTCCATCCTCACATTGTGCAATTTCAACATCACATTTGACGGTACTTTTGTCACATTTGGTGGTACCCTTATTTTTATTTATCACATTTGATAGTTACATCCTCACATTGTGCAATTCTAACATCATATTTGATAGTACTTTTGTCACATTTGGTGGTTCCATATTTTTTTTTCTCACATTTGATGGTTCCATCCTCACATTGTGCAGTTTCAACATCACATTTGACGGTACTTTTGTCACATTTAGTGGTACCCTTATTTTTTCTCTCACATTTGATGGTTCATCCTCACATTGTGTAGTGCAAACATCACATGTAATTGTATTTTTGTGACATTCGATGGTTTCTTTATTTTTTTCTCACATTTGATGGTTCCATTCCCACATTGTGCAGTTTCAACATCACATGTGATAGTTCTTTTGTCACGTTTGGTGGTTCCCTTATTTTTTTCTCACATTTGATGGTTCCATTCTCACATTGTACAGTTCCAACATCACATTTGATAGTATTTTTTATCACATTTGGTGGTTCCTTTATTTTTTTTTTCTCACATTTGATAGTTCTATTCTTACATTGTGCAATTCCAACATCACATTTGATAGTACTTTTGTCACATATGGTGGTTCCCTTTTTTTTTTCTCACATTTGATAGTTTCATCATCACATTGTGCAGTTCCAACATTACAAGTGACAGTTTTTTTTTATCACATTTGGTGGTTCCCTTATTTTTTTTTATCACATTTGATAGTTACATCCTCACGTTGTACAGTTCCAACATCACATTTGATAATACTTTTGTCACATTTGGTGGTTCACTTATGTTTTTTTTCCTCACATTTGACAGTTTCATCCTCACATTGTGCAGTTCCAATATCACATTTGATGGTACTTTTGTCACATTTGGTGGTACCCTTATTTTTATTTATCACATTTGATAGTTACATCCTCACATTGTGCAGTTCTAACATCACATTTGATAGTACTTTTGTCACATTTGGTGGTTTCCTTATGTTTTTTTTTTCTTACATTTGACGGTTCCGTCCTCACATTGTGCAGTTCCAATATCACATTTGACGGTACTTTTGTCACATTTGGTGGTACTCTTATTTTTATTTATCACATTTGATAGTTACATCCTCACATTGTGCAGTTCTAACATCACATTTGATAGTACTTTTGTCACATTTGGTGGTTTCCTTATGTTTTTTTTTCTTACATTTGACGGTTCCGTCCTCACATTGTGCAGTTCCAACATCACATTTGACGGTACTTTTGTCACATTTGGTGGTATCCTTATTTTTTTCTCACATTTGATGGTTCCATCCTCACATTGTGTAGTGCAAACATCACATGTAATTGTATTTTTGTGACATTCGATGGTTTCTTTATTTTTTTCTCACATTTGATGGTTCCATTCTCACATTGTGTAGCTCTAACATCACACATGACTGTTCTTTTGTCACATTTGGTAGTTCCCTTTTTTTTTTTTTTCTCAGATTTGATTGTTCCATTGTCACGTTCAGCAATACCAACATATCATTTACCAAAAAGTGACTATAATGCTGTTAGAACCTAAAAAATGACCGTAATGCACCTTAAACCTAAAAAATGATCGAAATACCCATAGAGTCCCAAAAATGACCAAAATGACACTGAAACCTTAAAAATTTTCGAAATACCCTTGAAACCTATAGAATGACCAAACTATCTCAAAATTTAAAAATAACCAAAATACCCTGAAACCCTCAACAATTACCGGAATACCCTTAGAACTAAAAAAATGATCAAAATACCTAAGAACCTAAAAAAAATTATCAAAATACCCTTAGAACCTAAAAAAATTATCAAAATTTCCTTAGAACCTAAAAAAATGACTGTAATGCTCCCTATACCTTTGGTACTTTGATCAAAATACCAAAGTACCCTTAGAACAAAAAAAAAAAATGACTGTAATGCTCCCTATACCTAGAGAATATTTGAAATTCCTAAAGAATATATGAAATACCTTTAAAAACTTAAAAATAACCAAAATACCCTTAGTACCTAAAAAATGACTAAAATGACCCTAAAAACCTTAGAAAGGATTGAATGGTAACCATTCATAATGTCGAGACTTACGAAATCAGAAATTCCAGATCTAATTTTTGGCCCATGCTTGTATATTTGTATAGGGTTTCTTTTCTTACAACCCTAGACATATATAAGGATTATTTTAAAGGCCGTTGTGCATGCGGATAGTGACCGAGTTCATTATTCTCTCTAAAGAAGCTACTGCATCTTTACGCCAAGGGTTTTGTGACCAAAGATCTTCCTGATCTTCATTGTTGATGAACTGAAGAACTTTGCAACCAAAAATCTCTTCAAGTTGCTGGATTTAGACACGTACTGGGATTCGTGCATTGAACGGAAAGATTGCCGCTACAATACAAGTCCAATTGGGTATTGGGGTAAGGGTTCAACTGTAGGTTGGTATTTCGAGATAGCCCAAAGGATTTGGTAAGATTCCTTATACTTGTAACTACCTGTGATTGATAATAGTGGATTCTTAGGGGTGGTGATCTTAAAATCACCCGATGGGGTTTTGCCTCGGTGGTTTTCCCCATTCGTAAATAAATCACTTGTATCAAATTTATTTTCCGCTGCATTTAGATAATTTGGTGATTTGTTTGTGTTGCCACGCTATTGCATGTAATTGAACCTAATTAATTAACTTGGGTAATTAATTAATTTGCAAGGGGTCAATTCATTTTAACCTAACACTTCTTAAAAACGACTTTGATATGAAAGATTTAGGAGAAGCTAATGTGATTCTTGGCATGAAAATTTCTAGAACTTCAAATGGCATATTTGGAGATCAATCTCATTATATAGAAAAAATTTTGAAAAAAATATAATTACTATGATTGCAAACCTGCAAGTATTCCTTTTAATTCTAATGTGCATCTATTTCCTACTAAAGATGAAAATGATATTTACAATCAAAAGGAATGTGCTATTATTATTGGTAGTCTTAGATATGTTATTGATTGTACTAGACTTGATATTGCTTATGCAGTAGGAGTTCTAGCAAGATTTAGTAGCAAACCTAATTTTGAGCATTGGAATGCCATGACTCAATTAATGAGATACTTAAAAATAACCGCGCACTATGGTTTGCTATAAGCTATCCTGCTGTTGTTGAAGGATCTAGTGATGCTAGTTGGAACACCTTATTAGGTGATTCTTTGTCTACCATTGGCTATGTATTTACGTTAGGTGGTGGAGCAATATGTTGGAAATCTAAAAAACAACAGATTATTGCTAAATCCACCATGGAGGTAGAATTAATTGCCTTATCTTCAGCTAGTGAAGAAGTGGGTTGGTTACATGATTTATTATCTGAAATTCCCATGTCGGAGAAACCTATTTCACCCATCTTAATTCATTGTGATAGTACTGCCACTATTGGTAGAGTGTGCAATAAATACTATAATGGTAAATCCAAATCTATTAGAAAAAAACATAGTATTGTGAGATCATACATCAACAATGGTACCATAAATGTTGATTATATTAGTACAAATGATAATATTGCGGATCCATTAACTAAAGCTCTAGCTAGAGAAAAGATCTAGATAGCATCGAGGGGGATAGGACTTAAGCCCAAAGAAGAATAAATTATCTATGAGGATACCCTACCTAGGGACTGGAGATTCCATGAACTAGGTTCAAAGGGAAAAACTAATCAAAGATTAGTTTGATTAACATGCACTAAACATATGTATGAGTAATAATACTCATGTCCTTCCCCATGGTGTGCGTGCATGTATCTTGTAACGTTATATAGGATGAGTTTTTATTTATTAAAAAACTCTTAATGTGGATTATACCTCTTATGAGTGGGATGTTAGAGTTACAAGAACATCCTTGATAGCCACTCCTGGTGAGCATGGAAGTGAGGCTGCTTCCTTTGAGAATGGGGCTAGTTCACTAAATAGCTCATGGACGCTGGGATTAAGCACAAGGTCGTAATGTGCTAGCTTAGAAGCTCGTAGTAGAGTACTGGAATATTATGTGTGTGATGTAATGTTTTTTTTCCATACAAAAAGTTATAGTTCAAGACTTAGCTCACTATTTTGTTTCCATACAATGTTGCTGAAACACTAAATGCGGGTTCAAGCCATTGGCACTCTCATTATGCATTATGTTCTACTTAACCCAGAAAAATTATCTTATATATATATATATTTACCTATTTATTTTTTATAAAAATAAGTGGGGGAATGTTGGATATTTTTATAAAAATATCATATTTATTTTAATACTCATTTATGTGAATTGAAGAAATTAATTATCCCTTAATGACAGATATGTTGATTGCTAAATTTTGAAATTCACATATAATTTAGAATTTGAATAGCTATTCTGAATGGTTCTTAATTAGGAAATCTTTGAACATTAATGTGATATTAATAGTGATATATTACTCTTCGAGTTCCATTTAGAAAACAAACTAAAGCACTGAACTAACAAGGACAAAATTTGGCAATAAACTTGGTTGTACAACTTCACAAAATATCTTTTTATTGGATGTAAATTTTGACAAATCTACCGTTGAATTACATTTTCTTCTTATATTTTCCATATTTGCAAAATTTTCAGAAGATCAAAAATAAGTATATAGCTATGTTATCATTCAAATGATAAAATCTCAAGTTTTTGTAGTTCAAAGTGATGTATAAAAAATAAGTTCATAGATCAAATAATAAATAAAATCTGTTTAACACAAAATTTTATGTTTATTGAGAACATAAAGAATATGCAATCCAACAGTTAAATTTTCAAAATATGTAACCATATTAATTTTTTAAGTGAATTTGTAGCCTTATGCTACAATTAAGTTTGTAACTAAACTTTATCCATTAAATAATACAAAGACATTTAAGTATACAAAAAAAGAAAAGAAAATGGGCACAAACTAGGTGAATCAACATTAAAACTTTATTATCAATTTATTATTATTATTTAATAACTCAGCATCATATGATGGGAGATTTCGAATTTTAAAGTGACTGTTTGTTCCATGGATAGCAAATATCATATTCGCCGCTGGCGTAATCTAACTTACAGCAGGCCTAATCTTCCAAAAGCACTTACTGCAGTGAGGATGGTCTCTATCAAATACGTAGATATCAAACCAAAAGGACACATTTGACCAATAAAATTTACAGTAGAATAGGGTAGTGCCCTTATCATTTGGTCGAAAGTTGAATTGCAAGATGCCATCTGGATACTTGATTAATTGGGCACCAATATCATTATCAGCAGATTTACAATGAGCGACAAGATCCAAGCCCTGCCCTAAATCATTGAAGATCTTTATATATGCTCTTTTCCTTAAAAAGCTAAATCCTCCAACGCTATCAAAACTAGTCATAGATAAAATAAGTAACATTAACAACAATACAATTCTACTGAAAAAACTCATATTGTATTCTTGAACGCTGTGTCTAATGGGTACATTGGTGTTTTACATATGTATCATTTTATAGGACCAAATATAATCCCACATTCAAATTTTTTTTTTTGAGAAACATCCCACATTCAATGTTATAATCATAAATTTGTAACATTAATTTTCTCACTCAAAAAAAGAAAAAAGAAAGAGTTTCTTTGAATACGGTTTGCAATAGAAATATCATATTTTAAGTTGTGTTAATTAATTAACACTGAATGACGATTTATAATGTTGCCAAATTTAACCAAAAATTGTCGAACATATCTTAAGTTATGTTAACATTAAATGTGGAATTATAATGTTGCCAACTTTAAGAATGTTGGGATTTATAATGTTGAAAAATTTAAGATATGTTTTAAATTTAAGAAATATATGTTGATAAGCATATCTTAAATTTGGAAATATTATAATCTCACATTCAATGTATAATCATAATTCTACCTTTTTTCAGTAAAAAAACGTTATAATCATAATGATACTAAAAAAAAAAAATGTTATAATCATAGAAAATTAAACATGTATATTTTTTTTAAAGTGATTGTTAGAAATTAACACACAAGAAATCCAAAAAGCAAAAAAGTACCGCAAAAATCAATGGAATAAACAACAAAATTGCATGAAAATTGGTGACCTAAAGTAAATTATCTCAAGGATCAAATCTCAACGTCTTACGACCATGACCTGCATCGCTTTTCGATTAAATTCTTTTGTTTAATCAATTTTTATTATTATTATTTATGGTCATTCTTTTTTATTTTATAACTTTAAAACTAGAATTAGATCATGTATGTTTTTGGACATCTCTTAGAGTTCTTATGATTTGAGTCTGTAATTTTCCCAATTTTCCTTTTTAGCAGTTTTCTTAATTTTGTGCTTAATGTGAATTAAGGTTTTTTAGGGTCTCCTCATCACCTTATAACTTATTTTGGGTGGATTTCCTAGCCACTCGAGGTTTTCCTATTTATTTGTATTGTAGCATCCAAGGCAATTCAAAATTTCATTTAATAATAAAATTTCAAAGAGTTTTTCTTGGTGAACTCTAGATTTCTCTTTTGTGGATTCAATGATTATTTTCTTGAACTAAACGTAATTTGTTTCTTGAGACTCTCTAGTTGTGTTGAATTGGCTTAGGCTATAAAATTTATTTATATTGCAAATAATAAAATAAAAAACATTCTTTTAAATTTCATAGTCATTGTTTGTGTGGTTTTAAGATAAAAAAATCAAACCATATTTTTATATACCCAAAACATTATAAGTTTTTTTGTCATGAAATAATTTAGTTAGTTTTGAAAACATACTACATGACTAAATCTACATCTCATAAGCTTTCCATTATCACGTATTTTTTGTATAAGAAATGAAAGGGATATAAGAAATTGAAGTATTAGTTGAAAATCTTTAGAAAAAATTCTGTAAACAATGTGTGAAATAATGTGTTTATTATAGTATTTGGAGTTTAGAGTCGAGCCCACTTGCAACGACACCACATGTAGTGCATAAGGTTTTGTTGGATATTTTAATAAAAATATCCTATTTATTTTAATACTCATTTATGCGAATTGAGGAAATTAATTATCCCTTAATGACAGATACATTGATTGCTAAACTTTGAAATTCAAATATAATTCAGAATTTGAATAGTTATTGTTAATGGTTCTTAATTAGGAAATCTCTGAACGTTAACGTGATATTAATACCATCATTGTCAGCATATTTGAAAGATTTTTCAGCATTTAAGTGTACAGATATTGCTAAATTATTTTATATTATAATAAGTTAGGTTTAATGGAAAGTGGTCAAAATAGCTAGCAATTTTTTGTAATATATACTCAGAAACTTTCAAAAAGATATTGTAATAATGTTCAACAACGTTATCTATGGGGCATTAACTTCATAGCATTATGTACTTTTCTTTGTTCCCAACGTACAGATTGAGATTTTGGCAAAGACAATAATTGATGTCTGGTTTATATTATATTATATTTTACATATATATATATATATATATATATATATATATATATATATATTTATAGAAAGAAAGAAAGAAAGTCATTGATAATATATATTGATTTCAATAACTTTATGACCATTTAATTGATATCAAACCCTTTTGATTCTTTAGCTAAGGAAAAGTTATATGTCCAGCTCTATATATATGGAAAGAAATAAAAGTTTTAAGATACACATTATTTTGAATTACAAAGCTGACTTTCAAAAACAATTTTTATTATTTTTCTAAACACTTACCATCTATTGCTTCTTACTATTCACAAAAATATTTTTTCTTTTACTATTCTGTTTTGAAAATTAATAAAAAATAATTTTATATTTGTAAAAGAAAAATCAAAATTGTTTTTAGAAATTAAAAAAAGGACTTTTTGAAAGAGGATTCACATTCATAAGATGAATTTATTATGCATGCATCACATATTAAAAAACACTTCAACCTAACTTTCAATCCTTTCTTTTAAATTTCAAAATTTGCAATTTTATAACAAAGAAAAATTTTTAGAAAAAAAATCAGATCTGTATTTAATGAAAATACAGATTAATTTTGAGTTTAGATAAAAATCAGATCTGTATTTAATGAAAATACAGATCAGTTTGTGTCTTTAAAAAAACTAGATCTAAAAAATACAGAATAGTTTTTTGAGTTAAAAAAATCAGATCTGTATTTAATGAAAATACATATCAATTTTGAGTCTTTAAAAAAATCAGATTTGAAAAATACAGATAAGTTTTTGAATTAAAAATATCAGATCTGTGTTTAATGAAAATACAGATCAGTTTTGAGTCTTTAAAAAAATCAAATCTAAAAAATACAAATCAGTTTTTGAATTAAAAAAAAAATCAGATATGTATTTAATGAAAATACAAATAAGTTTTGAGTCTTTAAGAAAATCAGATTTGAAAAATACAGATCAGTTTTTAGATTAAAAATCAGATTAGATCAGATCTAAAAATACAGATCAGGTTTTGAATAAAAAAATCAAATATGTATTCAATGAAAATACAAATCAGTTTTGAGTCTTTAGAAAAATCAGATCTGAAAAATACAGATAAGTTTTTGGATTAAAAAATCAGATATGTATTTGATGAAAATACAAATTAGTTTTTGAGTTTTTAAAATAATCTTTGATAGTCATTAGCAGATTTTGAAACTTAAGAAAAAGAATTACAATAAACAATCATCTAAGAACATTTAAAAGAAAATTCTAGTAAAGTATCTAAGCATGGTAATTATATATCAAGAAAAAAACATAATAAAACATGCTAAACAATAACAAAAAATTAATTGAAGAAGAAAAGAAAGAAGAAAAACTAAATACCTCTAGCATGAGCGTGCTCTTCTAATGAAAGAATATTTTAGAACTCAAAGAAGTTTGTTCACCTCTTTGAAGGCTAAAATACTTTACTTACAAAAAAGAAGTTCCTAAAGCAAAAGCCTCTAGAATGTCTTTAGCGTAAGGCGAATTGAAAATTCAGAAGAGAAGAGCCCCTAATTCTGATTTTTTACTATGTTTATAGAGGTTGGGATGCTTCAATGAGATCAGATACGAATTCGGACGCATCCTTATCTCTAAAAAATCGAAAAATGTAAGGTTTATCTTAATTAAAGGGTCCCCAGGCTGAGCCACAACTTTGGGCCAATCGGCACTTGCCATGTGCTGATCGGCACTCCAAGAGTGCCGAATGGCCCTCTTGGGTACCAAGTCTGCGTTTGAGTTTTGGTCCAATTTAGACTCCCTTTTTAGGATTTTTGAGTTGGGAATTGCACTTAGATGCATCTTTAATCTGTATTGGTTACTTTTCCCGGATATTCAGGTCTTTAAAGTGATAATTATCTTGTAGATAAATATTCTAAAAAGTCCTGATTATCAACAATTTCTTTGTTATCTGATTATCTACTTTATTCTCATGTAGGCAAGTCTATTTTTAACACTAACTAATAACCAATCACAAAATTATTTAATTAATTTTAATTGTCTATTCAATCAGGAATAATTTAAATTAATTATGCGTGGTCGATTCTACCCAAACAAAATGTATGCAAACCATACAAACTTAATCATGTGATATCTTTCAATCCGAATGTCAGATTTGGAAATTGGACATACCATTGCGATCATTAGAATCTCCAGATCATTTTTATGATATGCAATGAATGAATTAATGCATGTAATGCAATTCTAAATTTTGGGTATATGAACGGTCATTCCAGCCATCTTTCAAGATTAAATTATAGGTGCAAAATCGAGTGTCGACAATTATAGATGCTGCCAAAATGCTTCTTGTTAGGGACATATTTTATTTAATTGGCTAATCTTTTGACAAAATGCACTTTACTTGTAATTGGGTAGATCTAGGATGGGTTTAAGACTTCAAGAAACATGTTGTTCAAGTCAAGTGTTAAAGCCATGAAAATCTGACAAAGAAACAAGTGAAGAAGAGCTGTTCATTAAAGCTCGACAGCAATCTCGACCGAAAGATTCTATCGAGATTTAAAGTTGAAGCTCGACACAAGCTGGTTCTATTGAGACTTACGAAATCAGAAATTCCAGATCTGATTTTCGGCCCATGCTTGTATATTCGTATAGGGTTTCTTTTCTCACAACCCTAGACATATATAAGGATTATTTTAAAGGCCGTCGTGTATGTAGATAGTGACCAAGTTCATTATTCTCTCTAAAGAAGCTACTGCGTCTTTACGCCAAGGGTTTTGTGACCAAGGAGCTTCTTGATCTTCATTGTTGATGAACTGAAGAACTTTGCAACCAACAACCTATTTAAGTTGTTGGAGTTAGTCACGTACTGGGATTCATGCATTGAATGGAAAGATTGCCGCTACAATACAAGTCCAATTGGGTATTGGGGTTAGGGTTCAACTGTTGGTTGGTATTTCAGGATAGGCCAAAGGATTTTGTAAGATTCCTTATACTTGTAACTGATCACCCGATGGGGTTTTGCCTCGGTGGTTTTCCCCATTCGTAAACAAATCATCTGTATCAAATTTATTTTCCGCTGCATTTAGATAATTTGGTGATTTGTTTGTGCTGCCACACTATTGCATGTAATTAGACCTAATTAATTAATTTGTAAGGGGTCAATTCATTTTAACCCAACACTTCTTAAAAATGACTTTGATATGAAAGATTTAGGAGAAGCTAATGTGACTCTTGGCATGAAAATTTCTAGAACTTCAAATGGCATATTTGTAGATCAATCTCATTATATAGAAAAAAATTTGAAAAAATATAATTACTATGATTGCAAACTTGCAAGTATTCCTCTTAATTCTAATGTGCATCTATTTCCTACTAAAGATGAAAATGATATTTACAATCAAAAGGAATGTGCTAGTATTATTGGTAGTCTTACATATGCTACTGATTGTACTAGACCTAATATTGCTTATGTCGTAGGAGTTCTAGCAAGATTTGCTAGCAAACCTAATTTTGAGCATTGGAATGCCATGACTCAATTAATGAGATACTTAAAAAGAACAGTGCACTATGGTTTGCTATATCAAAGATATCCTGCTATTGTTGAAGGATATATTGATGCTAGTTGGAACACCTTATCAGGTGATTCTTTGTCTACCACTGGCTATGTATTTAGATTAGGTGGTGGAGCAATATGTTGGAAATCTAAAAAACATTAGATTATTGCTAAATCCACCATGGAGGTAGAATTAATTGCCTTATCTTCAGCTAGTGAAGAAGCAGGTTGGTTACATGATTTATTATCTAAAATTCCCATGTCGAAGAAACCTATTTCACCCGTCTTAATTCATTGTGATAGTACTGCCACTATTGGTAGAGTGCGCAATAAATACTATAATGGTAAATCCAGATCTATTAGAAAAAAACATAGTACTGTGAGATCATACATAAACAATGGTACCATAAATGTTGATTATATACAAATGATAATATTGCGGATCCATTAACTAAAGCTCTAGCTAGAGAAAAGATCTGGATAGCATCGAGGGGGATGAGACTTAATCCCAAAGAAGAATAAACTATCTATGAGGATACCCTACTTAGGGACTGGAGATTCCAAGAACTAGGTTCAAAGGGAAAAACTAATCAAAGAGTAGTTTGATTAACATGCACTAAACATATGTATGAATAATAATACTCATGTCCTTCCCCATGGTGTGCGTGCATGTATCTTGTAACATTATATAGGATGCATTTTTATTTATTAAAAATCTCTTAATGTGGATTATAGCTCTTATGAGTGGGATGTTAGAGTTACAAGAAAATCCTTGATAGCCACACCTAAGTGAGCATGGAAGTGAGGCCGCTTCCTTTGAGAATGGGCTAGTTCTCTAAATAGCTCATGGATGCTAGGATTAAGCACAAGGCTGTAATGTGCTAGCTTAGAAGCACGTAGTAGAGTACTGGAATATTATTTGTGTGAGGTAATGTTTTGTTTCCATACAAAAAGTTATAGTTCAAGACTTAGCTCACTATTAACTTTGGAACAATGTTGCTAAAACACTAAATGAGGGTTCAAGCCATTGACACTCTCATTATGCATTATGTTCTACTTAACCCATAAATTTTATATATATATATATATATATATATATATATATATATATATATATATATATATTTACCTATTTATTTTTTATAAAAATAAGTGGGGGATTGTTGGATATTTTTATAAAAATATCATATTTATTTTAATACTCATTTATGTGAATTGAGGAAATTAATTATCTCTTAATGACAAATACGTTGATTGCTAAATTTTGAAATTCAAATATAATTCAGAATTTGAATAGTTATTGTCAATGGTTCTTAATTAGGAAATCTTTGAACATTAACGTGATATTAGGAGATTCTAGCCTTTTGCCCTTAATTTTTAAAAAATTTAGCAATATGCCCCTATTTCGAAACTATATAGGGAAATGCCCCTGTTTCGATACTCGATTACCTTAAAATCGAGTTTCAATGAAATACTCGATTCATAGAAAATCGAGTTATGTCCAATAAAACTTTTAAAAAAAAAAAGCAAAAAAAAAAGCATGGAACTCGATTTTAGGGAAGTCGAGTTCCAAAACGCCGCTATAGGGCTTAAAAACATCGCTATAGGACTTAAAAACGCCACTATAGGGCTCCTTGAACCTGGTGTGGGGACTTATAAAATTTTTTTTGCAGGAAAACGCCGCTATAAGGCTTTAAAACGTCACTATAGGGCTTAAAAACGCCACTATAGGCACCCTGAATATGGGGCAACCACACAAAAAAATTTGCAGGAAAACGCCGCTATAGGGCTTTAAAACGTCACTATAGGGCTTAAAAACGCCACTATAGACTCCCTGAATATGGGGTGATCACACTTATAAAATTTTTTTTGCATGGAACTCGATTTCCTGAAAGTCGAGTTCCATGCAATTTTTTTTTTTTTTTTTTTTTTTTTTTTTTTTTTTTTTTTTTTTTTTTTTTTTTTAAGTTTGATCGGGCATAACTCAATTTTCTACGAATCGAGTATTTAATTGAACTCGATTTTAGGGTAATCGAGTATCGAAACAGGGGCACGCCCCTATATAGTTTGCAAACAGGGGCATATTGCCAATTTTTTTTAGAAATTAAGGGCATATTGCCAGAATCTCCCGTGATATTAATACCATCATTGTCAGCATATTTGGTTTTTATTTATTTATTTTACAAATATATACTTTCCATTCTAAACGTTTTGTATTCAAACGTTCTTATTTGAGTATGACATAGTAACATCATATATGGAAGATTTTTCAGCACTTAATTGTACAGCTATTGCTGAATTATTTTATGTTATAATAAGTTACCATATACACATAAGTATTTACTATGTAGTTTAATGGAAAGTGGCTAAAACAGCTAGTAATTTTTTGTAATATATATTTAGAAACTTTCAAAAAGATATTGTAATAATGTTCAGCAACGTTATCTATGGGGCATTAATTTCGTAACATTATGACCTTTTCTTTGTTCCCAACGTACAGATTAAGATTTTGGCAAAGACAATATTTGATGTCCAGTTTATATTATATTATATATATATGTAGAAAGAAAGAAAGAAAGAAAGAAAGCTATTGATAATATATATTGATTTCAATAACTTTTTGACCATTTAATTGATATCAAACCCTTTTGATTATTTGGCTAAGGACTTGTTACATGTCCAACTCTATATATATGGAAAGAAATAAAAGTTTCAAGATACACATTATTTTGGTTTACAAAGCTACAGACTTTCAAAAACAATTTTTATTATTGTTCTAAACACTGACATCTATTGCTTCTTACTATTCACAAAAATATTTTATCTTTTACTAAATTTCAGGGAAAAGAAAGTACTATAGAGAGCTTATATGCTACGAGCAGTGTAGGCTCGCAAGGATAATCAGCAAAGGTGGCTGGACTGTTGTATCCTGGGGACAACATGTAGAAATATTTTGTCTAACTACATCGGATAAACCGTAGACGGCATAATTTGTCTCAAGACAGTGACTTGGTCCACGCCTCATCTTCGCCACCTCTTTTGGAAAAATCAAATTGTGTAATTTTCAAGGAAAAGTCAGGTATTTTCTCTTCTTTATTTCCAACAGGTTTCATCTAGCAGATGATGTCCTGCAATGGGATAACCAACTAGATGAAATTGATAAAAAAATAGTAGTAGGAAAATGGCATGTGAACTATGCACTTCATCATCACATTAAACAAACAAGCATAACATAACATGACATGTCAAAACAAAAGGAAAAAAAAAAAAAAACTAAAAATTAAAAACTAAAATGGGTAAAACTGTTCTTGTGTGTGTAGTGATTACTCTCCTAGATATGTGTTAGCGCATAAATGGACAGTTTTATAATAGAGTCGTCACTTATTTTTACAAGAAAAAAAAATAAGTAAACCTTCATGAATACCTCTTTGTTGATTAATTTTGAAATTAAATAAATGGAATAATAAAACAAGAAAAATTACATTGCTTTGATCCTAAATGAAATCCTAGAAGTAAAAAAATTATATTATTTTGGTCCTAGATATAATCTTTTAAAAAAAAATACAATGCTTTATATCTTAGTTACAATATAGAGGAAAAAGAAGAAGAAGAAGCAAAATTACATCAATAAAGAATTAGTCCACAAACCCAAGATATAAGTTTAGAGGCTTGGTAATGGAATGGAAGGTGTTAGGCACTCATTTCGTTCCACCCAAAAATTGGTCTTTATGAAACTAATAGTCATATCATGTTATGTGCTATTCTAATCATGTTATGAATTGTAATAAATTAAATATGCTCATCATGTGAAATTACATAAATTAAAATTTAATCTTAATATGCATGGTCATACTTTTACATGCATAAACATGTTAATCAACTCATATCATCAAAGATCATGATTTAATGAAATTAATTATGATACAAATTAAATTAAATTTAGATCATTACCTACGCACTTCCTCTTGCAAATGATATGATGGCAGATCACTCTAAAAATTATAGAATAAGTTGCAATCCTTATTTCCTATATCTAGAAAGCTATAAATTTTGGAAAAAATTGGTTATTGCGGGAAATGAGATAGCAGATTGATAATGGCCTACATGCTAAATTTTGGACAGATCATTGGCTTCCAAATGGATCTATAAGAGATAAAATTGAAGGCCCTCTACCTCAAGGTGAAGAAGACCGGTCTATTGACTCCATTTTCTCCTCTGGTAGATGGAACTTCCAAACTATACCTATGCACTTACCTTTGGACTTACAAGAACACACATTAGGACATCCAATTCCTTTTTTTTTTTTTTTTTTTTTTTTTTTTTCCAATAAATCTTGATAAACTCTTATGGCCCGGCCCCACAGGACATTGCACAGTTAAGCAAGCTACAAAATTTTTGTTTATATGTGAGGGAGTGGAATCAAATGCAGCTTACTGGAATTGGATTTGAAAAACTGCATGTCCCCCAAAGATAAGAATTTTCGTATTGTAATGCTTTCTCAACCGTTCCCCACAAAATCTTTTTTATCTGGCATCATTCTGGGCTTTTCTAACTCTTGCCCACGGTGTCTCTCTCTTGAAACAACTTTACATATCATTTGCCATTGCCCATGGGCTAAAGAATTTTGGTTGTCTCTTCCTAAAACTAGATCTCTTGAATTTTTCTCTTTGGATCTTCAAGCATGGCTTGGGGTTAACCTCACTAAACACCAACTCTCTAACCCCTCCTCAATCCCGTGGCTTTTTATTTTTGCACAAGGCATTTGGCAATTATGGCTTGCTCAAAATAGGAGAATTTTTGCTCCTCCTACAGATTCTCTTAACCATCTTCTCCACAAAACATTAAATCTTTCTTCAGAGTTCTTCCACATCATATCTCCAGGAAAAATTAAAACATCTACACGTGTGAAATATATTGCATGGCAACCCCTCTTTTCCCTTTTGCATCACTAAACATGGATGGCAGCTCGATAGGGAACCCTAGTGTCGCAGGAGGGGGAGTGTTATCCGTGATCACTTGGGAAAATGGATGGTAGGTTTTTCTTGTCACATTGAGATTGCTTTTAATAATAAGGTTGAATTGTGGGACGTTAGATAGGGTTTAATTACTGCTTGGGACATGGATATTAAATTTTTAAATGCTAATGTTGATTCCACTTTTGTTCTTACATGTCTAACTTCTGCTGGGAACTTGGCTCCAGAATTGTTTCCCATAATTTCTGATTACAAGATGCTCCTCAGCAGGGAATGGGTGGTCCATCTACACCACATATAACGTGTAGCAAACTCTATAGCAAATGACCTCACGAAGAAGGTGAGGATGAAAACTAACCTTTTGGAAATGTTTAATGATTGTCCATTGTTTATATTCTGTAAATATGTATGAGACTTTTTGTGTATAGAGACTCTGCGTGAGTGCCCTTTAGTTCCTGTAACTGGACACCTTTCACAGGTGTTTCTTGAAAAGCTGTTGGAACAACAACTCAACAAACACTTGGCAATAACTTAATTGAGCGAGTTTTGCAAATTTAAGACAAATTAGTTATTTTCATCCTCTATTATACCTATCCCTTAAATCTCTCTCATATATTGTTCTAACCCATGAGATTCAGGCTTCAACAACCTAAATCCCATTTGTTCTCTCTACATTGTCCCTCTCCAATTGTTAAATTCCATGAGAGGAGATTAAATTTAGAACATACATAGAGTCCTTCAAAGTTCTTTATTGTTGTTTGGTGCTTGGGAATCATTGAAGTTGTCTTGGGTTCTAAGAAATGTTACACCACTCAATATTTTTTAATTGGATGCAAATTTTGACAAATCTACCATTAGATTACATTATCATCATATACTCTCCATTCCTACAAAATTTCAAGGTCATCAAAGATTAATAGCTATCTCATCGATCGATTTTTTAAATTCAAGTTTTTTTAGTTTAAAATAATGCATAAAAGATGAGTTTATGGATCAAATGATAAATAATATCCAATTAACATGGAAATTGGCATGATCATTAAGAACATATAGAACATGTAATTAAACGGTGGGATTTTCAAAATATGAATTCTATAACAATTTATTGGGTGGTGTAACATTGGTTAGAGTTACACTAGGTGTAACTTGAACCCAACCCATATATATATATATATATATAAGTACACTTTTCTTTGTCATCTAACCCTTTACCCTTATATACTAGAGACTGGAGTAATGCCAACACTACAAGCTCTCCATACTCCCAGCAAAATTTGTTGAACAACACCTTTTTAGGAAAATATTAGATGAATAGCATGCGGTTGAACTTATTTAGTAAGTAGGACTATTTTTGGAACTCGAGTTCCAATCCAAAATCAAGTTTACCAAACTTGATTTCCTCTTGGTGTAGTTGTCTGACGTGGATATTTTTTTTAAAACATGTGGAACTCGAGTTTTCTAAGCTCGAGTTCCTATCTGGTAAATACCTGCTTGGAACTCAAGTTTAGTAAACTCGATTTCCTGGTGGGTAAATTTTTTACCAACTTGGAACTCAAGATTAGTAAACTCAAGTTCCTGGGAGGTAAATTTTTTTTTTTTTTTTTTCCAAATGGAACTAGAGTTTGCCAAACTCGAGTTCCAATTAATTTTACCAACCACCCCAATTGTTTCAGTTTTCATAACTCACAAATGTATCAGATTAAATACACAGATCACAACTTTCCCAGCTCTCTCCCACGCCCAAACTCTCTTTTTTTACTTCAAACCCAGCAACTTTCATTGATCACTCTACAAAATTAATAGCTTCATTCTTCTTCAATTTGTAGGTAAATATCTAAACCTTTTTCAAAATTCTTTTTGTTAGACCTAGTTAATTAAGTTTTCATTTGGTAGATATATATACACATACCACTTTTATAGTGTTTATGAGTAATGTGTTATTTGTTCTTCGTAATGTGTTTTTTTTATTTTTTTAAATGTATTTGTACTTGGTTGTTGTTCATTCTGTGTAATGGGTTGTTCTTAGCAATGTGTAATAGGTTTTTCTGTGAAGTGGGTTGTTATTTGTAATGTGTATGAGTAACATGTTATTATTTGAAATGTGTTGCTATTTGTAATGGGTTGTTATTTGTAAGGCATAACAATTTTTAATTTTTAAAGGTTAGTGGCCATATAAAAATTTTCTTGTGAATAAAAATTCAAATATTTGTATTTGCTTGGAGACAATATTTTATATGTGTTTGGTTAATCATACAATATTATCTTTAATAAAAATTTGCTTGGAAATTTCAAAAATATTATCTCCAATGTTATATTTTGGTGGACCATACCATGTTATTTTTACTTGGCAAACCATACAATGTTATATTCTATATTTTGTATTTGCTTGGAGATAATAAAATTTCAATTGTTTATAATTGTTTGGTGGACCATACAATGTTATCTTTATATTTTCTTGGAGATAATATTTTATAATTCATATCGGATAAAAGTGTTATACTTGTCACTAACTTTTAGTAAACTCTTTTGACTTTGAATAGGCTTGTAATGAGTTCAATTGAATTATATCTATATTATGGTAGGGAGCCCTGCAGTGATGTGATTCATGGAGTGACGTATGAAGGATCTAGTAAAAGGTTAGAGATTATTTAGCTAAAAAAAGGGCGAGAGATTAGTTTGAAGAAGCTGAAAAAGAAAATTATGAAAGAGCCAAATTTGGACCGTTGGTTCCATGACATAACAATTATATATCATGCTCCGCATGCAGTTTTTAGTGACCGCATTGTCTTCATGCCTATTGAAATAAAAGGAGAGAAGCATGTTAAGATTATGTGTGGAGCCTCATATAGAAGTTGGTGGTGAAAATGTGCAACAAACAACTTTGGAGGGGGGTGGAAGTGAAGAATTACAATCATTACATGCTGATGGACATCCAACTCTTACTCCATGCACCACAATTGGGAGTTATACACTACCATGTCACGAGACACCAACTCCAATGGAGGTTTGCAGATCTAGTTATCAACAAGAATGTATTCAATCTCTAGGGGGGAAGATGAAGGCGATGTTGATCATGGTAGAGATGAATATGAAGAGATGATTGGGAGAGATGACTTCCACGAGTACGTTGATCACTATGAAAATGCTAACAATGCTCATAATGATGTTGTGGATGATCATGATGATGATGCTATGGAGTTTCATGATGATATAGGCGATCATATAGGTGTACAACATGTTACGAATATAGTCCCTACCTACGAAGCTCATAGCCCGACATTCCATGCAAACACTTGGGATAATATGGTTGATTCTTCAAATGTTAAGATACCATTTTCATCAAGTTGGGTGTGGGGAATGAATTTTAGCAAGGAGTTCATTTTCCCTAATAAAGAGGCGGTGAGGCAGGCATTAATAGTGTACTCTATGGATAACAACAAGAGTTATATAACTGAGAGGTCCAACTAGCAAAGATTGCATGTGAAGTGGGTGAACGAGTCATGTGCATGAAAAGTCTGAGCATTCTCACAACGGAAACTTAACGGACTATGGGCCATCACAGTATACAACAGTCCTTACACTTGTCCATTAGTTGGGGTGAACAAAGATGGTAGAATGATGGATTCAAATTTCTTGTCCAAGAACTTCATAAATATGTACTTGAAGATCACACTTGCAAAATAAAGGATCTCCAAAAGCTGATGAAGGAAAGCTTTGAGCACGAAATATTGTACTACAAGATATGGGATGCAAAACAAAAGGCCATCACAAACATACATGGGAATTGGGAAGATTCATACCAAAAGTTGTACAAGTTGTTGTTAGCATATAAGGGCAATGATCCAGGTACACAAGTGTCTTATCGGTCGATCAACGGGGACACACCAGGTACTATTATATTCAAGTATGTGTTTTGGGATTTTGCTCCTTTCATTGCTGGATTTGCACAATGTAGGTTAGTAATTAGTATTGATGGAACTCATCTTTACAGAAAATATAAAGGAAATTTGTTGATTGCAATGGCTACTAATGCTAACAATGAGATTTTTCCGCTTGCCTTTGCAGTTATGGATGATGAGACGAGGGCTAGTTGGAGATGGTTTTTATCTAGCCTATAAACAGCGATACAACATGTGGAACTCGATTCCAGCATTTGCATAATATCTAATTGACATAGAGCTATTGTATCTTCCATTGCACAGTGGCCCCATGATTATGTACCAGTATATCATCGATATTGCATTAGACATGGAGCTGCAACCTGCTCTAATGACTCATTTAGAGTTGTAACCTACTCATAAAACTATTTGTAAGCCTATACAAACGAACAAATTCATGCACATAGAACCACGAAAAATAGATGAAATTAAAATAACAATAAAGCACTTGGAATACTAGGTGGGAACTTGTGCCGCATCTCTTTGGTTGGATGGTGTGAGTGGATTTCTGTTTAGGGGGAGCGTGATTGTTTACATCATGTGGCTGCTCAACTTAATCACGTTGCCCTTGCTCAATGTGTCCATCATGTGGTTGCATCACTTGTGCAACATGTATCAAGGGAGAAGAGGAGGTAGGAGGCAATTGTGTATGACTCGGGTTGGTAGACATGAGCTCAACTTGGGGTGTTTGAAGGCTAGGGGTGGGTATAATTGTTTGGGGGGAGCTATAGGATGGGGCGATAGGCGAGTTGTGGTCAACGGTGGTGGTGTGTGGGGAGGACTCAAATTCAGCTTGGGTAAACCACAAGGGAGATCTGGTGTCAATAAGATGGATGGGTGGCATAGGGGGCCAGTTGTGTCATGAGGGGTGGACAAGGGTGGATTAGGGGTCTCAGTGAAAAGATGAGGAGTGGGGGCACGTTGACGATGTGTATGCACTAAAAAAACTGAGCTCGTATTGGGCCTTACATCTAGTGTTTCAGTGTGGTTTGCTACTTCATCACTAGCTAGCACATCAATGCGATCAACCTCATCCACATCCTCAAGGGTTTTTTTGATGAACTTGTATTCTTTAGAGTCTTCATCGAACCAACTAAGGACAGCTAGTTGGTTGGCAATTTGTCATTAAATCACAGGCATTATTGAGTAGGACACAGACATGACATTAAACACAACTTGCAAAACAAAATAAATTTGTGCACATTACCAAAATTTCCATTTTAGCGCTATCGCGGTCAGTATACAATTGAGTGATTCTACAATACCACACCATATATAGATGATGATGTGACATACCCTCCTCTATCCTCTCTGCATGACAAATGTACTCGGAACGATCATTCTATTTCTAAATATGGATTGCATGTTCCACCCTCCAATTTTTTTCTACCTTGACCCTCACATCTACTTTATGCAATTCGCGATTGGTATCAAAATCTGCAGGTTGTTCCTGCTTTAGCCCAAATTGTCGGAGGACATGATCAGGTAGGTGAAACTCTACAAGCCAAAAACATATAAGTGGAATTTTTGACCTCCACACATTACTTCCCTCGATGCAAAAATCAGGAGAAAGGTGGCTTAATTCATCCGCATATGGCTCCCATTTAACCTATAGTAGCCACCAACAAAAGCAAACACGTTAAGCAATTTTCTCATAATTTGCATAACTAATTCAATAGTGGGCAATGAAATACTTTTTTATGATTTTGATTATGATGGGTGTAATTTCAAAGACATAAATTGATATAAACGTTGTATAAAAATAAGTATTATACTTGGTTGGGCTATGTTGTGGAAATTTGATTGCGATATGTGCAAAGCATGTGTGTAGAAGCGTTCTTTGTATGCTTAGCCCCTGCCCACCTACAAGCACGTAACATAGCATGGTCATTAGTCGTTTACATAAAACTTGAATGAAAAAATGATTGTGGCATAATACGTCTAATGATTGCACAGTAATTATGCAATATATACTTACTTCATGACAAGAGGAATTGGTAGTGGTGGTGGACCATAAACACCCTCTGGTAGGAGCACCTTCTGTGGGGACATATGTGGGAACTTGGCATATTATATAGGCGAAAACCACATTTTCATCCCTACATTTTCATGCGATTCCACTTTGGTCCCTAACTTTTTTTTCCACCGCTTTTAGTCCTTATCCTGGAAAACGCGTCTCGTTTTTTACCCTCCTGTTACATCAGAGACGGAAAATGCACACGTGGCAAACGGAGTGCACTGCTGGCACACTAAAAGCTGACGTGGCCATTAAAATAATAATAAAAATTTTATTTGGCATTAAAAAATGCCACATTAGCATCTAAATTAAAAAAAAAAATTAAAAAAAAAATTAAAAACCAAAAATCATATGAATTGAGATCTAAGTGTATCTTGAACAAGAACAAGAACACAAACTCAAATATAAGAACACAAACTCAGAAACTAAAAAAAAAAAAAAAAAAACCCCACACTCCCTCACACTCCAAACTCCTACATTTCCCTTCTCTCTCTCTCTCTCTCTCTCTCATCACCCAAAAAAAGCAAAAATGGAAAAAAGATTTCTTCTTGGTTTCTTCTTCTTCTCCTCTAAGATCTTTCTCTTCTTGGTCCTTACACTCCCACTCCTCACCGCCGGCACATCGGTTTCCAAGGCCCAGGCTGCCGTCGTGGGCACGGAGCTGTGGTGCGTGGCCAAGAACAACGCGGAGGATGTGGCGTTGCAAACGACGCTGGACTGGGCTTGTGGGCCGGCGTCGCTGACTATAGCCCAATACAGCAAGGTGGGCCTTGCTACATAGTGGTTACGGCGTTGTACGCGTTCAACGACTATTACCTCAAGCATGGCTTGAGCACCGATAGTTGCTCCTTCAATAACATTGTTGCCCTCACTTCTTTGAACCCTAGTCAATTCCAAAAACTCTCCTTCTTTTTATTTTCTTTTCTTTTTTTTCCTAATTGGGAATTAGAATGTTTGGAAGGTTATTAGATCTGATTTTTGTAAAACCTTTGTCTTTTTTCTTTTTATTTGTCCTATTAACTTTATTGATTATGAATCTCTTAGTGGAAATTAAGTTGGGGTTTTTTGTGGATCTAAAAAGGCTCCAACCCTTATTGAGTTATGATCATAGGATTTGATGGATATGGTTTTTTGTTTCTAAATTTTCAATTTTTCTTTATTGCAGGTCATGATAAATGCAAGTTTCCATCTAGGTAATAGTTCAGAATTCAGTTTCAGTTTTGGAGTTTTTTTTTTTTTTTTTTTTTTTTTTTAATTTCTGGGTTTGTGTTCTTATATCTAAGTTTGTGGTCTTGTTGTTCTTGTTCAAGACACACTTAGATCTCAATTCATGTGATTTTTGGTTTTTAATTCTGTTTTTAAATTTTTTTTTTTTAAATTTAGATGCTGATGTGGCATTTTTAATGCCAAATAACATTTTTTTTTTATTTTAATGGCCACATCAGCTTTTAGCGTGCCAACAGTGCACTCCGTTTGCCACGTGTGCATTTTACGTCTCTGATGTAACAGGAGGGACAAAAACGAGATGCGTTTTCCACGATAGGGACTAAAAGAGGTGGAAAAAAAAGTTAGGGACCAAAGTGGGAATCGCATGGAAATGTAGAGATGAAAATATGGTTTTCGCCTATTATATATCCACAATTGGACCAAAATCAATGCTCCACCAATTTTCTTTGCTGTCTTTTTGGTTGCCTTGCACAATTGTCTATACAACCATGATAGGGCTGCACTACCCCAACTATACTTGGTTGGATTATGAAGGTTCTCCATGAACTCCAACCACATGAGGTAGACCCTATCTCCGGACTTGTCAACAAATACCATATCCCCTAGTAGGGCTAGTACATAGCAGAGAGCACATTGATGAACCTACAACTCATTGGCATCCAAAGGCAGCGGTTGTGCAATTTGGTCAACGTGCGCTTTTATTTGAATCCTTTGACCATCTAGCACGGTTTTATTTTCACTTGGAATTTGAATTCCAAGCATTTCATCACACACAGTTTTCCATGTTCATTTAGTGAACCCAACCATTGCCTTACCCTTGATGGACATCCCCATTATAGACACTTGATTTTGCATCCATAATTTAATCATGGAAGATGGCTAGAGTGACCATTCATATACCCAAAATTTAGAGCTGCATTACATGCATTAATTCATTCATTGCATATCATAAAAATGATCTTGAGGGTCTAATGGTCACGATGGTATGTTCGATTTCCAAATCGGACCGTCGAATTAAAAGATATCACATGATCAAGTTTTCACGGTCTGCATGCATTGTGTTTGGGTGGAACCGATCACACATGATTAATTTAAATTAATTTTTATTGGTTAGAAAATTAAAATTAATTAAATAATTTTGTGATTGGTTGTTGGTTAGTGTCAAAAATAGACTTGCTTGCATGAGAATTAAGTGGATAATCAAATAACAAAGAAGTTGTGGATAATCAAGCCTTTTTGGAATATTTATATACAAGATAATTATCACTTTAAAGACCTGAATATCAAGAAAAAGGGATTAATTTTTAGAAAACGGATTAAAAATGCGTCTAGGTACAATTCTCGACTTGGGGACTTCCTAATTGAGATAAAGCCTATCTTTTTCAACTTTTTAGATATAAGGACGCGTTTCAATTTTTATTTGATCTCATTCAGCTTATTTTTTGAAGCATCCCAACCTCTATAAATAGAGGAATCAAATCAGAATTAGGGGCTCTTCTTTTCTGACTTTTCTACTCCCCTTACGTTAAAGACGTTCTAGAGGATTTTGCTTAAGGAACTTCTTTTTTGTAAGTAAAGTATTTTAGACTTCAAAGAGGTGAACAAATTTCTTTGATTTCTAAAACATTCTTTCATTAGAAGAGCACGCTCATGCAAGAGGTATTATGTTTTTCTTCTTTCTTTTTTTCTTCCATTAATTAGTATGTTTTTGTTTGATGCATGAATATGTTTAATATGTTTTATTATGTCTTGTTCTTAATATATAATTGTCATTCTTAGATACTTTAGATGATTGTTTATTTCAATTCTTTCTCTTCGACTTCAAGATTTGCAGTGACTATCAAAACTTTTTTTTTATGAAGATTTCAAATTGATCTGTATTTTCATTAAATATAGATTTGATTTTTCTAAACACAAAACTGATATGTATTTTCATTAAATATAGATCTGATTTTTCTAAACACAAAGCTGATCTATATTTTCATTAAATACATATCTGATTTTTTTTTTCTAAACTTAAAACTGATTTGTATTTTCATTAAATACAGATCTGGTTTTTTCTCTAAACTAAAAACTTATCTGTATTTTCATTAAATACAGATATGATTTTTTCTGAAAAGTTTTCTTTGTCATAAAATTGCAGATTTTGAAATTCAAAAGAAGGGATTGAAAGTTAGGTTCAAGTTTTTCTAAATATGTGATGCATGCATAATAAATTTGTCTCATGAATGTGGATCATCTTCAAAAGTCTTTTATTTATTTATTTATTTGTGTCCAACACAAATCTGATTTTTCTTAACAAAATCTTTTTTTTTAACTTTGCAGAAAAATAGATCTGATTCTGTTTAACAAAATCTTATTCTTTCTGTTACAAAAAAAACAGATCTGGTTTTTTTTTTTTTTACAAACCAAGTTTTATTTTTTAAAATTTTCAAAATAGATATGAATTTCTTTAAATAAAAAAATGACATATGCAGAAGGCAAAGTTATTAAAAATTAATTTTTGAGTGTTTGTCATGTATGTTACAACATATCATTCAACATCATGCAAAAAAAGGGTATACTAGCCATTAAAGTCTAGAAGACCAGACTCTATCTAGGCGGAATGGGTGCCTAACACCATCCCATTCCATAACCTAGCCCCTGAGCTTAGGATTTTTGGATAGATAGATTAGTGTTTTGTCTTTTAATTTTGGTAGATTGTAACTAGGACCAATGCTTTGTATTTTTCTTTATTCAATCAATGACATTCAAATTATTTTAAACATGTAACTTGTATTTATTTTTTCTTTTTCTTTTTTGAATAAAAAAAATAAGTGGCAACTCCACACCACTACCCAAAAGAGAGGTGCCCTTACAAGCACCCAAATCTCTTTTTTTGAGAGCACCCCTTTTGCGGTCTCTCACACCCATTACAACTTCCACATCTTGCAATATTGTGATCGTCATCTCACCATGTGGAAGGTGGAAAGAATGGGTCTCTAGACACCATCGCTCTACAAATGCAGTGATCAATGCATAACCAAGCTTTATGGATGGGACCATGTGTAGACACTCTAAACCAAGCAACCTCACTATGGCAATCACACGCTTATCTACCATAGGATCTCGACATGTCAAATCTTCATGGTGACATCAACAATTTAGTGTGCTAGGAGGATCTGCAAATTTTATAACAATAGATAAATATCTTATACTTTGATCAAGTACATAATATGCCATTAAAGAAGAACTCAACATCCAAAAGCAATAGTATAATCTATAAGTTTATTTTTGAATCAATTTCAGGTTTCTTCTATCACTTCAAAAAAAAGTTAATAAATCGCCAAATACCATTATGCGAAAATTTTTACTTAGCCTCCAGGGTTCCAAAGTAACTCAGATCGATGATTCACTTATTCCGTCAAAACGCTATGATCAATGGGTCCAGGATCTATTGTTGTGCTACAAAAGTTTTTATGTCATATCAAATAGAAAAAAAAAAAAGAAAAAAAAGAAAAGAAAAGACACAAGATATATGCATAAATGAGCCAAGTATGAAAGGAAAAAGAGAAGACATAGGATTTAATTTAAACCATACAATATAAAATATCGACTAAAATCTTTTAAATTTACAACATTCAATAATCAAAGTAATAATAAAAAAAATGCATATGGCTGACATTGCATAATCTTTTAAGGATCCATAGCCGACCCAAAAAAGAAAAAAAGAAAAAAAAAAGAAATGGAAGATGAAGTACAAGATCCCTACAAGCCTATATGCTAAAATCCTAGACTTATTCTCTAGTGCTGTATGATTGTTTCTCACATTATCAAATTTGGGTTATTCTAATGATACTTATGTAGTAGGTCCTCTATAACTACTATAAGTGATGCTGGATAATGACACTTTTAATTAGAATTGTAAGCATCATTTTTTTTTTTTATAATTTTTTATAAATATAATTCATGTTTTAGGTGGTCACCACAAGAAAAAATTGATCACAGTCTAGATATCACATAAGAAAAAGATCATGAACATGGTCAATTGCAATTTATAGCAACAAATAAGTAGAAAATGAATAAACAATCTAAGACCTCAAAACCAAAAATAGGAGAAATTCAATTTTTTATATCTATGCAGAAAGTTTGATTCTAGCAAAAGAAATACTACAGTGAACCTAATACAACCATTTCTCACATTCTTTTCTATAAAATCAAAAAGGAAGCAAGGTAAAAAACAAAAAGATCTAAACTTTCTTTCCAGGACTTGTGTACATTTTCTCAGCAACCTAACAAAAGTAAATAAATTTAACTCCCAAAAGAAAAAGAAAAAAAAAAGTAGCAATAGTAATGAGTTTTGTTTTCATGATCGTTTGAAACGATCCAGAATATTTGAAGTCACAGCAAACAGGCTAATAACACTAAAAAGTAAAGAAAAAAAATAATCCTAGATAAGAAAAATAGAGAAGTGAGAATGAGAAATATCTTGCAGGCATGACCAAGGTCAAGAACGTGAGGAAGATGCCAATGTATTGAAACGAGGGACTAAGGAAGACACTGTATCGTGTGATTGAGAGAGAGAGAGAGAGGGACGCTATGACTAGGAAAGATAAAAAATCGCGAGATGTATACTGCCTTGGAACTTGAGTTTACTACACTCGGTTTCCATTTAAAAAAAAAAAAATTGGAACTTAAGTTTAGTATACTCGAGTTCCATCTGGGTAAATTTTTTTAACCGCATGGAACTCGAGTTTACTAAACTTGAGTTCCAAGTGGTTTTTTTTTTTTTTTTTTTTAATTCCAAGTTAGAGTTATGCTAGTTGGACCTTGAGTGTAGTAAAGTCGATTTTGGGTTGGAACTCGAGTTTGCCAAACTCGAGTCGAGTTCCAAAAATAATCTAACTAACTAAATAAGTTCAAATGCATGCTAGTCATTAAATTTTTTCCTAAAAATGTACTATTTACCAAATTTTGCCTTATACTCCCAGTCTCCAAAGTCTTAAGTACACTTTCTCTCCTGACTAGAGTTGAGATGCTATGCCGTAAGTTTTTTTAGTTTTACTTGTGTGTGTATATATATATATATATATATATATATATATATATATATATATAGTATTATTGTTGTTACTTTGATTTGCGACGTGTTTGTAGAAAATCCGTTTGTTGTTGGCTATATTTTCGACTTATTTCGAGGAAAATCATGTTGGGTTGAAAACCCAAAAATTTATTTTTGTCTTCTTCAAGGTTTAGTGGCAAAGATATTAATTTTTGTCTTTTTGAGGTAAACAAGGTTGATTGTAGATGAGTTTTTATATGATGGAGGTAGCTTTTAAGTTTTATTTTATTTTATAGATTCTTTTAGGGTTAAAATGTAAATTGCACCCTCCAACTTTACTTTTGTACTATTAAGTTTTCTAAATTTTAAATTTAATCAATTCAGACATTCCATCCAATTTTGTTAAAAATTTTCCATTAAAAAAAATGTTTTATAGATTTTTCATGTGAGAATTTGTTTTTCAAAGTTCTTTTTTCATTAGTTAATTGTAAAGGAATTGGACAAAATATATGAATTGAATAAATTTAAAATTTAGAGAACTCAATTGAACGAAAATAAAGTTAGAGAACTGAAATGAATTTCAGCCAGACTTAAAGGATGCAATTTGCATTTTTGCCAATTTTTTATGATTAGAATGAAGAAGATGTGTTTCTTTTACCAGCTTCTATTTTAGAGGATATATCAACTTTTTGCTTCAATTTGTTCCCTTTGATTTCTTTTTTATTACATTTTATTTTTGACAATGACACAGAAGACCAGCATAGAAAGACACATGATGGATGAAAAAATTGATGCCATGGATCAGATATCTGATTTGCCTGAAATGATCATGCATCACACATTGTCCTTCCTACCCCGAAAAGATGCAGCTAAAACTAGTCTCTTGTCTAAGAAATGGAATTGTGTATGGTGTTCATTCCCCATCTTGGATTTTGATCAAACCTGTTACCTTGATTTTGATCGTTTTCTCTTCTGAAAAACACATAGAATTGAAGAGTTCATCAAAATTGTGGACAAGTCTTTAAGTAGATTTCATGAGCATAAGTTGCTGATACAGAAATTTAAACTTCACATGACCCTTGTTGACTTGAAATGGGCTTCAGTAGTTGATAAATGAATACAGTTGGCCTTGCAACATAATGCCAAAGAGATTGACCTTAAGATTAAAACAAAAGGGGATACATGGTATACTTTTCCTGGAACAATACCTGTTACAAATTCAACTAGTGGTTGCAAGTATGAGCAACCGTTCTATAGGAGTGCTGTGAAGTTAAATCCCTACAAAAGCTGTGGCTTAAGGATATTTATGTGAGTGAAGAGACTCTCCAAGATATCTTCTGTACTTAACCCTTTTAATTCCAATTCTGCTCTTATAAGATGTCAGGGACTGAAACATATGGACATCGCTGCCTGTCATAATTTGAAAATATTATACCTAAGAGGTGTGAGCATTACAGATCAGGATCTTCAATTCATTATCTCTAGATTTCCCCACCTTGAAACTTTGCGGGTCATTAGCTGTAATAATTTAAGTAATGTCAAGATTTCTGCGCAGGGGCTTAGGATGTTAACAATTGATAAATGCCATAGTCTAGAGGTTGAAATTGATGCTCCGAATCTGTTGTCAATCCAATACCATGGCTTCAGCAATAAATTTCCTATGATATTTTTAAAGAATGCTCCATGTTCTTTTGAACTTGATCTTACATTTTATACCAATCATCTAATGGACACTCTGTGGTTCCTTAAATTGAGGGAATTTCTAGTAAGGTCAACTTGAAGAAAAGTTTTGAGGCTAACAATCATTTGTCCGAAGGTTTGTCCATTAACACAACTTATCAATTTTCACCAAGTTTTTTCTTTGATGTCTTTTTATTTTTGCAATTTCACTTTTTGTTTAGTGAGATCTTTTTTTACTTTGCTTGGATTATGAAGGTTACATATAATTTTGAAGAATTGAGAGAAATGACCCTTTCTCCACCATTTGAACTGGAACTTTCGAGTCTAAATGTATGCAGCAGAACAAAAAATGTATGCAGCAGAACACTGTCAATAGATTATGGAAGTTTTATGGATGGCTTGCTTTAGAGTTGTTGTCCGAAGGTTATTTCTTTGTCAACAGGTTTGGAGTTCCAGGAGAAGTACATAATGGTATGATTGTTCTTTTACAATATTTTAGATTGTCTCTATCAGATTATTTTGTATTTGACAAGTTAATTAGATTTGAGTTGTTTGTTATTTAATGCATTTTAACCCTAGTTGATAGGTGCATTGGAGTTGTATTGCATGTCAGGTGATGAACATATACAATTATGTAATGTAAGTCTTGGTGATTAAAATATGGGGGAAATGAAAGTTACTGAAGTGAAGTGCTTGATAATAGTTGCATGATTTCTACACCCCCATTAGAGTTTGCAAGTTCCAAGTGAAATATTGTCTCTTTCCTCTTTCTTTTTCTTTTTTGGTATTTGAGTAGAAGGCAATAAGCTATTATGGCTTAGCAGTGGTTTGGTATTGCACACATAGGATGAAAAATCTAAATTAATACTCATAATTTTTTTTAAATGATTTGTACCCTGATATATTCCTCTGCTGAAGTTTTGACATACTTTTGATGTTCTGTTAATACAAAAGTAGATAGAATTACTTGAAATTAAGAATATATCAAATTCGTCTTTAAAAAATTTACTCTTGCTGGAACTAATTATTTCAGCTCTAATTTTACTTGAACTCTAGGTGCTATGCGAGAAGCTATTGTGTAGAGAAGATCCATGCAACTGTTGTGCTTTTGATCACAAATGTTGGCGGCATCATTATAAGGTGGGAGTCTTGCTGGGATTGAAGATGGGAGGCTTCTTGATAAAAGCCAAACTTTGGCAGATACATTGCCCACTCTTCCGAAAGGTTACGAGATTCAATTTAGATTGGATTGGGAATACCAATTACATGGAGGGGTGGCTTAAGTTATTACTATGAGATTAGAATATGAAGTAAAATGGTCTTGTGAGATTAATGCTTGTCGTATTTTGGATTACCTGTGTGTTCCAACACTTCTAATTAAGACATTGTATCATCCTTACTTTTTTATTGAAGTTTTCTAATTTTCTTTTACTTATCAAAAATTAGTATTATTTTAAAACTAGGGGTGACAATGTTAACATGATCCGTAATTAGAAAAATAATATAACACATAGGTAGATGTCTTTTTTTATCCAATTTATATTTGAATATTGAATTTAACACGATGGATAATGGTTATATACTTTTATTGATAAATTTTTCCACCAAACTCTAAAATTCTAACTTTCTAACCATGGTGAAAAACTCATTTTCACCATTCTATCCAAAACAAGGACAAACACCAACTGTTCTCTTTTGCATGTGCCAAAAATGTTCTCTCTCTCTCTCTCTCTCTCTCTCTCTCTCTTAAGAATTGACTTTTCTTTCATTTTTTATTTCAAATGTTTTATGGTTTAATCTGGTAAGATTTTGAATCTGATTTGATTTAAAAATTATTCATCCTTCTTTTACTCGCTGCTCAATTGGTAATTTGGTACCTACTTATGGTGGTTTTGTTCTAGTAGTCATTGATAGAGTCTCCTTTAGTTAAATCCGCACCATAAAAATTTAAATGTCGTTCGGTATTTTTTTTTTTTGGATAAGAAGGGAAAGAACTTTATTAGAATAATATAAACATCAGTTTAGACTTTAGAGGGCAATCCTGAGGGAACAGGTATTGGGTAGTACTACAGTAGTGAGGATCCAGACTATGTTTTTTTTTATCACAAATGTTGGTGGCATCTCATGAAAGGTGCAAAGATTGGGAGTCTTGCTTGGGATTGAAGATGGGGAAGCATCTCGATAGCAAAACTTTGTTAGATACATTGCCTACTCTTGCAATAATAATAATAATAATAATAATAATAATTTTCAATTAAGATTAGATTGTGAACACCATTTGCATGAAAGGGTAGTTTAAATTATTATGAAATTAGAATATAAAGTACTTAGTCTCGGCTTACCTGTTTGATCCAACACTTCTAATAAGGAGGAAATTGTTTCATTA